>JAOPSE010000026.1:1205000-1754716 GCA_029449295.1 Zea luxurians | reverse complement strand
AAACATCAAATATTACAAACTTAGTTCAGCAAATGTTGCATTAACACCCTAGAAATGTTTTTACAATAACTCTTATTCTTCCTTCAGAACTTTCTCTACAACTTCGTTAAGCAGTTTGGTAACAACTTCATCGACAATAGTGAGAGCACCTAGAGGGGGGTGAATAGGTGATCCTGTAAAAACTAAAACTTAAAGCCACAAAACTTGATTAAGGGTTAGCACAATAAAGTCAAGTGGCTAAGGACCGAGCTCTTGTGAAACACAATAGTCACAGTGAGAACAAGCACAAGAGACACGATGGTTTATCCCGTGGTTCGACCAAGTATAACACTTGCCTACTCCATGTTGTGATGTCCCAACGGACGAGAGTTGCACTCAACTCCTCTCAAGTGATCCAATGATCAACTTGAATACCACAGTGTTCTTCTTTCTTTACTCTTTCCCATTTGCGAGGAATCTCCACAACTTAGAGTCTCTCGCCTTACAATAAGGATCAAAGTGAAAGCACTAGAGTAAGGTAGGGAAGCAACACACACAAATCCCAGCAATACGCACACACATAAGCCAAGACTTGAGCTCAATTGAAACGCAACAAGTTCACCACTAGAACGGAGCTCAAATCACTAAGAATGTCAATCGAGTGCGCAAAGATGGAGTGTGGGAGTCTTAGAATATTCAAGGTATGCTTGGATAGCTCCTCCATGCGCCTAGGGGTCCCTTTTATAGCCCCAAGGCAGCTAGAAGCCGTTGGAAGCAATCCAGGAAGGCAATTCTTGCCCTTCTGTCGGGTGGCGCACCGGACAGTCCGGTGCACCACCGGACATCCCCTGTTCACTGTCCGGTGCAGATTGCTTTCCTAAATTGGCGCAGCCGACCGTTGAAGATTTGGAGCCGTTAGCGCACCGGATATTGTCCGGTGCACACCGGACAGTCCGGTGCCCCATATGACCGTTGGCCCGGCCACGCGTCACGCGTGGATTGCGCGGCCGACCGTTGGCGCAGTCGACCGTTGGCTCACCGGACAGTCCGGTGCACCACTGGACAGTCCAGTGATTTTTAGCCGTACGCTGTTGACTGTTTCCCGAGAGCGGTCGAGACCGAGAGCAGGTTGTTCATCTGGACTGGTCCTGGCACACCGGACACTGTCCGGTGCACACCCAGTCCGGTGCACCCAGAGCAGTCTTTTGGCTGAACATAGCCAGCTTCTCTCCAAAATGATTTCTCCTGTTTCTAGCACTTAGACATAATACATTAGTCTTCAAAACAATGTACTAAGTCTAGAAACATACCTTTAATCTGATTTGCACTTCTTGAGTCTTTGGCACAAATATCACTCAAAGCATTTTTGTGTGGAGCACTTAATACCAAAAATCTATAGAAATGGCCCAAGGGCACATTTCCCTTTCAATCTCCCCCTTTTGGTGATTTATGCCAACACAACAAAAAGCAACTAGAAGAAGTGCAACATCAATGCAAATGAGAACAAAAAATGTTTTTGATTCAAATTTGGCATATTTGGATCATTCTTTGCCACCACTTGGTTTGTTTTTGCAAATCAAACTCAATTCCTATTTCTAAGTCAAAATCACTTGTTGAGGCATAGAGAGAGGTACTCCAAGAGAAATTGATCAAAGATTCAAAAACTCCCCCTTTTTCCCATAATCAAACATTCTCCCCACAAGAGACCAACTTTTGACAATAAGAGACAATAAGAGTATTTGACAAAACCAAAACTCTAACTCTACTATTTCAACTTTTGACAATAAGAGACAATAAGAGTATTTTGACAAAACCAAAAACTCTAACTCTACTATTTTCAAAATTCTCAAGTGGTAGCTGATCCATTTCTTGCTTTGGCCTTAACTTCTCCCCCTTTGGCATCAAGCACCAAACGGGATATTTTTGGCCCTTAAACCCCATTGCCTCACCAAAATCTTCAATTAAGAGTAAAAAGGCAATAAGAGCATGGAGATGAACTTGGAGTTAGTTACCCTCTCATCGGAGTGCAGTGGAAGTCTTTCATGGTCCAAGTCCATCTTTCCCTTTCAATCTACCTTTGCGACTCAATCAAGCAAACTCAAGCACACAATTAGTCTTAAAGGGTCAAGTTGTAGCATGCCTCCCCCTAAATAAGTGCATCACTTGCATATGGACTTGTGAGGTCCGGGGATCATGAGTACAACTTGAGCACCACAAATAAGCAATAAAATGCATAAAGGAACATGATCAAAGGCAAAAAATGTATGCTCTATATCAATCCAAGTTACGCGAATCTAAGACATTTAGCTCACTATGCAGCCTGCAAAACGTCTTCTCATCTAAAGGCTTGGTAAAGATATCGGCTAGCTGGTTCTCGGTGCTAACATAAAACACTTCGATATCTCCCTTTTGCTGGTGGTCTCTTAGAAAGTGATGCTGAATGTCTATGTGCTTCGTGCGGCTGTGTTCAACAGGATTGTCCGCCATGCGGATTGCACTCTCATTGTCACATAGGAGTGGGACTTTGCTCGGATTGTAGCCAAAGTCCCGGAGGGTTTGCCTCATCCAAAGTAGTTGCGCGCAACACTGTCCTGCGGCAACGTACTCGACCTCAGCGGTATATAGGGCAACAGAGGTTTGTTTCTTAGAACTCCAGGACACCAGGGACCTTCCTAGGAATTGGCACGTCCCTGATGTACTCTTCCTATCGACCTTACATCCAGCATAATTGGAGTCTGAATATCCAATTAAGTCAAAGGTAGACCCCTTTGGATACCAGATCCCGAAGCAAGGAGTAGCAACTAAATATCTAAGGATTCGCTTAATGGCCACAAGGTGACACTCCCTTGGGTCAGATTGAAATCTAGCACACATGCATACACTAAGCATAATATCCGGTCTACTAGCACATAAATAAAGTAAAGACCCTATCATAGACCGGTATGCCTTTTGATCAACGGACTTACCTCCTTTGTTGAGGTCGACATGTCTGTCGGTTCCCATTGGAGTCTTTGCGGGCTTGGCGTCCTTCATCCCAAATCGCTCGAGCAAGTCTTGCGTGTACTTTGTTTGAGAGATGAAGGTGTCGTCCTTGAGTTGCTTCACTTGGAACCCAAGGAAGTAGTTCAACTCGCCCATCATTGACATCTCGAATTTCTGTGTCATCACCTGCTAAACTCTTCACAAGACTTTTGGTTAGTAGAACCAAATATTATGTCATCGACATAAATTTGGCATACAAATAGGTCACCATCACAAGTCTTAGTAAAAAGAGTTGGATCGGCTTTCCCAACCTTGAAAGCATTAGCAATTAGAAAATCTCTAAGGCATTCATACCATGCTCTTAGGGCTTGCTTAAGTCCATAAAGCACTTAGAGAGCTTACACACGTGGTCGGGGTACGTTCATCCTCAAAGCCAGGGGTTGCTCCACATACACCTCCTCCTTGATTGGCCCGTTGAGGAAAGCGCTCTTCACGTCCATTTGGAACAACCTGAAAGAATGGTGAGCGGCATAGGCTAACAAAATACGAATCGACTCTAGCCTAGCCACAGGAGCAAAAGTCTCCTCAAAGTCCAAACCTGTGACTTGGGCATAACCTTTTGCCACAAGTCGAGCCTTGTTCCTTGTCACCACCCCGTGCTCGTCCTGTTTGTTGAGGAACACCCACTTGGTTCTCACAACGTTTTGCTTGGGACGTGGCACCAGTGTCCAAACTTCATTTCGCTTGAAGTTGTTGAGCTCTTCCTGCATGGCCAACACCCAGTCCGGATCTAGCAAGGCCTCTTCTACCCTGAGAGGCTCAATAGAAGAGACAAAAGAGTAATGCTCACAAAAATTAGCCAATCTAGAGCGAGTGGTTACTCCCTTGCTTATGTCACCCAAAATCTGGTCGACGGGATGATTCCTTTGAATCGTCGCTCGAACTTGAGTTGGAGGGGCCCGTGGTACTTCTTCCTCCTCAACTTGGTCTTCTTGTGCCCCCTTGATCACACGCCTCCTCTTGAGGAACCTATTCATCATCTTGAGTTGGGGTGCACCATTGTTGAGGAAGAAGGTTGACCTTGCACTTGGTGTTCTTGTGGTCGCACATCTCCAATTGCCATGGTGCGAATTGCGTCCGTTGGAACATCATCCTATCTACATCATCAAGATCAACTTGCTCTCTTGGAGAGCCATTAGTTTCATCAAATACAACGTCCTAGAGACTTCAACCAAACCCGATGATTTGTTGAAGGCTCTATACGCCTTTGTATTTGAGTCATAACCTAACAAAAACCCTTCTACAGCTTTGGGAGCAAATTTTGAATTCCTACCTTTCTTCACTAGAATGTAGCATTTACTCCCAAAAACTCGAAAATATGAAACGTTGGGTTTGTTACCGGTTAGAAGTTCGTATGACATCTTCTTGAGGAGGAGATGAAGGTAGACCCGGTTTATGGCGTGGCAAGCTGTGTTCACAGCTTCCGACCAAAATGCTCGGGCGTCTTGAATTCTCCAAGCATCGTCCTCGCCATGTCTATAAGCGTCCTGTTCTTCCTCTCTACCACACCGTTTTGCTGTGGTGTGTAGGGAGCGGAGAACTCATGCTTGATTCCTTCCTCCTCAAGGTACTCCTCCACTTGAAGGTTCTTGAACTCGGACCCGTTGTCGCTTCTAATCTTTTTCACCTTGAGCTCAAATTCGTTTTGAGCTCACCTTAGAAAGCGCTTAAGGGTCCCTTGGGTTTCTGTTTTATCCTGCAAAAAGATTACCCAAGTGAAGCGGGAAAAATCATCATCAACAACTAGACCATACTTACTTCCCCGATGCTAAGATAGGCGACGGGTCGAAGAGGTCCATATGCAATAGCTCCAGAGGTCTTGATGTAGTCATCACATTCTTGTTGTGATGAGCACTTCCCACCTGTTTACCTGCTTGACAAGCTGCACAAGGTCTATCTTTTCGAAAAGCACATTAGTTAGACCTAACACGTGTTCTCCCTTTAGAAGTTTGTGAAGGTTCTTCATCCCAACATGTGCAAGACGACGATGCCATAGCCAGCCCATGCTAGTCTTAGCAATTAAGCATGCATCTAGACCGGCCTCCTCCTTCGAAAAATCAACTAAATAGAGTTTGCCGTCTAGTACACCCTTAAAAGCTAATGAACCATCACTCCTTCTAAAGACAGACACATCTACATTGGTAAATAAGCAATTGTAACCCATATTACATAATTGACTATCGGACAACAAGTTATACCCGAGCGATTCAAATAAAAACACATTAGATATGGAATGCTCGGATGAAATAGCTATCTTTCCTAGTCCTTTAACCTTGCCTTGATTCCCGTCACCGAATATGATTGAGTCTTGGGAATCTTTGTTCTTGACGTAGGAGGTGAACATCTTCTTCTCCCCTGTCATGTGGTTTGTGCATCCGCTGTCGATAATCCAGCTTGAGCCCCCGGGTGCATAAACCTGCAAGGCAAATTAGGCTTGGGTTTTAGGTACCCAACTCTTGTTGGGTCCTACAACATTAGTTATAATAGCCTTAGGGACCCAAATGCAAGTCTTGTCTCCCTTGCATTTGGCCCCCACCCTTTTAGCAATCACTTTTTCATTTTTACATGAAAGAACAAACTTAGTATTGCAAGCATGAAAGACAGTGGTAGATCCATTATACACTTTCCTAGAGCATGAGACACAAAGTTCCTCCTAGGTCTACCATTAAAATTGGAACTCGAAGCAAACATGGCATGTGAGTCAAAAGCATTATAACTCTTATTAGCATGTCTAGAAAATTTCCTATCACTATAGATAAAAGCATGATTCCTTTGAGCATTACTAGTCATAGGGGCCTTCCCTTTGTCCTTGGCGGAGATAGGAGCCCTTTGACTTGTTAAGTTCTTGGCTTCTCTTCGAAAGCCAGCCCATCCTTAATAGAGGGATGTCTACCTACAGTGTAGGCATCCCTTGCAAATTTTAGTTTATCAAACTCATTTTTGCTAGTCTTAAGTTGGGCATTAAGACTAGCCACTTCATCATTTAATCTAGTTATAGAAATTAAATGTTCACTACAAGCATCGACATTAAAATCCTTACACCTATTGCAGATCACAACATGCTCTACACAAGAACTAGATTTATTTGCTACTTCTAGCTTAGCATTCAAATCATCATTAATACTTCTTAAGCTAGCCACAGTCTCATGACAAGTGGATAATTCACAAGAAAGCATTTCATTCCTTTTAACTTCTAAAGCAAGAGACTTTTGCACATTTACAAATTTATCATGCTCTTCATATAAAAGATCCTCTTGCTTTTCTAAAAGTCTATCTTTTTCATTCAATGCATCAATTAGCTCATTAATCTTTTCTACCTTAGCTCTATTTAATCCTTTGAACAAGCTAGTGTAGTCTACTTCATCATCACTAGAGTACTCATCACTAGAAGTAGAGTACTTGGGAGTGTTACGAGCGTTTACCTTCTTCTCTTTTGCCATTAGGCAAGTGTGGCGCTCGTTGGGGAAGAGCGGCGACTTGTTGAAGGCAGAGGGCGGCGAGTCCTTCGTCGTCAGAGTCGGGCGATGAACAATCCGAGTCCCACTCTTTGCCGAGGTATGCCTCGCCCTTCGCCTTCTTGTAGGCCTTCTTCTTTTCCCTCTTCCCGCACTTTCTCATGTTCCTGGTCATTAGTATTGTCGGGACAATTCGCTATAAAATGACCATACTTACCACATTTAAAGCAGGAGCGTTTTCCCTTTGCTTTGCTCTTGTTTGGATGCTCCTTTCTTCCTTTAAGCGCCGTCTTAAAACGCTTGATGATGAGGGCCATTTCTTCTTCGTTAAGCTCGGCCACCTCAACTTGCGCCACCTTGCTAGGTAGCACCTCCCTGCTACTTGTTGCTTTGAGAGCAACGGTTTGAGGCTCGTGGATCGACATTGGGCCATTCAACGCCTCATCAACATATCTTGCCTCCTTGATCATCATTCGCCCGCTTACAAACTTTCCGAGTATTTCCTCGGGCGTCATCTTGGTGTACCTAGGATTTTCACGAATAAAGTTTACAAGATGAGGATCAAGGACAGTGAAGGACCTTAGCATAAGCCAGACGACGTCGTGGTCCGTCCATCTCGTGCTTCCATAGCTCCTTATTTTGTTGACCAGGGTCTTGAGCCTGTTGTATGTTTGGGTTGGCTCCTCCCCCTGATCATTGCGAACCTTCCCAGTTCGCCCTCCACCAACTCCATCTTAGTGATCATGGTCACATCATTCCCCTCATGCGAGATCTTGAGGGTGTCCCAAATATGCTTGGCGTTATCCAAGCCGCTCACCTTATGATACTCTTCCCTGCACAAAGATGCTAAAAGAACAGTGGTAGCTTGTGCATTTTTGTGAATTTGTTCATTGATAAACATGGGATCATTCGTACTATCAAATTGCATTCCATTTTCTACTATCTCCCATATACTTGGTTGAAGAGAGAACAAGTGACTACGCATTTTGTGACTCCATATCTGTAGTCCTCTCCATCCTAGTGTGGAGGTTTACCAAGAGGAATGGAAAGCAAATGAGCATTGGAATTTTGCGGAATTCGAGAATAATCAAAAGAAAAGTTTGAGTTGACAGTTTTCTTTTTTCTCGTCGTAGTCGTCGTCTCTTTAGGAAGAAGAGGACTCGTCACTGTCGTAGTAGACTATCTTCTTAATGCGTCTCTTCTTCTTCCCGTCCTTCTTCTTGTGACTTGAGCCCGAGTCAGTGGGCTTGTCGTCTTTTGGCTCATTGAGGAAGGATTCCTTCTCCTTGTCGTTGATCACCATCCCCTTTCCCTTAGGATCCATCCCTTCGAGCGATTAGTCCCCTTTCTTGAAGAGAACGACTCTGATACCAATTGAGAGCACCTAGAGGGGGGTGAATAGGTGAACCTGTAAAAACTTAAAACTTAAAGCCACAAAACTTGATTAAGGGTTAGCACAATAAAGTCAAGTGGCTAAGGACCGAGCTCTTATGAAACACAATAGTCACAGTGAGAACAAGCACAAGAGACACGATGGTTTATCCCGTGGTTCGACCAAGTATAACACTTGCCTACTCCACGTTGTGGCGTCCCAACGGACGAGAGTTGCACTCAACTCCTCTCAAGTGATCCAATGATCAACTTGAATACCACAGTGTTCTTCTTTCTTTACTCTTTCCCATTTGCGAGGAATCTCCACAACTTGGAGTCTCTCGCCCTTACAATAAGGATCAAAGTGAAAGCACTAGAGTAAGGTAGGGAAGCAACACACACAAATCCCAGCAATACGCACACACATAAGCCAAGACTTGAGCTCAATTGAAACGCAACAAGTTCACCACTAGAACGGAGCTCAAATCACTAAGAATGTCAATCGAGTGCGCAAAGATGGAGTGTGGGAGTCTTAGAATGATTAAGGTATGCTTGGATAGCTCCTCCATGCGCCTAGGGGTCTATTTTATAGCCCCAAGGCAGCTAGGAGCCGTTGGAAGCAATCCAGGAAGGCAATTCTTGCCTTCTGTCGGGTGGCGCACCGGACAGTCCGGTGCACCACCGGACATCCCCTGTTCACTGTCCGGTGCAGATTGCTTTCCTAAATTGGCGCAGCCGACCGTTGAAGATTTGGAGCCGTTGGCGCACCGGACACTGTTCGGTGCACACCGGACAGTCCGGTGCCCCCATATGACCGTTAGCCCGGCCACGCGTCACACACGGATTGCACGGCCGACTGTTGGCACAGTCGACCGTTGGCTCACCGGACAGTCCGGTGATTTTTAGCCATACGCTGTTGACTGTTTCCCGAGAGCGGCGACTTCACCGCAGATGACTCACCGGACAGTCCGGTGATTTATAGTCGTACGCCGCCGTCGTGACCCGAGAGCAGACTGTTCATCTGGACTGGTCCTGGCACATCGGACACTGTCCGGTGCACCTAGACCGAGCAGTCTTTTGGCTGAACATAGCCAGCTTCTCCCAAAACGATTTCTCCTGTTTCTAGCACTTAGACATAATACATTAGTCTTCAAAACAATGTACTAAGTCTAGAAAAATACCTTTAATCTTGATTTGCACTTCTTGAGTCTTTGGCACAAATATCACTCAAAGCATTTTTGTGTGGAGCACTTAATCACCAAAATCTTATAGAAATGGCCCAAGGGTACATTTCCCTTTCAAATAGCTTCAGCCACATTAATGACTTCTATTGCTTTCCTCATTTCTGGGTCAGCACATGGGTCGAACGGCTCTGGAGGAGGAGGTAGTTCAGCTGCGGTAGAAAACACCAATTAGCTTGAAGTCACGAAAATAAACGACAAAGCTAAAAGCCATTAAGAAATACCTATCTGTCTTTCGAGTTCCGCAGCTTTCTCAGCTTTTTTCGTTGCTTCCCGAGCGTCATGAATATTTTTTCCGCTCTTCTTCATTATTTCATGAGCCATCTTTTGGCCACCATTTTCCCAGATATCAGTAAAAAAATTTCTGCCTATTAAACTTGCTTCGGCTGACGGGTCCCTTCGTATCGTCAACAGAGAAGGCACTTTCGGCCTGGGCCAAGGTTTTAACATGTTCGCAACCCGCCTTCTCCAGGACAGCGGCAACTCCTCTCGCACCAGAGAAGGCGCAGACGTCCCCACGGTCACTTAGGATTTCCTCAAAAGCTTCGGCTTCATAACTAATCCACTCAATAACGCCCTCAGGGTTGCCTCGTATGAAATTGTCTTCGTTAGAGTAGGCGCCCACGTTGGCGAAGCTAGTCTTTATCTTTTTCACGCGCTACACAGATTTTTCAAAACACTTTTCCTTTGATGTGCAAAGCTCTGCAACTGTCTTTTCAAAATAGTTTTCCCAGTACTCACTGGCATCTCGATCAGCTTCAGCAACAGCGCATTTTAATTTGGCCTCAGCCAATTGTCTCCGAAGATCTTCAGTTTCACTCTTTTGGGCCTCCACTTGAACTTTGGAATTAGCTTCGTCTTCTTTTATTTTGTTTATCAATGAAATTAAAATTTTATCTTTTTCAAGGCCTTCGTTCCTTAGCTCAATCACCTTTGACTGAAGGTTGTCCAGAGCCATTTTATACCCTTCATCTTCGATATTTTTCTGTGCCCTGAGGGCATTGCTAAGGATCAAGCCCTGCAAGAGGAGTACATAATTAAGTATAAATAAATAAAATAATTCGTTTTCAAATACAAGAATTGATTTTCATACCTTTATACTATTATATGCTAAACTGTCAGCTAATTCATTCTTTGACAATACGGAGAGGTTGTCTTCTAGCTTCGGAAATCCGAAGCTTCTTCCTATCTCCCGGCTGACGGATATCTCTTTGTTATCCGGGAGACAGTATAAAAATCTTCTTCTCCGCTGCCATTAAACACCAGTGCCCCTTTCGGATATTTCAGTCTTTGGGCATAGTGCTGGGCTTCTCGTTTTTCTTTCGAAGTAAGCGTCTTTCCCAAAGCATGGTGGATGATGTAATCAATGCTCTCTTCCAAAGCTTCGGGAGCATGAGTAGCAATCTTTTCAGTCAAAGTTTGCTCTGAGGTTTTTTCTTCTGTTTCCTTTTCTTCAGTTTCCGAAGGTTTTTTCTCGGCAAGCTCTGAAGGCCCAGCTTTGGCACTAGCTTGGCCTACTGCAGCTTCGATTTCAGCCGGTTTTGTTTCAGATTCGGTTTGCAGTTTCGAAACCTCGGCGATTTTCCCTGAAGGAGTAGAGCTTAAAGCCTTTATTGATTCTAACACATCTAGTACATTTGCCATCCTTCTTCTTTTGGGAGTTGTCGCAAAACTTTTTCCAACCTTCGGCATTGTTACTTCTGCCGAAGGGCTTAAAATCCCCAACACTTTTGCTCCTTCAATTTCTGGTTCTTCCACCTTATTTTCATCGGCCTTTGACTCAGTTAGCTCGGATGAAGGTACCTTCAGCATCGTAGCCGGATCTTTAGCCTTCTGTGTAGAAGGAATAAGCTCCTTTGGTTTAGTAGCTGAAGAAGTTTCCCCACCAAACTCGGGTACCGCAGCTGGCTTGATATAGCGTGGCATGTGGGTAAGGACTTTTAACTTTTTGCTCTTCGGCGTGGGCTCATCTGGAGTGGCCGAAGCAGCGGTTTTCCTCTTTCTTCCCGTCCCCGCAACGGGTAGCAGTAGTCGGGGTAAACAAAACCAATGGCATCAAAAACTCTATTCAATCTCTTTTTTCCTCGGCCCCCGAATGATGTGGATAATGCATCATCTTCTGCTTTGGAATATGACCCAAGCAATTCATCACTTATAGATTCGATACACTTCAGCCAGTCGTCATTTGGTTCATCAAATTTATCTCCATATCTGAAGGTGTATTTCAGTCAAACCAGATCACCTTCGCTAGACTCGGTAACAGTTTCCTTCGGCATCTCCCAATTCTCTACAAGAGGCCATACTCTGAATGCTATATGTTCTTGAATTAGGTCCCTCGTACCAATAAAGAAGCATACAGTACCAAAGGCCTTCTGACATGCTTCGGCAGCTTCATCGATTTCAACCTTCGGCCTTCGAAGGCCGAAGCGGGACCATATGGGACGCATAATAACCTCCTTAACACCCTCTCTCTCTACTAAATCGTTCTTCACATAGAACCATTCCTCCATCCAATTTCCCGGCCGTCTTTTCCTAAATGTTGGTACTGGGTAGCTTGAGTTGGGACGGGTGGTAAATCCGTAACAACCAAAGTTGTTATGATACTGTTCCTTCCCCGTAGCCTTCGTCTATACATAAGTTCATGCATGCTGCAGAAGCATTTTGCGTTTGGTTCTATCCCTTGGCTCCTTACTGCCCAGACGAAGACTCCCATCCTCAATATGGCTTCGGGGGTCAGTTGATGAAGGAAAATTTGGAAGGTTTTCAACACTTCCACTACGAACCTACTCAGTGAGAACCGAAGTCCAGCTTTAAAGAAACTTCGGAAGATCACAACTTCATTCTTCTCAGGCGCAGGAGTGGTATTGTCTTCGCCAGCCCTCACAATAGATATATCCCGAAAGTACCTTCCCCTCATGCTCTCAAGGTGACTTTGCTTGATGGTCGACTTTCCGAAAATTGTATGGCTTGGCCTCCATGGCCGATCTTCGGAATCTTCACCCCCACTCTCTGCATCATAACTGTCACTGTCACTGGTATCCTCAGACAGGCCCTCAAATATTTCTTATGTAATCTTCTCTGTATTTGATTTGGCCATTGATTCTAGAAACCCAGCTATATAAGGATTTGCAGCCTTCTTCTGTTCAAAGAGTTTCTCCTCCTCGGTTAGCTTCGTCTCAGCAACAACTTTCTGGTCTTGAGACGTCTCTTTCGGAAATAACGAAAATGTGCCCTTCAAGACGAAGCTTAGAGAACTCGAAAAACTAAGCAAGCGTTGGTGAGCAAGGGCTATAAAATTGAACAAACAAAGCAACCGACACAAAATAGCGTACCAAATGTGGTCAGGATGAGTTCTTATTTATACGCTCGACGCGCCCCGAGTTGGAGGGGCCCGTTTGTCATTGACTGTTGCTATTCTAGCAAAGGGAAGGTGTTTTTTCGGACCTTCGACTTAAGGCCTTCGTCCAGGTCGCAGTCTGAATTCGTTATCTTAAACAAATTAATACGTGAGGGGCTACTATTAGGTGCCTTCGTCCTCCGAAGGTCCTCAAAAACGTGGTTTAACAATGTTTTCCAAGTGTAACATGTGAACAGGTACCTTCGGATACCGATCAAAATTGTACACGACGTAAGAAGCATGATTAAGACGAAGGATGATGCTGCTCCAAAGCCACGAGCGGATTAGCTTCGACTCAACAGCGGAAAAAGGAACCGACTTAAAGGGGAAAAGGCCATCCAGTCCTCGTTGAGTTGTCCATAATTCAGTAGTAAATATGAAGGATGTAATTTTACACAGGTTGCGCCCTGTGCCTATAAATAGATGAACAGTACTCCCGTACTGTTCACGCTGACTTGTATTCGCTCGTGCGTCACGCTTAGACTTTTTGCCTTCTGTCAAGCCGAAGGTATAAATGTAATTCAATATTGTTCACGTTCATTTATAATGATATAATTAAAAGATATTGATGATGTCATATGATCATTTATGTTATCTCTCATGTCTTGTATTCTCCTTCTTTCATCAATACATACTGTGATGATGAAGGTATGTCCTTCATGACCTTCGTCTGAAGATCATTATATCCTAAGGGAGATAATGCTTTGAAGGACGAAGGGCATTAACCATTAACCCTTTTTATGTTGCCTTGTTCTTAATTCATAGCATTTGAGAACAAGTCCCCAACAAATGTGTTTGGTTGAAAATAGGTTTTCTAAAACCAAAACTTTTTGTTTGAAAATACGTATGTGACTGTATATACTTAATCCTGCTCCGACACCAGCCTGTGGCAGAACCTCCAAGTTATTGGGCCCACATGCACCTGTCCTTGTCCTAAAGACCTCATACGGCTATGCATGTGCACTAGATAACTTAACAGGATCTGTCCGATTGCCCCAAGGACATCAGATAAACCACTTACAACCAGGACCGCAAGATTAAGTAACACAAATCACACACCAATATTTTTGCAGCGGAAATCTTATTACCAAATTTTACAAGTTACAAATTTTTTACATTATCTTTATCAGAGTGATTACAAAGGTATAAGTTTGAAATGTATGCTAGCTCAAGTGACCATCGGAGTAATACACGGACAACGCGGTGCTCACAGAAATTGGCATCAGACCAACTAAGTTTTTGAGCGGGTTGATATCAGGGCAGTTCATGCGGTGTCAAACCCATGTTCCGACCAAATTAGGGCTGTAAAGGCCAAACGGGCTTCTCGGTGAGCTTCACCAATGTATGGGGATGCTAGAACATCAAGTCTTAGGGATTGAGTCATACCGTAATTGCCTGGCCACGTGAAGCCGAGGTGTTGTCGAGGTGGTCACCGGACACACGCGGTGGTTCGATTAGTGGAACATGGCATGTCTAGAGTATGGTTTGGGGGATGCAGTACTGATAATAGAAGCTACTCACTATGGTTAAGGGTCGAAGCATGGATCACTAAGCTGGCTTCTGCCTTCTTTCCCTCTCCCCTGTTGCTCTTTATATAGCCAGTGAAAAGATCATGGGGACTGGATTTTTAAACTGGCAGCAAGGATAACAATGAACAGGAATTGTAGTCGTGCCTCACACAAGAAGATCCACACAGGTTCACAGAGTATGGTCATGCAGGGTGAAGTTTATCCATGGCCAAAAGAGAGGGGGTAAGGATAGGAGCGCACTGTAGCAGATATTTCTACTGATGATAATTCAGAGATGTGCATAAATCTGAATATCCTGCTACCACCTCATCTCAATCTTCAGCCTAACCCAAAGTTGGACACGGCAGGGAGTAAAAAGATCACAGTTAGATATTTATGCAATTTTGGATCTACAGCTCTTAACTGACCTACCCGACTTCAATTAGCCTGTTCTCTTAATTTTTAATTAAGACAGATCAGTCACTGTTAATGGAACTTGTTCTCAGATCAAGGGTCTATAAATTTACTATAAATCTCTTGGACCTAATCCTTATAGATTACAAGTTATGGTGCTCAAAGATCAGCTGCAATACACTGGTACCATTTCACATTTCTGAACTTCAGTTTTCAGCTGTTCATCCAATTTTCTTCCTTTCTGACAGGGACAGTTTGGGGCACCATTTCCTCCTAAATCTATATAACATCAGGCCAAAGTTTCTTAATAAAACTTGCTTATGAATACTAGCTCTCCAGTTTTTGCTTAGATCAACCTGGCACCAAGTCTCATAGGATAGTCTCTACAAGGTCTCAAAGTTGCTCGGACAGATAAAAAAATTAGAGCAGATCTGCCTGAACCAATTTTCAGTTTTGCACAGTCGACCCTCCCATTTCGACAGAGGCCTTTTGGGGTGCCCAAATCTTTAAAGTTTACATAATGTCAAGCCAGAGTCCCTTAATAAACTTTGCTCATGGATACAACCTCTCCAACTTTGCTTAAGACATTTTGGCACAAAGTCACGCAGGATACTTTTTACAAGGCCTCAAAGTGGTGCAAATAGGCAATATTCAGAACAGACTGGTCTGATTGACAGTTTGAAACTGTTAGCCTGACAGCTCGACTTTGAGCAACTTTTTCTTCAATATTTGTACAGGATCAAGCCTACTTGTCTTAGGAACACTTAATCACCTTCTAATGGTCTCTAATTTATCTACACAACTCACAACATTTAATCCTCTAGATTGGTCACAAAAGGCTCTAAACCTAGTTCGATGCCTTACATTATAGGTTTCAGAGTACTGTATGCGGTCTGAAAATTCAGAGTTCTATTAGCTCTGTTTTGGGGTATGTTTTCATGAGATTCCATAAGGTTTTAGGGTTGGGTTTCTTAATTGAATTTATACCCCTATAGTAGCTCTACCACTTTGATGTACTAACCTAGGACAGAATTCTCATGAGTGAAGAGATATATAGCTCCAAAGATGGCCTCAGCCTACTGAAATTCAGACTTGGTTACATAGCTTTCATGGGTCTTTTTTACAAAAAGGTCCAAATCCCACTATTCCTCTTGCAAATCCTTGAATATAAAAGTTAGTGGGTTTAAGGTGCCCTTTTTACTTTGATACTTGCACTTAGGTCCAGAAGTGTGCAACATTTGCATATAGCCCCCTAGGGTTTCAGTCCAGGGTTTTTTCCAGGGGTCCATTTAGGGTTTTTAGTACTTCTAGGGTTTGGATGCCATTTGAGTCTATTCATGGTGACATTTTATGACTATAACAAATAAGTTTTGAGAGTCTAACTCATTTGGGCTTAATTGACACCCTAAGCTCAATTTAGGGTTAAGCATCCTACCCTAGGGTTGTACCCATGACATATCACATCAATTCAATTTGTTTGAAATTTCTGCCTAGTGAATGTACTCCAGGTGTGACAAACACATGATATGCCAAGGCTTACGATGTTATGCTCAAGTTTTAGTGACAGTAACACTAGGGGTGTTACAACCCAGCCTTAGAACTTTGCCACAATTCATCTTTATACTCCTTGACATTTTTGTTACAAAATAATCTGGGAAAAGGTGTGAGTTTTTCAAAATAAAATGTTTTCAAAATATGTATGATGAAGGGTTATTACCCTTATCACCTTTGAGTGGGATGATCAAGGACTCCCCGGTCTGGGGAGGGCCTTAAGGTCATGTCTTAGTCGGGTTAGGTGTGAGTATGAAGGATTGTCCCTCTCGCATAAGGACCGGTTTGTCATCACTCTTTACCTATACTCTTATCAAGTACAATCACTTGAGACTGTATGGGTAGTCGCTTGATCCGAACTTGCACGGTCTGCACCCTAGGGTTATGGTGGCTGGGAGCACCGGAAGGACAAGGAGGGGGGGGGGGGGGAAATTACGTCCTGGTTTGGGCGAGGAGGTGGCCTTGTTCCTTTCGGTATAACTGACAAGGTAAAGTCGTGCAAGGGAGGAGAGAGTTTCGATTTTGGATCTCAATGGCCATGAGATCATAGAGCCAGACTAGTGGGTAAAGTGTACACCTCTGCGCAGAGTCAAAAACCTATTCAAATATTTTGTGTCCATGAATATGGATGAGTTATGGCATGGATTTGACAATTAGTGTTTTGTTTTCCAAAATGTTTTTGAAAAATGGTTTTAAAAGGTCCGGCGGTTGAGCCGTGAGCTATGGTGGACGAGATGTCCAGTAGCTGTTTTTGAAATGAAAATCGACGGAAAACTACTAAGATTCTTGGATGGTTTAGTCCAGGGGATTTGGTTCTATATTGAAAAACTTCCTACTCCTTTGGGAGAGGATGCACTTTAAAAAGGATAAAATATTTTACAAAATAGCCATGCATCAAAAATTGTTTTTTTCTGCAAAAATATCCAGAGCTCCACATACTCCATGCATTACACCTGATTTTCCCATTCCGTGAGTGAAGGTGGGCTGCTGGGTACGTAAGTATTCACTCTTGCTTATTTATTATTTTTCAGAGAAGGGGATCGTTGACCGGGTAAGAGTTACGCCTATTACCATCCATGATTGTGGCTGTTGTACCGCTGATTTGCTTTGTCGCGTATATCGGGCTGCTTCAGTCCCACTCTGATGATATGTCTCGAGTTGTGGACCAACTCTTAAAGTTGATCGCTACCTTTATAGGTTTGTCTCATTTAAGCAGATCTAAAACCATCTGATCTATAAATGTGCATACTAGCCTCCTGTGACTAGTATTTGAATCACATTTGAGTCTCAGAGGATTGAGACGCTTCACCCTCTTTAAAGGATCCCCAGCCCTCATTTACTAACTTTTGACAACCAGGAACGCAACACATGCATCAAAGGTCACTTTAGCACAAGTTCTAGACTAAATGCACATAATAGTTGAGCTTTAGGATATTGAGATCTTGAGTGGAGAGGCCTCTTGCGAGAGGATCATCAAGTGAAGATCATGGCTTGTTACTCTTGGTGATCGTGATCACCTAAACAACTTGGTGTCGCCCTCTTGGTTAGCTTCCAAGGAGATTGTGGAATAAGCAAGAGAAGGCCCTTGCACGGGCATATGCGTGGCTTGGAGTCCACACCAGAGTTAGAAGGACATCCACTAGAGAGCAATTGATCCTTACACGGATCAGGGGGATCAAAGCCCTTGTGCGGGTGCTCCAATGAGGATTAGGGGGAGTTGCGCCTCCTTGATACCTTGACAAAAAGATCAACTTGTCATCTCTTCCTCTTTACATTCCACATGTACTTTCCGCATTTACATTCCTAAAGATGGCTAGAAGTGTGTAGTTGATTTTGTTTTTTTGGGGGGGGGGGTTATGTGTTTTCGTTTGGTATTGTGATGTGGGAAATCATGACGGGAGAGGAACCGTATGCGAATATGCACTATGGAGCGACAATACATCGGTTGTTTGGTCTTGTTTCAGAATCTGGATTATTGATGATCGATTGGAGATGCATTGGAGCCGGGAAGCTACGACGCTGGTGCAATGCAGGATGTCTGCGCCATGTCGGCGAAAGCAAGCAGCAATGGCAGTGGCAGGGAAATAAACACAAGAAAAACTCTAGTTGCTTTCCCAAGTGTTGGTACAATTAACTTGTAAACATAATCGTCTCACATTTTTCACTCACTGGTCGCTATCCACCTGATTGGTTACCCACACCATTCCATCCTGAATCATCGCGTGCGTTGACTTTGGCTGAGCGTCTGTTTGGTTGCCTGCACGCGAGGAACGATGGCTGCATGAGTGGATGTAAAATAAGTCATTCTGAGGCTATTTACGTGCATCTACACATACACCAGAAATGACCGTATCTGACCGGCCAGGTTCGCGCGGGACTAGGTATATGGGCGCAGTAAATCAATCAGCCGTTATATGTATATACTCATTCACAATAGTAGCAGCAGGAGGAGAAATTGCAATTGCATTTGCATTGTAGTATTTGTATATGGCCATGGATGGAGTTATGTGTGTCATGGACTGATGTGACTGAATGGAATCCCATAGAAGAAAAAAACATTGAATAAACACGTCTTTTTTTTTTGGGTTGAAATTGGTGTTGCCGTTGGCTACATCTGCGGCAATACCATTGACTGCTTGCTGGGTTAAGGAGGGGAAGAGCCCGCGGCCCCTGCTGCGTCGTCTTTGTTCCCGTCCCTCTGTCAGAGGCAGACACAGCCAGCCGGCCGCTGTGTGCCTCGCTGCTGTGCCTGCCTGCCGCCATCTATCCTTTTTTCCCTCCCTCCCCTCACCCCCTCGTCGGAATCGGAACTGCTGTCGTCTGCCCCTTCGCCCCCCTCTTCGATCCCTCACCCCACCCAGTGCTAGCTAGCTAGCTAGCTTCTAGTGGGTAGTGGCTAGTAGCTCCCCTCCCCTGTGGGCTGCAACTTGTTTTGGTTCGCGGATCGATCGCGAGATCAATCAATCCATGGCGCGGACCAACTGGGAGGCCGATAAGATGTGAGTTCCTTCCTTCCTTCTCTTTCGATTTCGATTTGATTTTATGACGATGATTGTCTGATCCTGATCTCAATCTCAATCCCAATCCCGTCCAGGCTCGACGTCTACATCTATGACTACCTGGTGAAGCGCAACCTGCAGGCCACCGCCAAGGCCTTCATCGCCGAGGGCAAGGTCGCCACCGACCCCGTCGCCATCGACGCCCCCGGCGGCTTCCTCTTCGAGTGGTGGTCCATCTTCTGGGACATCTTCCATTCGTCCACTGCCAAAGCCTCCTCCACATCCACCGCCGCCGCCTTCATCGACCACACCGCCAAGCAACAGCAGCCCATCGGCGCCGGGACCGGGGCGCCTCCTCCTCATCCCCTTCACGATGTATGTGTACTACTGCTACTCATCCTCTACTACTTGCGTGCCCCCATGTCTTCAATCAATCAATCGATTCGATTCTATTTTATTAGTCCAGAGAGCACCAGATGAGGCTACAGCAGCTGCTGCACCAACACAACCCCCACCTCCACACTACAAGAGATGCTCCTCCTCCCGCCTCTATCAATGCCTTCAACTCCGATGTCTCCGCTGTCCTCGCGTCCAAAATGATGCAAGACCGAGTCAGGAACCCCAACCCTATTGACTCCGACGCCTCACAGCATCTCCTAGACGCAAACAGGATCGCGCATCTAAAGTCACCACCACCTAGCCACACTGGGTAAGCTGTTGTGCACCTCATCCACCCACAACCACTCTCATCAACTCTATTAATTATCATGACCCTGTTCTGACTATGATCCATCCCTTCCTCCTTTCAGGCCTATGCCTATGCAGCAGCAGCTTCATCCAAGGAACCAGCAACTTGTAACATATCCCTTCTACCCTATTTTATTATCTCACTCAACAATACTCCTTAATACTCTCTCCATCAATCTTCAAGGACATCAAGCCCGATGTTGGTATGCCACAGAGAACGATGCCTGCAGACCCTTCCATGTATGCATCAGGGATGATGCACCCAAAACCTGCATTACTTGCCACTGGTTGGTAACTTACTAATTCTTCCTCAACTGAATTACTGTTGCTGCTGCTGCTGTTTCTACTTCTTGCTCAAGAAAATTGATTGTAAATTCTTTCCTCCTAGTTCCTTGCAGTAACAGGTGATCCATGCTAGTGAAAATGTGCAAAAGCCCCTCTATGCTTCTGAGTAAAGTTGTATTTGTAATTTGTATAGGCCACAACATAAGTGCCATGGGCATGGATGTGTTCTCCAGCATGCCCGTTTCATGACACATTTTTTTTTTCATTTGGGCGCGAGAGGTACAAATGTCTTCGTTTGGTTATTGGTAAGAACAACCTAGTGCAGCCTTATCCGTACATTAAGACCAGATTAATTTGGCAAAATCCATGGCAAAAAAAAACCCTTCCTAATACTAGTACTCTCTTATGGAAAATCTGCAGACTAGGACGGTATTGATATAAATTAGTTGAAACCTTCAAATAGTAGCATATAGATACATGAGTTCAGTGCCAGAAGAATTACTGAAATTAGTTAATCATGTTCACTTTTACAAATCGAAGGCTGGTTCAGAACATGGCCCTGCTGTTCTGTATAATGCATCCTTTTCACTTGAAGTAATTTTTTTAGATTTGATTAAAGTAGGCAGTACCGCAATAGGGATGGATTCTTAAGTCAGGAGACCCCTAGGCTTGTAACATTAATTAGTCAGTGTCTCTGAGTAGAAGATGCAAAATGCAGGGGTAAGGCCCTCGATTATTTCTTCCCCAGACCCCACTCATGTGAGAGCTGCCATCACTGGGTCTGTCCTCTGAGTAGGAGATGCCTTTGACCTGCTTAATACTAATTTTGTTACAATTCATTACCAGGACTAAATCAAGGTGGTGTTGGGAGTGTGCCACTTAAAGGCTGGCCTTTAACGGTGAGTTGATAATCCTTTCTATGTTTGCGTTTGCGTACCTCTGTTGTGGATGCTTACATATTTGTTGTTGTTTGCTAAAGGTCCCAGGTATTGACCAACTCCGGTCCAATTTAGGTGTGCAGAAGCAATTGGTGCCATCTTCAAACCAGTTCCAACTTTTATCGCCACAACAACAGTTGGTTGCTCAGGCACAAACACAGAATGACCTTACCAGAATGGGTTCTCCAGCACCATCTGCTTCGCCGAATGTTCGACCAGATGACCCGGATTATTTGATGAAGGTCGGTGTGTAGTCAGTTTTACTTGGTAAACCAAGTTCAAACATAATGTCTGGTGTTTGATATCGCCATCAAATCATATGTTCTTCTGTTTAATTTTGTTTTATCTGAGCCATTCACCCCTTCCACTGTTCTCTCCCTCTCCCTCAGTACTGTATTAGTGCTGCCATTGACTCTACAAAATATTTGCAATGCTTTAGTTGAAGATGGCCCAGATGCAGCAGTCCTCAGGCCACAGGCCTATGGAATTGCAACAGCCGCATCAGCAGGTGACAAAGAACCTCGAAGTTTTCTGTAGCTCCTTGTGGCTAATGCTGAATGGGTTTGCCTAATTTCTTGACATCCAGAACACTAGAAAGCGGAAGCCAACTTCTTCTGGAGCAGCTAATAGTTCTGGCACAGGAAATACTGTTGGGCCTTCTCCTCCGTCAACTCCATCCACTCATACCCCTGGTGGTGGAGTACCAGTGGCTAGCAATGTTAATATTTTACAGAAGAGTTCAATGATTTGTGGCGTGGATGCAACTGGTGGACTTGCCTCATCCTCAAACCAGATGGTATGGTCCTGTCTATGCTCTTGTGTCTGTGTTTTGAGTCTCTGAGGTCTGAGATATATTTGTGCCTAAGTGAGTTATGTTACTTACAGGATGCTTTGGATAGTTTTGTTGATTTTGATGAAAACGTCGACTCTTTTTTGTCGAATGATGATGGAGACGGAAGAGGCATGTTTGCAGCACTTGAAAAAGGGTCTTCAGAGCACAATACAGAGTCCTTAAAGGGTAAGTATTTTAACCTTAGAATTAATGTGCTCTGAAAATGATTATGGTTAAAAGCTATACATGCAGGGTACTTTAACAATTTTCCATCGTGAAGGGTTCAATAGCTTACAGTTTACCAGACTGGCTACTTTCAGCGAGCCAGATGACCCCACTTTATTGAGAGGGTAATTGCAGGCATAATAATAGTGTCAATGTCTGGGGTAAAGTGCAGTTGTTTGGGGGTGGCGACAGGGCAGAAAACGTCTATTGACAAGTGGGGCGGATTTGTAGTGGAGGAAAATAAGATGGAACCGCACACCCGTAGCTAAAGGGGTCCCTCTCCCTCTCTATGAACGACTCTTGCAACTCGAGAGTCATACAGTATGACTACTGATTGACACTTGTATTGCTGGTCAAGGCAGCTAAAGCGCATAATATCCCCGTGCGCACAACAGACCCATTTCGTTAGGCATTTACTAGAAGATGGTCTTACCTATAGGCCTCCTTGGGCATGCGGCAGGCCCAGGGGTACTGTTAGCGTTCGACGGATGCTATACCTCGAATGTGTGCAAAACGTGTTCTAGAATTCCATTAGCAGAAGGCAAACCCAAAGTGGACCTCATTTAGTGTCAACCTGGCATCCTCGGGGCCCTACGCCTCAAGGGCTATGTGCCGTGCTAGCCTGACCCTACAGGTCGGGGGCTTTATGCATTAACCCTCTATCACTCCCCAAGACGCCCTTAGGGAGGCACGACCTCGGCACCACATTTGCCCCCAACCAGGCTAGTCGGGTGGCGCCAGGTGGTTGAGATAAGGTTCTTGTCCTTTGTATTTATTGCGAGGGATGACATTGCGATCAAAAGGTGTAATTGTGGCCGCATCTGAGACCGCAGGCGTACCTATGAGCACTATGTAGTGCGTGCGACTACCAACTTGCTGGACTCAACGACATGGGGTGTTACTGTAGCCACGCTTGAGGCCACAGCCGTACCCACGGGCACTATGCAGTCCATACGACTAAAACAGTTACCAACTATGATGTACTCGACGATATGGGCACTCCCACTTGGTACATGCCACTGTGGCATGTCACACTCACCATTGTGGTACACTAAAAGCGTGCACCGTGTACGGCGAAACAACTACGACAACATAGGAGTAGTTGGACCTCTGCTAGACGAGGCTCGTCGTCCATACATGGATGTAACTCTCTCCTCTTGTGCTATAAAATGGTGTAGAGCAATGTAGAAAGGGATGTTCGATGACTGATGACCGGTGAGTAACGCCAGGGCCGATGACTAGTGTTCAAAGGCTCCCATCTAAGTTCAAGGCCTCTAGGTTCTCAGTCCCACTCGCTAGCTCAGTCATCATCTGAGCATGTAAACTCTATTCGCGCTTGCATCTGTACATCCACCACACGGGGAACTGTCTAGAGTTGGGTGACGACAAGAGAGCAGGAGCTAATGAAGTGCTGGGCCGGCGAACAAGGAAGCCCAATAGCAAGTGGTCTGGTGCCGAGTGGATCCGTTGAATGGTGGGCCGACGCTTAGCTGGCGTGGCTTGTAATAAATAGTAGCACTTGTACTCAGAACAACAGTTTTGGAATGAAATACAGAACTCACCCCTCCTTTCCTGTTGTCTTCCTCCTCTCGTTCCCTCTCTGTGACCGAGCAGTGTTCGCCACCAGGGTGGAGGACACTGACAAGTGGTATCGGATATCTGGTTCCGGCCCTGGCGACGACCTTCCACTACACCAGGAGGGCTAAGATGTCGGGCGCAGCAGACCCCGTCGTTGCGGCGGCAATAGCCACGCAATCCAAGTCCATTGAGACCCAATCGAAGACGCTGGCGACACAATCAAGGCTCCTGCAGCAGATGTGCGATCGGTTGGAGTCCACTGAGGAGCACTGGAAGCAATTGGAATCTACCGTGGGAAAGAACTCCGAGAACATTGCATCGTTGTCTGCCAAATTTGACGAGGTGGGAGGCGTTCTGGCCCGAGCGGACCTGGGGCGCGACTTACGGGCGCGTCTCGACGGCCAGATGGCGGAGATGCAGGCGGTTGTGATGGATCGTCTCGACGCGCTGGCGGCGGACGCATCGGGCCGTGTTGCATCCATGGAGAACATCACTTCCTCCTTCGAAGCATGGCGTCCTCGCATCGAAGGGTCGGTCCACGACATCCATTCCTCCGTGGAGGGCATCAAGGCGGAGCTCCACAAGGTCGCTCAGTTCCTGGAGCGCGCAGCGATCGAAGAACCAGCGTCCCACGCTGGGGTGCTTGGCTCATTTGTGTCGGCGGCGGAGCGCCAACCTGCGTCCGCGAACCACACCGACGGGCCCATGGGGCACAACTCTCCTCTTCTACATCGGGGGATTGGTTTTGGAAATACCCATTTCCATCACCATCTCCCGACCAATGGTATGCACGACCCTGGTCCACCTCCTCGTCATACTCTATTTCCGCGGACACAACATGCATTTGGAACGTTTGATGCGTCCTTGGGACATCGTAGTGGGCCACAGGGGTTGGGGATCACCATGTCCAGAACTCGTCATTTAGCAGATCTCTGGGTAATCTGCCTAAGCTCCATTTTCCTTCCTTCGATGGCGAAAATCCCAAGTTATGTCAGTCCCGATGTGAGGCCTACTTTCGCATGTATGAGGTCGATTATGTCATGTGGATTGAGGTCGCCTCCATGCAATTTGTGGGTCCTGCAGCCAGGTGGTTGCAGTCAGTTGAGAATCAATTGGGTTATATATCTTGGGAGAGTTTTTGTGCTTTGATCCGAGAGCGTTTTGCCAAGAACCAACACCAAATTTTACTTAGACAGCTCTTCCATATCAGACAGTCAGGATCGGTGTCATCTTAGGTTGATGAGTTCTCACAATTCGTAGACAAACTCAATGCATATCAACACATGTCTGACCCTCTTTATTATACGATGAAGTTTGTTGATGGCTTAAGGGACGATATTAAGGCAGTAGTAATGATTCAACGTCCCAAGGATTTCGATACTTCTGTTGTATAGGCTCAATTGCAGGAAGAAGCTGGTGAGATGATCAAGAAACGTGAGCCTTGTCGGTGGCCTCAGAACTTGCTGTCGTCTCCATCTATGTAGTCCACTCAAGCACAATCGATGGTGCCTAAGGACTCCAGGGTGGCTCCTAATGCGAGGATGGAGGACAAACGGCCACAAGTGCCCCCTAATTCTTCTACTGACTCTCGGTTAGCGTCCCTGTATGCTTACCGCAAAGCACAAGGGCTGTGTTACAAGTGTGGACTACAGTATGCCAGGGGTCATAAGTGTGCTGACACTATTCAGTTGCAAATGGTGGAAGAGTTGTGGCAAATGGTACCCTTGCCTGATACTGATGACCCCGAGATCCTGGAGAATGAGGACACTCTTGAGTTGAATTCATTCTTGTCCAAGGCTGCTGATCAAGGAGTTCATGCTACACGAACCATGCGCTTTGTGGGACATATTGCTGGAATGGACGTCTTGGCCTTACTGGATTTAGGCAGTTCCCATTCTTTTGTCAGTACAACAGTGGCTTCTGCTTTGCCCAATGTCGTCGAATTGGACAAACCTGTTAATGTTCAGATAGCAAATGGTTCTTACTTGTGCTGCTCCAGCCAAGCTTTGGAAGCTTCCTGGTCCTTGCGTGGTGTGCCATTTTCTTCCAACTTAAGGGTGCTGCCCCTATCTACGTATGACCTGATTATTGGTATGGATTGGCTTGAGACTCACAGTCCTATGATGGTTCATTGGGCACATAAGTGGTTGACCATTCCTATTAAAGGAACTTATGTTGGAATCAATGGTCCAGGTCTGCAACTTGTTCGAGTTATCTGACAAAGAACAGACTATATTGCAGAAGCTACCTGCTGCTATACAGGATTTGATACAGCAGTATTTTTCAGTTTTTGATGTACCCAAAGGCATGCCACCTGCCAGAGAGTGTGATCATCAAATTCCATTGATACCTGGTGCTAGGCCCGTGCAGATGAGGCCCTACCGGTATGCACCTGCCCTGAAGACAGAGATTGAAAATCAAGTTTCTGAAATGTTGCAGTCAGGCATTATTCAGCCAAGCAAGAGTGCATTTTCTTCTTCTGTCATTTTGGTTAAGAAAAAGGACCAAACCTACAGGTTTTGTGTTGACTATCGTCACCTCAATGCCCTTACACTCAAAACAAAGTTTCCAGTACCAGTGATAGATGAGTTTCTGGACGAGCTCCATGGTGCCTGTTGGTTCTCTACACTAGACTTGAGGGCAGGTTTTCACCAAATCAGAATGGACCCACAAGATCAATATAAGACAGCATTCCAGACACATCATGGACACTTTGAATTTAGAGTCATGGCATTTGGGTTGTCTGGGGCACCAGTTACCTTCCAAGGAGCCATGAATTCCACCCTAGCTCCTTTACTAAGGAAGTGTGCGCTGGTGTTTTTTGATGACATTTTGGTATATAGTAAAACCTGGGAGAGCCATCTTGTTCATTTGGGACAGGTCCTGCAATTGCTTTTAACAGATCAATGACATATCAAGCTCTCCAAATGTGCTTTTGCACAACAGCAAATTGCTTACCTAGGCCATGTTATATGCAGCAAAGGAGTGTCTACAGATCCTGCTAAGGTTGAGGCTGTTAAATCTTGGCCTGTGCCTACTAACTGCAAGGAACTCACATGATTTCTTGGACTGGCTGGGTACTATAGGAAATTTGTCAAGCATTTTGGTATGATTGCCAAGCCCTTGACTGAGCTGCTAAAGAAGGGGGTGCTGTTTGTATGGACTCAGGATCATTCAGTGGCATTTGATACCCTTAAACAGTCACTGTGTTCTGCCCCTGTGTTAGCATTGCCTAACTTTGAATTTCCTTTTGCTATTGAGTGTGATGCATCGGGGTATGGTATTGGTGCTGTGTTGCTACAAGAAGGTCACCCATTGGCCTTTGTCAGTAAGGCCTTAGGACCCAAGAACCAAGGACTGTCAGCCTATGAAAAGGAGTATCTTGCTATTCTCCTTGCAGTCGATCAATGGAGACAATACCTACAACATGCTGAGTTTGTTATCTTTACTGATCACAGAAGTTTGTCTCATTTATCTGAACAAAAGCTCAACACTCCTTGGCAACAGAGAGTGTTCTCCAAGTTATTGGGTCTCGAATATAAGGTGGTGTACAAGAAGGGGTGGAAAATGTGGCAGCTGATGCCTTGTCCCGCATGCCACCTGTTGAATCCGCCTTGTCCAGTCTATCCACTGCAGTTCCTCAATGGCTACTTCAGGTTGCTGACAGCTATGTTCAAGATGTTAGAGCAAAAGCTCTTTTGGCTGCTCTTGCTACCAGTCGGTCTGATTCCACTCACTACACCTTGCACTCGGGCATTATACGTTATAAAGGCAGGGTATGGGTTGGTAATGATCCAAGTATTCACAAGAACATTATGTCAGCACTACATGACAGCCCTCTTGGGGGGCATTCGGGCTTTCCTGTTACTTATCGCAAGATCAAGCAAATCTTTGCATGGGCTGGAATGAAATCAGCAGTCAAAGAATTTGTGGCCAATTGTTCGGTGTTCCAACAGGCTAAGTCTGACAGAAGCAAGTACCTAGGGTTATTGCAACCCCTTCCAGTACCAGAACGATCATGGCGAGTGGTCGGAATGGATTTTGTGGAGGGTCTTCCTCGCTCTAATCGTGCTGATACAATCCTGGTTGTGGTGGATCATTTTTCCAAATATGCACACTTTCTGCCATTATTGCATCCATTCTCTGCACTCAAAGTAGCCCAACTGTTCTTAGATTCAGTTTACAGGCTTCATGGCCTTCCCACAGCCATTGTGTCGGATCGTGACAAGGTGTTTACAAGTCGGTTTTGGCAAGATTTGTTTCATCTGTCGGGTACTACACTAAAGATGAGCTCATCATATCATCCTCAGACGGATGGACAGACAGAAAGGGTGAACCAGTGCTTGGAGACGTATCTTCGCTGCTTCGTGCATTCCTGTCCCTCCAAGTGGTCGGCATGGTTGCCCTTGGCTGAGTATTGGTACAATACCAATTTCCATTCCTCTTTGGGTCAGACTCCCTTTGAAATACTTTATGGACATGTTCCCCACCATTTTGGATTTACAACCGAGAATGTTCCTACTTCGGGTGATCTTCAGTCCTGGTTATCTGACAGAGAGTTGATGGTTCAGCTCGTCCGACAGCATCTCTTGCGAGCTCAACAGAGAACAAAGGCACAAGCAGATAAGGGCAGGTCTGATCGGGAATTCAGTGTCGGAGATCTTGTCTATCTGAAGCTCCAGCCTTACGTACAGTCATCAGTTGCTACACGGGCCAATCATAAGCTGAGCTTTCGTTACTTTGGACCATACACAGTCTTACAGCGAGTGGGCAAGGCTGCTTACAAGTTGCAGTTGCCCTCGACAGCACGAATACATCCTGTATTCCATGTGTCTCAGCTTAAACAATCCAAAGGGCATCACCAAGTCAGCACCACATTGCCAGATAACTTCGCTGCTCCCCGTGTTCCTCTTCAGATTTTGGACAGGCGGGTGATATCTTGTAGTGGAACCCTGCTGCCCCAAGTGCGTGTGCGATGGTCCGAGTCTGATGAAGCACTGGATTCTTGGGAAGATGAAGTAGCTTTGCATGCTCGTTTTCCAGGGGCCGACACTTGGGGGCAAGCTGTCTCTCAACAGGAGGGGAATGTCAGTACTCCTGTAGGCGACCTGGAGTTGGGTGACGACAAGAGAGCAGGAATTGATGAAGTGCTGGGCCGGCAAACAAGGAAGCCCAATAGCAAGTGGTCTGGTGCCGAGTGGATCCGTTGAATGGTGGGCCGACGCTTAGCTGGCGTGGCTTGTAATAAATAGTAGCACTAGTACTCAGAACGGCAGTTTTGGAATGAAATACAGAACTCACCCCTCCTTTCCTGTAGTCTTCCTCCTCTTGTTCCCTCTCTGTGACTGAGCAGTGTTCGCCACCAGGGTGGAGGACACTGACAGGAACGTACGTTCAGGCAGCCCGAATCTCTATATATCGTGCGTATGCATACTACTGTGTCAGCATTCTATTGCTGCGGTCTGAGGCCTATGACCCTCTCTTTCTGATTCTCTCTACCTTTGGTACCGTGATGTCGTACCCTGACGACAAATAGCTAATGGTTATTTCCATTTTTGTTTAGGTCTCTCTTTGAGTGAAGTTGGTAACAACCGTACAAGTAACAACAAAGTTGTTTGCTGTCACTTCTCTTCAGATGGGAAGTTACTCGCTAGTGCCGGCCATGAGAAGAAGGTAAAATGTTTTAAATTGGGATATATCTGGTAGTTTCTCATGCAGAAAGATGATGGTTAGTTTCAGGTGCGAACACTTCATTTTTAGATTACAAAATACATTTCAACCTAACATTTGGTTTCATCAAGGCCATCTCTGCTAACTATATGCACAATTGTCTTTCCACGCCCAGTAGCAAAATTGTTTATATGTCATGTTTCCTGTAAACATTTTTCGTCTGTTTATTTTGTAAGTTGCTAAAAAAAAATTATCCTCATTCGTGAAAGGCTGCCTTTTTTTTCTCTCCATCTCAGTTGGAGAAACAAGCCTGTAAATTATGAAATTATTTTCTCAGCTCCTTATGTGTTGAAGTTTGGTGATTTGTAGGTCTTCCTCTGGAATATGGACAATTTTAAAATGGATACCAAAATAGAAGACCATACAAACTTTATCACAGACATAAGATTCAGAACTAATTCAACTCAGTTGGCTACATCATCTTCTGACGGAACTGTTCGACTTTGGAATGCTGCTGATGTGATTTTCTCTACACTCTTTCTCCCTCAATTTTCTTTAAAGACCTGTTACAGTGACTACTGACTACTCTATGTAGTTGTTAGGTAGATGCTTATTTGAAACCATGCCAACAAAAAAATTAAACCTTATCTACCACACTACAAAGTAGAGTTAGTGTCTTGGAATGGAGCCCACAGTGCTAGACCTTTTTGCCAAACTTTGCCTAATGCATGGCTAACAATTTGCTTTCCACACCTTAGGCATGATTTGGCGTGAAACCATGGCTAGTGGACATACAGCTGAAAAAGTGTGGCAAACAACATAGGGAGAACAAAACACTCACCTAAGAAACTTTGGTGCATGGTGTACCTAACCTGTGGTGTGGCAAATTGTGGACACCATCCAAATAGAAATAGGCCAGTCAATGTTGATAGCAATATGGTTGCTGTCTATATTGATGATTATTGAGGGAGTACAGGCGCACATATTTATAGAGGGACAGAGGGGTAGGAGATCTCAAGTTTATAGAAACAATATCCTGAGATCTCCTTGAATGGAAGAAAACTATCTCTGCCCCCTAAATGGGAGGATTGTATCTATAGCTTCCTAGATGCGGCAGTGCTAGTAAGGCAAGTATGCCTACACCTGTATGGTAGGGGATCCTGCGCCTATATGGTAGGAAACCCATGGCTGATATATCAGCTAACACGCCCCCGCAGTCTGATCGTTGGTACCACAGACGTTCAGGCTAGATCTGAACTCCATGAAGACTGAAGAGGGAAGCCCTTTGGTGAAGATGTCTGCATACTGGGAGGTAGTAGGCACATGGAGAACGCGGACATCACCGAGAGCCACCCGATCCCGAACAAAGTGCAAATCAGTCTCAATGTGCTTGGTTCACTGATGCTGGACGGGGTTTGAAGACATGTAGACCGCATTGATGTTGTCACAATAGACCAACGTGGCACGACGTAACGGGTGACGAAGCTCGGCCAGAAGCTGACGAAGCCAGGTGGATTCAGCAACAGTGTTGGCGACAGCCCGGTACTCGGCTTCAGCAGTGGAGCGGGACACAATCATCTGTCGTTTGGAGGACCAAGAAATAAGGTTATCACCAATAAAAACCGCAAAGCCTGATGTGGATCGACGTGTGTCAGGATATCCAGCCCAGTCGGCATCATAGTAGGCAATTAACTCAGCCTGAGAAGAAGGGCGCAACTGAAGACCCAAATGCAGAGTGCCACGAACATAACGTAGAATGCGCTTCAAGGCGGCAAGGTGAGACTCGCGAGGATCATGCATGTGAAGACAAATCTGTTGCACAACATAGGCTATGTCTGGCCGGGTAAAAGTGAGGTACTTTAGTGCTCCAGCTAAGCTGCGGAAATCCGATGGATTAGAAACAGGAGTACCAGTAGCTGCAGAAACCTTTGGGTTGGTGTCGACAAGTGTAGAACAGGGCTTGCAATCAGCCATACCAGCCCGATCCAGAATATCCAGCATATATTGACGTTGCGAAAGAAAGAGGCCTCCATCTCGTCGTTGAACTTGCATCCCCAGAAAGTGATGTAGATCACCCAAATCTTTCATAGCAAACTCCAACTGTAAGGCCTGAATGATGTGTTGTAGGAGAACAGTAGAGGATGTAGTGAGTATAATGTCGTCGACATAGAGTAACAAATAAGCTGTGTCAGTTCGTCTATGGTAGACAAACAGAGATGTGTCACTCTTGGCCTCGATGAATCCCAGGGAGAGCAGATGAGTGGCAAACCGACTATACCAGACACGTGGTGCTTGTTTCAGTCCGTAGAGGGACTTAATGAGTCTGCAAACATGTTGTGGGCTGGCTGAATCCTCAAAACCTGAGGGTTGGCTGCAATAAACAGTCTCAGAAAGAGTCCCGTGAAGAAAAGCATTCTTGACATCAAGTTGATGAATCGGCCAGTTGCTGGAGACAACCAAAGATAAGACAGTCCGCACAGTAGCAGGCTTCACGACGGGGCTGAAAGTCTCATCAAATCAATGCCGGGTCGTTGAGTAAATCCACGGAGAACCCAGCGAGCCTTGTACCTTTCAAGAGAGCCATCAACGTTAAATTTGTGCTTGAAAATCCACTTGCCGGTCACAATGTTTGCACCATGGGGTCGAGGCACCGGATCCCATGTGTGATTCTGCAATAGTGCCACATACTCATCTTCCATGGCAGCTCGCCAATTAGGATCAGCAAGAGCGCCACGAAAGGTCTTCGAGATTGGAGATGGGGGGGCGGCGTGGAATAGTGCTGGCACCCGGAAGCCAGCCTTAGCACGCGTGACCATGCGATGGTGGTTAAGCATTGGGGAGACAGCCACCGCTCTGGGTGGGAGACGACGATGCGATGCGTCCGTAGGCGATGGAGATGAAGCAGCGACATTGCCAGTCGAGATGGCAGAGCCGTCCAGACTAGCCGGAGTGGTTGGAGTGGCCAAGTCCTGCACTGGGGGGTGTGGACGGCGCGTGAAGACTTGGCCAAACCGGCGTGGTGCAGTGGCGTTGGGTGCACCACCAGCAACACTGGGTGGAGCAGTGCCTGTTGCTGGGTGCTGGGAGCAGCAGCGCCGGGAGCTGCAGGGGCGCCAGGAACAGCTTGGGCGCTAGGAGCAGCAGCGCCTATGCTGGGAGCAACAACATTGTCCGGTATGAGTCCTGAAAAAAATAGAGGTGGTGGGCCTATAGGTGGCGGCATCGGGTTAGTGGTAATGTTATCCAGGAAGTCAAAATCTTGGGAGGAGGCAGTGGGTTGCTGTTCAGCAAAGGGAAAAGTGGACTCATTGAAAACAACGTGACGGGAAAGGATGACACGGTTGGATAGGAGGTCAAGACACCGGTACCCTTTGTGATGCGACGAGTAGCCAAGAAAAACACACTTAGCGGAACGGGGATCAAGTTTGTGGCTAGTGGTGGCAGATAGGTTGGGATAGCAAGTGCAACCGAACACGAGAAGGTGTTCATAGGAGGGTACAGTTTTGAAGAGGGCGAAGTGAGGAGTAGAAAAATGAAGGGTCTTGGTGGGTAGAATGTTGAGAAGAAGTGTTGCCGTGTGGAGTGCTTCAACCCAGAAGGTTGGTGGGATGCTGGCCTGAAAGAGAAGAGAGCGAATGATGTTATTGGTAGTACGGATGATGCGCTTAGCTTAACCTTTCTGAGATGAGGTGTAGGGACAAGACATGCGTAGGAGGACACCGTGGGTGAGGAAGAATGTTCGGGAACTGGAGTTGTCAAACTCGCGCCCGTTGTCACATTGCACAACTTTAATCGTGACGTCAAACTGTGTTTTCACATAGGCGAAAAACTGAGTGAGAGTTGGGAAAGCATCAGACTTTAGTCGTAAAGGGAAAGTCCATAAGTAATGGGAGCAATCATCAAGAACGACTAAGTAATATTTGAAACCTGAGACACTTAAAATAGGAGATGTCCACAAGTCACAGTGAATAAGATCGAAATTGTTAACCGCACGAGAAGTAGACGTACGGAATGGAAGGCGAACATGACGACTCAACTAACAAGCATGGCATAAGGGAGAGCTAGCATCTTTATTACACATGGGAACGATTGATGCGAGCTTGGAGAGGGTCTCGTGACCAGGGTCAAGACGGTGATGCCAAAGTGACGGAGTGAAACTGGCGGTGAAGCTGTGTGCAGCAGGGAGGCACAGGGGGTATAGTGGCCCGGAGCTGTTGCACCTGACGATCACGTTCCGAGATAGTAGATCCTTCACAGAGCAACCAGAGGGATCAAATTCAATGGAACAGTTATTATCGGTAGTAAACTGGTGAACGGAAATTAGGTTCTTAATAAGTTTAAGTGACACAAGAACATTGTTGAGATGTAAAGAACCATGTAAAGTAGTGGAGCCAGTGGAAATGATAGGAAGAAGCGAGCCGTCACCGACAATAATGGAGGAAGGTGCAGTAAGAGGGAGTTGAAGTATTGGATAGGGTACCGGCGTTGGAGGTCATGTGGGAGGTTGCACCGGTGTCGAAGTACCAGTCAGTCTGCTGAGGCGGAGTCAGGGACACAGTACTGAAAGCAGATGCAAGGGACTAAGCGTCCCAAGATGGAGTGGCCGGCTGTGCCAGCATGCCGTAGGGAGACTGGGGAGCGCTTCCCTGCAGAGGGCCGGTCTGCAGAGTGTGCTGCAGTGGGGCGCCTCCCTGTCCTTGAATAGCACCATGAACGTATTGTTGGGTCTGGTGGGCCAGCAACGCCTGGTGAGGAGTGATGGAGACTGGAGCAACGTAGAAAGCCTGCTGTTGTTGGGTCGTCGGAGGCAGCAGGGCCTGGTGCTGCGCCAGGAGACCTTGCTGCTGTTGTGTGGTCGGCGCCCGTGGGCCGGGCCACATCTGGATGGCCCCAGTCCAAGGATTTTGGAGGGAGGGCCACAGGCCGGAGGCACTCCCGTGCTGGCCACCGGGACCAGTGCCTGGGAATGGAAGGATACCTTGGCGGCCTTGGCCACCCCTCTTGCTGCGACGATTGGGGTGGCCGGAATGTGGAGCCGAAGGCGCCTTGTTGAAGGCAGCAGGAGCCTTGTTGGAGGCCGTTGAAGTCCCGCCTTGTGGAGGCTTGGTGGAGGTAAGCAGGGCGGCAGATGGAGAAGATGCACAATGAGCCATCGTGAGTTCCTCCAACAGGAGAGTGGCCCGGACGTCGTGGAACGTCGGAAAGGGGCGACCGAGGCGAAGATGATGTCCGATGTCGGAGAAACGGTCGCTGAGGCCGCGCAGAACGTTCGGTCGGAGACTGGTTCGCCAAGATCACTGAGGGCATCTGCCATGGTTTTGAAACGACGACAATAATCGGAGACAGGTAGATCACCTTGGACCAAGTGCCGGAACTGAGCATCGAGGTGGAGGGCGCGAGTTTCCCGATTCCCGAGAAACTGGTTCTCGAGAGTCAGCCAAGTGGTGCGGGCAGTGGCGCCGCGTTCCATGGCCATTTCAGCAAGGTCCGGGGAGATGGAGCCGGAGATCCAGGACTTGACAACACAGTCCATGCGTGCCCAGTCAGGGAAGTGAGGCGTGGGGGTGTTGTCGAGGATGTGGCTGTCCAGGGAGTATTTGCCAGTGACGAGGAGGAACTCATCGCGCCAGCAGGTGTAGTTGTTGTTGGCGAGGTCGAGGACGACGTGAACGAGACTCCGGATGTTCTGCACAACGACGGTCTAGGAGTGGAGGTTGACGATCGCATCAGCCTCGTGAAGGAGGATGGCGTCGTGGAGGCCCTTGTCAGCACCACCCGCTGGATCAGAGAGGTGGGACTGATTGTCGTCGACAGGACTGCCATCGGTGGCAGTCTGAGCAGCGAGGGCGCGCGCATGTGCTGCGCGCTCGAGAGCAGCGCGAACACGTTCGGTGGCAACACCGCGCTCCTGGGCCGCGGTGGCCGCCTCCTGCTCTGCCTGAAGGGCTTGAGCGAGTGCAGCATCATGCCTGGCAGCAGCCTGGAGGCGTGCTTCATGCTCGGCTGCGACCTGGGTCGCAGCGTCGTCGACGAGAGGTGGCTGTTCCAGACCAGCCATGGCCAGGGGAGGGCGCTGCCTGGATGGCAGGCAGAGGGGAGTGGAGGGCGCAGCCTAGACGTGGCGCAGCTTGAGGACTGCACCTAGGGCAGCAGAAGGAGGATATGAACTTGAACTCGTGATACCATGATAGCAATATGGTTGCTGTCTATATTGATGATTATTGAGGGAGTACAGGCGCACATATTTATAGAGGGACAGAGGGGTAGGAGATCTCAGGTTTATAGAAACAATACCCTGAGATCTCCTTGAATGGAAGAAAACTATCTCTGCCCCCTAAATGGGAGGATTGTATCTATAGCTTCCTATATGCGGCAGTGCTAGTAAGGCAAGTATGCCTACACCTGTATGGTAGGGGATCCTGCGCCTATATGGTAGGAAACCCATGGCTGATATATCAGCTAACAAATGTGATGACTGAGGAGGTTGAACTCGGGAGCGCTCTTTAATTATGTTTTCTTGTCTCATATCTTGAAACCCCTCTTGCTCTGTCTCTGAATCCTCTTTCTACAATTATCCTAAAAAATCCACAGCATAGTATGAGATATTTGTTGGTTTAGATTTGCTAGATACTATCACTTCAAAGATTTGGGGTTGAAGAAACAGGTGGTATGAAAACAGTGGCCCATGCACTTAAGTTCATGGTGCTATGCTCTTTCCTGGTCCTTTTCACAAGACTATGCACACCTGACCGCTTACTTGCATGTAGACCAGGAGGAGGGAGTGAAGGACACCGCTTTATTTTTAATAGACATAGCTAGTAGCCACACTGTCTGATTTTTGTTTCTATTTGTGTGGTGGTAGAAAGACCTTGGTACTACTGTTTAGTTCTTATTGATTTATGTTTTGCTTGACAGCATTGTTGGCGCAGCATCAGATAGCCTGAGTAATACTGAAGTGATACCCTAGGTTTATTGTTATTCGTCTTTTTGCAGGAAAGTGGCGCTTTACAAACTTTTCATGGGCATAGGTCTCATGTAACATCAGTAGATTTTCACCCAAGATTGACAGAGGTTCTTTGCTCTTGCGACGACAATGGAGAAATTCTCTTCTGGACAGTTGGTCAGACTACATCTACTCATGTTTTTCGGGTTGATACTTGACACGTCTGCCTCCCATCTACACAGTTGTTTGTCCTTGCTATAGTTGAGTTGTGGGATGTACTCATTTGACTTTGGCTTACAGGTGAAGCAGGGTGGAACTGGAAGAGTCAGGTTTGAACCTCGAAGTGGGCAGCTCCTCGCTGTGGCAGCTGGAAGCATGGTGAACATTTTTGATGTTGAAAAGCAAGCCAGCTTACCCTGCCCTCCAAAGGTAATCGATATGCATGAGATGTTATGCAGATTCCGGAATGTGAAAGTTGTAAACTGTTTTTGTTGTTGTTTGATTTAGGGTCACAATAGTGAGGTAAACTTTGTGTCCTGGGATGAAAATGGTGAATATCTGGCATCTGTAAGTCAGGACACTGTGAAAGTGTGGTCGGTATCGTCTGGTGTGTGCATTCATGAGTTACGATCCAATGGAAACCAATATCAGTCATGCACATTCCATCCTAGATACCCGAAAGTGTTGATTGTTGGTGGTTATCAGGTAAATGAAATGCAGTAACCACATGTAAGGGATATTGCAGACAAATGATTGATTGATTAATTGTTTGTATGCAGACTCTGGAGCTGTGGAGCTTATCAGATAACCAGAGAATCCCAATCCAGGCGCACGAAGGGTTGATAGCTGCACTGGCGCACTCCTCGTTCACTGGAATGATTGCCTCTGCCAGTCATGACAGATGTGTAAAGCTCTGGAAGTAGCTATATAGAGGTGATAGAATAGTCCTAATCCTAATTATATATGCCATTATTAACTTATTGTAGCGTTTGTTTCATTCCTTGGTTAATAACTTATATAATATAATATATACATAGGCGGAGACGTGAGATGGATATACTTTTCAAGGGTGATTGGACCCTTTGAGGTGGATGGATGTAGGGTCGGTTGTACATGATATATTGTTGAGCAGATGATTGGGCTGTATCTGCACCTATAACATTAATAACCAACCAGTTTAAATTTTGTTGAACCCATCCAACCAAACCACGTCCACACCCATAACCTACACTAAATTTACTAAATAAATTATATTCAAACTTAACATACAATCAAAATCAATAGTTTAAATCGCTAGATAACCCTCTATTCCTTAAATTCAATGGATAATATTATTTGGATCATTCTCTCCTTGTGATCCTATCGCTCCCAGCGTACTCCACGTCCGTGTTGACTCCTATCCCTTACTAGTGCCACCATTGCCATCAACCTTTCTCATCACGTCGCTGCTGTTGCTGTCGACACTTGCCTTCTCATCTCCATGACCGTAGTGTTAGCACGGGCTATATACGAGTATGTATGAGTTGGAGGGTGAAACCCTAACTAGGTTTGGGAGTTGTATTAATAGATTAAGTGTTTCTGGGTCTAGCCCATTACACAGGGGTATGCAGGTAATTACAAGGGACTAGTCTCAAAACCCTAACGAGGTCTAACACTCTCGCAATTTCAACTCTAACCTGTACAGATGTTGAGAATGGATCGAAAATCAGCGAAAACACTCGTCAACAGCCTTTTGGTGAAGATGTCGGCGAACTGCAGCGTGGTCGGGACGCTGAGAACCCAAACGTCACCGACGATGTTGGGGACTTGTTCTCAGATGCTAAGAATTAAGAACAAGGCAACATAGAAAGTGTTAAATGCTAAGCTCCTTCGTTCTTTAAAACATTATATCCCTTCGGATATAATGAATCTTGGACGAAGGTTATAAAGGAAAAGATTTTCATAAGATTGACGGTAAAAAAGGACACATATATAAAATACAAATAATGGTTTAAGTATTATCATCAACTTATCTTCGGATTACAAATTACAAATGTACCTTCGGATTGATGAAAAGTAAGGATGCAGATGTGATATGAAAAAGCGTATGCCAGGTCAGCGTGAACAATACGGGAGTGCTGTTCATCTATTTATAGGCACGGGACGCAGCCCGTGTAAAATTACATTGATGCCCTTTACATTTGATAATAACTTTATGGCAATCCTTCGAGGTTTAACTTGACTTTTCATCCTTAAGTCGGTTCCTCTTTTCCTTCGTCATGCCGAAGCTTTTCTGCACGTAGCTTCGTGATCGTCCTATCTTTCGTCATGATCGCTTTCCACCCCAGTCAAGCTTCGTCTTAACCATGCTCTTGTACACCCGCAACCTGACTCCGAAGATACCTGTTCACATGTTTCACTCGGAAAATATTGTCAAATCATGTTTTTGAGGAGCTTCGGAAGCCGAAGGCCCCCAACAGTAGCCCCTCGCAATATTAATTTATTGTAATGATAAATTCATATTGCGACATGGACGAAGGCTTTGAGCAAAAGGTCCGAAAAAACACCTTTCTTCTGCTAGAATAGCAGCAGTCATTGACAGACAGGGCCCTCCAGTTTTCGACACACTGGGTGTATAAATAAGAGCTCACCGCAAGTTATTTGGCACGCTCTCTTGCCATCCGCTTTTACTCACCCAAAAAATTTTTTAGCCTGCACGCAACAGCACTTGCTCGGTTTTAGATTTTTAAGCTTCGGTTTCGAGTGTGCTTTGTCAGCATTTTCGAAGATGCCTGAGGATAAGAAAGCCGTTGGTGGTTCGAAGCTAAGCCTTTCTGAGGAAATGCACCTGGGTTTTCTTGAATCAATGTCGAAGACTAATACGGAGAAGATTACCAGAGAGATTTTGGAGGGTTTATCTGAAGATACTGGCGACAGTGATAGTTACGATGTGGATAGTGGTGGTGAAGATTCCGAAGATCGACCCTGGCGACCAAGCCATGCAGTTTTTAGTAAGTCCAGCATTAAGAAAAACCATCTTGTCAATATGAGAGGGAGATACTTTCGGGACTTGTCTGTTGTGAGGGCTGACGAAGGAGAGAAGACTTGTCCAACTCCCGAGGAAAATGAGGTCGTGATATTCCGAAGCTTCTTGAAAGCTGGCCTACGATTTCCCTTGAGTAGTTTTGTCGTGGAAGTACTGAAGAAATTTGAAATCTACCTTCACCAACTTATCCCCGAAGCAATCATAAGGATGAACATCTTTGTGTGGGCCGCGAGAAGCCAAGGTTTGGAACCTAACGCAAAAAGCTTCTGCAACATACACGAGCTATTGTATGAGACAAAACCCTGGGGCAAAGAGTAGTATCACAACAACTTTGGCTGCTACAGCTTCGGCGCTCGGTCGGGGTCAAGCTGCCCTGTGCCAACCTTTCGAAAGAGGTGGCCCGACGACTGGATGACAGAATGGTTTTATGTGAAAAATGACCTGAGATCACGTGAAGATATCAAGGGTATCATTATGCGCCCTATCTGGCAACGCTTCGGCCTCCGAAAGCCGAAGGTGGAGATGGATGAAGCAGCCGAAGAATGCCAGAGAGCCTTCAGCGTAGTCTGCTCTTTTATTGGTACAAGGGATTTGGTCCAAGAGCATATTGCTTTCAGAGTCTGGCCACTTGTAGAAAAGTGGGAAATGCCGAAGGAGACCGTCAAGGAACCTAACGAAGGCGGGCTAGTTAGGCTAAAATACACATTCAAATATGGAGATAAGTTTGTTGAACCAGATGATGACTGGTTGAAGAGTATTGAGGCCATAAGTGACGAATTGCTTGGGGTATACTCGAAAGCCGAAGATACTGCACTATCAGCGGCCTTCGGAGGTCGAAAGAAGAAGAGACTTAACCGAGTATTTGATGCAATTGGGTTTATCTACCCCGACTACCATTACCCGGTGCGAGGCCAAAAAAGGAAAAATACTTCTCCTGCAAAGGAGATTGCTTCAGCTGCTCCTGGCGAGCCGGCACCGAAGAGGAAAAAGGTAAAGGTACTCACACACCCTCCACGTTATATTGAGCCGGCCACAGTGCCTGAATTTATTGGTGAGGCCTCTTCGGCCACCGAAGTCAGAGAACCAACTCCAGTGGCAAAAATCGAGGAAATGACCGAAATACCAGCAACAGAGAAAACAGAAGGACCGAGGACTGAAGAAGCAAAAACATTAGAAATTTTAAGTCCAACAAAAATCCAAAAGGGGCCAGCAGCGACCCCGAAAAGAAAAAGGATGGTTAATGTGCTGGATGTTTTGGAAACAATTAAATCTTCGAGCATAACTCCAAAGAAAACTGTTGAAGCTTCTGAAGTGTCTACTGAAGCCTTTGCTGCTGAAGCTTTGAAGCAACAATTTGAAACTGAAGCTGGGCCCTCAGAGCCCATCAAGGTAAAACCTTTGAAAGCTGAAGAAAGAAAATTGACAGAGGCAACTTTGGAAACCGAAAAAATAAAAATGACAGAGCCAATTTTGATTGAAGAAATTGACACTGGCGTCCCCGAAGCATCTTCCAAAATACATGATTATATTGTGCGACATGCTTCGGGGAAGAAACTATCTGAAGAAGAGATTTTTGAAGCTAATCACTATGCCCGAGAACTGAAGTATCCGAAGGGGGCTGTAGTGTTCAATGGAACAGACGAAGATGACTTCCTATACTGTCTCCGAGACAATAAAGAATTATCCGTCTGCCGAGAGATGGCTAGGAGCATGGGGTTCCCGAAGCTTGAAGCTGGCCTTTGCGCCATGACCAAGGAGGATCTTGCAGATAGCCTTGCATATAATAGTCTGAAGGTACAAAAGATTGTAAATTTTGAAATTTATGAATTTTGAATTTGTCTTTTGCTGTTATGTTAATCCATTCATTCTTTTGAATAGGGCTTAATACTCAGCAATGCCTTAAGGGCACAAAAGAATGCTGAAGACGAGAGCTGCATTATTGCTTTTAACAACCTTCGAACAGAGGTTATCAGGCTAAGAAACGAAGCCTTGGAAAAGGACAAAATTCTGCTTACATTGGTGGATAAAATGAAGGAAGACGAAGCTAGCTCTAAAACTCAAGCCGAAGCTCAGAAGCGCGAAATCGAAGATCTTCATAAACAATTAGCCCGAGCTAAAGAAGAACACATTCTTGAAGAAACAAAACGAGAACTAAGTGATCAATGGGCAAATCATTTGGAAATAAATGTTGAAGAGCTTCGTGCTTCGAAGAAAAGGTGCTATGATAAATCCATAGAATGTGTTAAAAAGATAAAATCCAGCTTCGCCAGTGTCGGCGCATTTTCTAGTGAAGAAAATTTCACAAGAGGGAATCCAGAAGGCCCGATTGAATGGATCAGTCACGAAGCTGAGGCCTTCGAGGAAATCTTGAATAGTCGCGGGGACATTTGTGCTTTTTCGGGCGCCAGAGGAATTGTTACTATTCTGGAGAAGAAAGGGTGCGAGCATGTAAAATCTTTGGCACAGTCTAAAGCTGCTTTATCCTCTGAAGATATTAGAGACCCTTCAGCCGAAGCAAGCCAGGTCAGTGGAAAATTTTTCACCGACATTTGGGACAATGGCGGCCGAGAAATGGCTCAAGAAATCATTCAGAGAAGCGAAAAAGGCATCCATGACGCTAGGAAGGTAGCGGAGGCTGCTGAAAAAAGCACAGGGCCCGAAGGGCAAATAGGTATTAATTAGTGATTTTTATTCTGTTGTGATTTTTGATTTTAAACTTTGTGCGCGGTTCTGTAATAGTAATATAGTCGTGTCCTCTCCTCCCTCAGAACCTGCTGAGGCAGCTCCGGACCCCCCCGAAGGGGACGACGAAATTAGACAAATGGCCGAAGCCATCATGGACAAAGTTGTCAATCAACTACTAAACGAAGCTGCAGAAGTAGTTCTTAGGGAAGATTAAGTGCTATTGTAAAAATACTTGGAACATGACATGTGTAAAACTTTGTAACTTTGAATGTAATATATAATCTATTTATGGTTCAATTCTTTACGATGCATGAAATTTTGTATACATACCGCTTTTTGAGCCTTCGGCGAAAAAACACCTTCCCTTCTTTTCATGCTTCGTGAAGAAAATCTTTTATGTATCACAAGAATTTCCATACTTCTCTGATGAAGAATATCCAAGCTTCGTAAAAACATTCTTCGAAGCTATAAAAAGGTTTTATGTTGCCTCTCTGACGAAGCTATACTTCTTCTCAATTTATCTTGAGCTTTATCACGATTTTCTCTTTTTCCAAAACATTCTTCGAAGATCAATACTGTGTCCCCTTCCTGTTCTACATGCAATATGATGTATGATGCTTATGTTATGCAAAATGATGTGATGATGTTATGCTATGCAAAATGATATTTATGCCGAAGATACACACATCTCTGCAATAGAGCACACAATCTTTTTATCTCAGCGCTGACTTTTCGCTGTAAGCCTCCCTTAGGAGCTTCTTCGCCTTTTACTTTCAGCGGAATCAGCGATTATTTTTCGCTGTAAGCCTCCCTTAGGAGCTTCTTCGCCTTTTACTTTCAGCGGAATCAGCGTTTATTTTTCGCTGTAAGCTCTGCATTCCCTTTGGAACGACTTTTGAGCAGAAAACTTACACTGTGCTCCTTCAGGAACGACTTTTTACTACTTTGAAGAAGTTACAGTGTGTTCCTTAGAACAAGTTTTTGATAATTCGAAGGTTCTCCGTGCCACCATAAATTCTTGTGCTTCAGTAACTCAAGCCTATGGAGAAGATATATTTTCATTATGATGATAAGCTAAACTGTTACAAGAATTTGAAAAAACGATAAAAGACACTTAAACTTCCCATAATTGTTCTTTACTACAAAGAAAGTAAAACTGAATGCGAAAAGCTGCTGTCGAGGTAGGATATTTTGTCAGTAAATATGCTTCGACTCTGGCACAGTGCTATTGACTGTGCGAGCTTCGGACTCCTCCCTGAGGTCCCTCTGGGGGTGAGAGTGCTGGCTCCCTTCTGGCTGCGGACCACGTTGTATTGGCGGTGGTGGTGGAAGCTGTTGCCAGGAAGCTTGGGGTTGGCTTGTCGAAGCAACAGAGGCTGCAGGGTGATTGCCTACATATTCTGGAATGTAAGGCGAATGGTACGAAGCAGTATGCATGACCTGCTTCGACTGGTTCTGTTGCGCTGCAGCCTCTGCTAGCTTCTTTTGCTTCTGGATGGTAACATGGCACATCCTGGTGGTATGACCTTTGCCTTCACCACAAAATAGGCAATAAATTTTTCTTGGTTGATCTCCAAATCTTCCCTCGAAGCCCCTGTTGCCTCTGCCCCTTGGCGCTGGCGGCCGGAAAGAGCTTTGTTGTTGCCCCGAAGCTTGCGAGGAGCACTGTGGCCTTTGTTGTTGACTGCCTTTGCCATCACTTTGGGTAGAATTGTGAATTGACCTGACGTGCCTCGGATAAAATCTTCCTCCGAAGCCCCTGGCCATTTCAGAGAACCTGAAAGCTTCCTCCCTTCTTTGGCGAAAATCATTGTCAGCTCGAATATACTCGTCCATCTTCTGGAGCAGCTTCTCCAAAGTTTGAGGAGGCTTCCTGGCAAAGTACTGAGCTGCAGGTCCTGGCCGAAGCCCCTTGATCATGGCCTCAATGACAATTTCATTGGGCACTGTTGGTGCCTGTGCCCTCAGACGTAGGAACCTTCGGACATATGCCTGAAGATATTCTTCGTGATCCTGGGTGCACTGGAATAAAGCTTGAGCAGTGACTGGCTTCGTCTGAAACCCTTGGAAGCTGGTTATCAACATATCCTTCAGCTTTTGCCATGAGGTGATTGTCCCTGGCCTAAGGGAGGAGTACCAGGTTTGTGCAACGCTCCTGACGGCCATGACGAAGGACTTTGCCATGACCGCCGTGTTGCCACCGTACGAAGATATAGTTGCCTCATAGCTCATCAAGAATTGTTTCGGGTCTGAATGACCGTCGTACATGGGGAGCTAGGGCGGCTTGTAAGACTGTGGCCAAGGAATAGCCTGCAGTTCTGTTGACAAGGGAGAAACATCATCAAAAGCAAAATTTCTGTGATGGAAATCTTCATACCAGTCGCCCTCGTTGTAGAAGCCCTCTTGATGAAGCTCTCTGCGTGGGGGCCTTTGATTCTGGTCATCTTGAGCAAGATGTCGAAGCTCTTCAGAGGCTTCGTCTATCTGCCTCTGAAGATCAGCTAGACGAGCCATATTCTCCTTCTTCCGTTGGACCTGTTGATTGATCATTTCTAAATTTTGGATTTCTTGATCCAAGTCGTCCTCCGGAGGCGTTGGACTGGTGACCTTCCTCTTCTGGCTTCGAGCCTCCCTAAGAGAAACGACATCTTGATTGGGGTCCAGCGGCTGCAGAGTGGCAGCCCCTGTCGCTGAAGCTTTTTTAGGCGGCATGACGAAGGTGACGCTTGCCGAAGGTGTTCAAAACTTCAGAAAATGGGCGTGAGTTCACCGGAGGTGGGCGCCAATGTTGGGAACTTGTTCTCAGATGCTAAGAATTAAGAACAAGGCAACATAGAAAGTGTTAAATGCTAAGCTCCTTCGTCCTTTAAAACATTATATCCCTTCGGATATAATGAATCTTGGACGAAGGTTACAAAGGAAAAGATTTTCATAAGATTGACGGTAAAAAAGGACACATATATAAAATACAAATAATGGTTTAAGTATTATCATCAACTTATCTTCGGATTACAAATTACAAATGTACCTTCAGATTGATGAAAAGTAAGGATGCAGACGTGATGTGAAAAAGTGTATGCCAGGTCAGCGTGAACAGTACGAGAGTGCTGTTCATCTATTTATAGGCACGGGACGCAGCCCGTGTAAAATTACATTGATGCCCTTTACATTTGATAATAACTTTATGGCAATCCTTCGAGGTTTAACTTGACTTTTCATCCTTAAGTCGGTTCCTCTTTTCCTTCGTCATGCCGAAGCTTTTCTGCACGTAGCTTCGTGATCGTCCTATCTTTCGTCATGATCGCTTTCCACCCCAGTCAAGCTTCGTCTTAACCATGCTCTTGTACACCCGCAACCTGACTCCGAAGATACCTGTTCACATGTTTCACTCGGAAAATATTGTCAAATCATGTTTTTGAGGAGCTTCGGAAGCCGAAGGCCCCCAACAGACGACATGCTAGCGAATGAAGTATAGGTCGAACTCCACATGCTTTGCGCGCTGATGTTGCACAGGATTGGTGGAGAGGTAGACTGCGCTGAAGTTATCACAATAGACGAGGTGACGCGCTGGAGAGGGCTGTGGAGCTCCTAGTGAAGCTAGCACAGCCAGAAAGCCTCAGCCACGCGAGTGGCCATAACGCGGTACTCGACCTCAGCTTTGGAGCGAGAAACAACAGACTGTCTCTTGGCAGCCTAGGAGACGAGGTTGGCGCCCAAGAACATGACGTAACCAGAAGTAGACCAGCGTGTATCGGGGCAGCCTGCCCTGTCGGTGTTAAGTACCAGCAACACACTACGAGGGTGGCCGCGTAGCACTTTTAAGAGGAAGGCAACGACGATCACAACTCGATGGTACATGTAGAGCATGTCGAGGACACAAGCGATTGCTCAGGTTCGTGCCGCTTGGTGGCGTAATACCCTACGTCCTATGGTTTCTATCTGCATGCGGTTGAGTTCCCTCTGGGTTACTTGCAATGTCTCGAGGAAGAAGAGTTCTATGGGTCTATATCGTTTTTGTAGGGTCCCCTCTTCAGCCTTATTGCTGACTGAATCAGTGTTACAGAGAAACTACCATGAGTCCACGATCTCCACGTTCCGCTTGTTCTGCCTTGTGTCGCACTGGGCTGTGGTCAAACGAGTTGTCCATCAATTTCTCGCGCGCAGCACGCACGAGACACGACTGCCTCCCCACGTACCCGCACCTTTGCCTTTCTTGGGTGCCGGCAGTTCCCGTCTGACCGAGGCCCACCAGACGGCTCTCATGCAGCCCATTAAGGGCATTTTGGATGGCCCATTGGACGTATCTAGGCCGTGGTGACCCGAGGTATATCTAATCCCCACAAGCCCAACCAGCGTCAGTGTAGACCACGAGCTCTGATGTCGGGGAGGGTTGAAGGAGAAGGGCGTGTATCGGGGCAGCCTGCCCTCCCCAAAACAATGATTCATAAAAATGCCCAAGTTACTACTATCTTAGTAGCTTCTTTTATGCTGGGAGGAGTATAACAAAGTAAGTGGTTTGGACAATGTCAATGAAATTTTGAGATACGTTGAAGACCGCTCATGAAGGCAATGACATGACCATAATTACCAAGATGGAGCTTATCGAAGGAGCACTAGGGAGGTTCGCCATGAAAAGAGGAGAAGAGCCACAAGAGATATATAACAGGCTCAAGACATTAGTGAACCAAAAGCGGAACTACAGAAGCTCGGGATGGATGGATCATGACGTCGTCTGACTCATGCTAAGGTCGTTTACTGTTTTAGATCCTAACCTTGTAAACTTAATCTGTGAGAACCATAGGTACTGCAAAATGATGCCCAAGGAAGTCCTTGGTAAGTTCATGTGTCAACGAATGATGGCCAAGGAGGAAAGGTACATCGACGACGACGACAACGGGAGCCCCCACTACAACAAACTGCAACCTGTTTCCCTCAAAGCGATGAATGACAAGGAGATGCTCCCAAGCAAGGTGGCGCAAGTTGAGGCGATCGACCTCAATGAATAGATGTCGCTTGTGATCAAGTGCTTCAAGACCACACACTAAAGGGGCATAAGGACTTCTCCAACAAGGGAAAATGAAGGGGGAAGCACACCTGCTTCCGGTGCGCCCGCAGTCAGCCAGTTTTTGGCATGTTTTTGCAATGAAGGGGCAACAACTATGAGGCCTTTTAGGGCTATAAAAGGACCCCCATGGATCTCCTTCATCACCCAAGCACTCTAAGAGCTACTCAACTCTCTGACACTCTGCCACAACACCATAAAGTTTATTTTATTAATTTCCAATAAGAAGGAAAATATCTATGTTTTATATAATGAAAATGGTGATACAAATAAATTGAACAATTTCTTCTCACCTAATGGCACATAAGCAACTATCTTGAACCATGAGTTCCTTTCCTAATAGTATGACTACTTATCCTAAATCCGATAACACACTCTATTACGTCTTGACTGGTAAAAGAAAATACTCTAGCTTATACTTTTGCATTGCGTCTTGCTTTTATGCCTACACATCTCCACTTTAGCAACATCAATGACCTCCTTAAATCCAACAATTTCAGGCACTTTGCTTGCCTTACTTTTATCAATTTATATTTCTCATTGAGCATGTGTTTATCTTTATGGATTTCAACCTTTCTTGTTTACAACACTTAGAATATAGGTTGGTCCACTAATTGTATTCATTACCAAAACTATGCATGGATCTTTCAATCTCTCTATTTTTTTGTAATTGATGGCAAGTCTACAAAGACGCCCCCTTTTTGGTCTTTCTGCTTTTCGAGTTAGTGATTTATATTGTAAATTTTAATTATTTGTAAAGTTTGGTCAAGTTTCACTGATCTATTTATGTAGTATTAGCTCCTCCTATATATTTGCTAGGTATATGAATTTTTAGTTTGGCACATATGTTGAACTTTGGAAATTAATTATAGACAAAGCCTTGCTACCTGTACCTTTTAAGCGTGTTCTGTTTGATAACCATTGAGGATTTTTTTAACACCATGAAGGACTTAAAAGCTTTAATTAGATCAACAATGTGGTGTATTCATAAAAAACAACTTTTATAAAGTTTCTCTCCCATATTCTCATGCTTATTTCCCCTTATTGTACACATATTTCTCCACCACCTGTCATAAATTATCATAAAAGGTGATAACGTGGTGATAAAGATGGAATATGTAAAACAAGGGAGAAAGTAAATGTCCTTCAAACTATCAAAGTGGAATATATAACTCGATTTGTCCTTCATCAAGCTTCTTCACACATCTTTAAATGGTTATTTTGTTGAAATTAATTTATATATTAATATGAAAAGTGTCTATATGCTCTAACCATATACTAGTAACGGATGTATGCATATGATTAAGATATTATTACCTTGATGAGTTGAATGAGAGGCATGATAACCATATAATGTGCAATTAAATCATATTGTAGAAGTCAAGAATGTTCAATTAATTTCTAAGAGTGAAAAATATTCTTTTGTCAAGTGGTTTGGTGAAGATGTTGATAAGTTGATCTTCAGTTCCAACACTCTCAATAGTGATACACCATTTGTTTGATGTTCTCTTATGAAATAATGATGAATATCAATGTTCTCGGTTCTTGAATGTTGAACCAGGTTGGTGGCAATCTTGATGGCACTCTCATTATCACATAACAATAGTGCTTTTGTGAACATGATTCCATAATCTTGCAAAGTAGCTTTCATCCACAATAATTCTGCACAATAACTTACTATAGACACATATTATGCTTCGATTATTGAAAGTGCAACTAAATTTTGTTTCTTGGATGACCAAGACACAACTGACCTTCTAAGCATTTGATGAGTTCCATATGTGCTTTTTTTATCTACCTCGCTATAGTTGGGCCCATGCCTTTGCCGAATGTCCTCAAACTGATGAAATCTACTTGTTTTCAACTTTGTTTTAGGGACAATAATGTAAGCTCCATCGAGTAGACATTCATGACCTAAAGAAGGCAACAACTTCATCATCGCGCTTAAACGAAGTGTTCCAAAGGTACCGAAGGTGGCCCTACCATTGCAAAAGCGAAGGGGTCCTGTTGAGGGCCCTTTTAGCCGAAGGTCCTCAAAACATTGTTTCATCAATCATCTTTGAATCTATTATAGCTATAATAGGCCAATCACCGAAGGTTATACTCATTTGAAAATGGAGTGTAACCTTCACATTCATAAAGACGAAGCTACGAGCTTTGGTTCTGTAGTGTAAACGTGCTACGAAAAATCAATAAGAACACATGGTGAAATCTTCAAGACTTGCTCAACATGGCTATGAAGGAAAAGACAACATCATCCCTAACCATCTTTGTAGTTCATGTGTATAGGATTGAGGGCGTAATTGTAATTTTTATGAAGTTGTGTTAGTTGCCACTACAAATAGAGGCACAGTGCATATGGACACACTTCCTTGAGGGCAATCTGCATCGCTCTTCATACGAAGTTGTGTTACTCTCTTGCTTTCATATTATTTTCTACAGCTCCGAAGGTATAACTGTAATCATTTTTAATAAAAGCAGATGAAGAAGAGTAACTTATTTTGAGAAGAGTCGTTTATGACTTCACATGCATACGAAAAGGTGTTCACAAGGTATGCGGAGGAGGATCCATATTACACAATTGAATTGATTAGTGATAAGGGTCCAGGTGTTCACAAGGTATGCGGAGGAGGATCCATATTATCTAATCAACATGTCTAAACTGTGTATGTTTTATTATCTATTGATTTTCATAAATTATATTTCAGGACTATAGACTGGAGACCTAGAGTGCTGGGCTGCTAGCTGCACAATGCTCACGTTGGCTACTGAAGTGCTGCCTGGTGCCTGCTGTGTGCTACTTTGCTGTCCTATTGTGCATTTGTGCTTTATTATGCTACTAGGTGAGTGCCCGTGCGTTGCTACGGGGAAAAAACCACCAGAGTCTAGAGGTGAGTAGTATCTGCCACCAAGTGAACATAAAAATCAGTAGGCACTGCAGCTCTACATCAACCATATTTCAGGTCACTCTGCATTGTCGTGAGGCAAATGAGGCTGTTGACTGCTGAAGTAGTTGAAAGCAAACATGTCACCAAATGTTGTTATCATATAACTTCATTCGTTCATGGAAGGGTGGACAATGGGAATCCTATATTGATTGAAAAGAATTGCAACAAAAGTCAGTCCATAGGATGTAGATTGAGGGACATTATAAGGAACCATGATCAAAAGAGAATTTTGAAGCATCCAACTACAGAAATTATTAGGCGCCATCTTTTGATCAATCGATTTCCTTTATTTTCACTATGTATACTTATATTATGAACATGATACAAAGGATTAGCTAGAACTCAACATAGCTGGAAGGCCAATAAGAAAAAAGGGGTTAATGGCATCACACACCAGTCGTTGAGATCACAACTCACCACACTGACAACCTTCAATTGGGTTTGTTGTCACTCATTGCTTAGCCGAGAACATCCTCGCAATCTCTCATGACAAACACTGAGAAAAAGGCAAAAACTGAACAAGGCCATTGTAAGTCCCTACTTTGCACCAGCTTGTCTTCCATTTGATGAAAGCCTTCTGCTATCACTTCTGCTTAAAGGCTGCCTAACAGATCTGTTCGATCCGTTTGTGACTTCTCTTGAATTGGTGTCCTGAAGTACATGGAACAAAGAATTAGTCTTCAAGTCAAATAAGCAGTTACTGTTTTGTAAATGGTCTAGCTTTGTCCGTTACTTGATTTTTCTCTCTTTTCTGAAACATCTCAAAATGAACCGGGCACATTCCATGTTCAGTTGTGAAGCTGTGTTCATTTAGGAGCTTGGTTCTCTTGAAACTTTGAAACTTGAGTCAAAGAACTATGCATTGTAGCCACCCAGCTCAATCGAAGGGCAAGTAATGCTGCATGCCATCCTCATGGACAGACTCTTGTTGAAGCGGCCAGTTCTTGAATTTTTCTTTTCGGTTGTTGTTCTAAATTTTTCCTTGACATATTTCTGAAAGCAACTTAGGCACAACTTAAACGAGCATGTTGGGCAGCATCTCAAGAATTGGCTCACAGAGAGCTTATAGTTATTACTGCTTTTAGAAAACATTCAACAAGAACTCAGCTTAAATGAGAAATTGCAACAGAAAATACAAAAGGCAACATAACCAGTACAAAATGCATATTAGATTAGCTAATGAAAAAAAGGGAAATTGAACTCTCTAGGATGATCAATGTAGATGCTCCAGAGCAAAAGAATCATAAGGGCACTATAATCCGTTTATGGTACCAACAGTTAGGTAACAAGCAAAGTAATAGGGTCGACTTGTTTATCCAGCATAAATATATGAACATGTGAAAATGACTGACAAAAATGGAATATGATACTAAGCTAGCGAGAAGACAACCATTAACATGCATATTCACATTTGCCTGACCAAAGAAATATAAAGATTGATTTATTTCATGCTCACCATAAATATAAGAGTAAAATGCACTGGGTCCTTAATTTTTTTTCTAGGTTATCATCTAGGTCCAAATTTAATGAGGATTTGGATCCTTATACATTTAAATTGGTTGCTCTAGAGTGAATCATTTAAAAAGAGAACCTAAAGTTCAAGGACCCAATTTACACTTTACTTTGTACAAAATAACACAAAGCGAAGGAAGAAAACTCATTAAACTGTAGTGACCCATGTAGCCACATGCAGTTATGTTTAACGAGGAACATGAGGGTTTCTAAAACAGACCATACAGACCTACTAAAGGGCATAGCAGTACACTACATCTCATTTAGACAAGCACGCTGGTGCAATAATTTAAACTGACAACTAAAATAATAGGGAGGCAATTTAATACCATCTACAATTTGTTTTTCTCCAATCACATCTGCAAGTTCAGCAGGTATGCAATCATCACAACACACCAATGCTCACATGGGAATATGTACCCACATATAAAGTTTTATTAAAAACAAATGGCTAAGATCTTACATGTTCTCAAAGAATATACCTAAATATTGACATCAACTTTATTATCCCCAATTATCATTCCTTTTCCAACAACAACTACCTCTCCACCCTGAGGTCTAGACTGAGAAGTCGTAGGGAGCAAAATTCCACCAGTTGTCTTCTCCTCGAAAGAGTTAATCTTTACAAGCACACTATCAACCAAGGGCTTAAGTATTGTATACTTCAATGGATAACAAGAAATAATGTGTATTCCTGCAAAGCATTAATAACAGTCTCTGGGAAACAAATGAAGTTATTTGTGCCATGTGAGGAGGTAGCAAGATATAGCCCAATGTCCTAGCCAAAAAAATGTTAAGTCTCCATTCCAAACTATAAGATGTTTCCGTTTTTTTCTAGTCACATAGCTTTTGCTATGCATTTCGATAAAATATCAGTCATAGCAAGGGAACTGCTCTTCCATCAACTTAAGTAGTTTCATACTGGTTGCTATGTTCACCTCTTACGCTCTCACAACTTGGATTCATACCCATTGCACGTGTAGTATAAAAATGACTAAATTATGGTTTGGACTGATGTGCCATAATAGAAAGCTACCTTTTCTAGCTTTTAAAGACAAACACGTTTTATCTTTCGAGAAGAAAAGACACGGTTCCTTATTTCTTCTTAACACGGTTCCTCCTAGGTGGTTCATGTTCACATTTAAGGAATAGAGTGAAAAACAATATGACCACAATTTAGAATTTCCATATCAAAAAACTATTGAAGGATATGATGCCTACTTATTCAAAGAAATCATCTTTTTGACAAAAAACACAGTCCAATTACCAAATCTTATTCAACCAAATTTCAAGTAATCAATTTGCTCATCCTTTAATGCCACTACTTTTAATTTTTTAAAAAACATATGACTTTAAGATTTCCTTCCATGGTTAGAATGGTACCCTGCTCTGTTCAGAGTAAAAACAGTATTTCCTTGAGGCCTTAGTTATCGATATTAGAAGTTTCGAACATAACATCGTTGGGCAAAACTCGTAAACTGATTTTGTCATCTGCTTCTACAAGGTACGATCAACATTATGCAATTATGGACATGTTGCTCTCATGGTTGGATAGGTGGAAATCAATCAGAACAAAATACGCCTATGAAATTAGAGTGAGTCGATATGCCGAGACACAGATCTGCAGTCATTCCAGTAGTGATAAATTCGTACCCATTTCTAGCAAACACAAAGGTGGTAAAACAGTTTTCCCATGACCTATTGGAGCATCAAAGGAATCACATGACAAACAGTCGCATCTAGAAATAAGTATATAGCAAAAAATAATTAAAACAAGAGGTGGTGAAAAGTCACATCTCACATGAACACGTAGAAAACATATAGAGATATCTTGGGCTTGCTGGGGTCCTTGCCAACCTTCCCCTTCCTTCCCTTGGCGGGCTTCTCCGCCCCCCTTGATATTCACCGCCAACTTGTAGAAACCAAAGTAATGGGCCCACCGCGAACAGAGACAGCGAGGGCAAAGCAACAACGATGAGAAGTCAAATTCAACGTGTGATGATGGATGATATAAAAGCAGAACCCGATTAAAGAGTTGAAAGTACTACCTCGCAAGCAAATCCACCTTGCAAATGTTGGCCAACGAAAAGCATAACCGATCAGCAATGAACAAAGGCATCCTATACATATGCTACCAACAGTCATTTGCCATTTAAATTGAAGAGTCTTATCTTCAAGAAAAGCAGACAAAAAACTGCAAGATATTTCTAAACAAAATCAAATCTACCACATCTGACAGAACAAGTAAAAAGATAACTGACTTAGTTAACAACTATCCTAATAACCAATAATAAACCCAAAAATTTGAACTCTTTTGTTGTATGCACAGCTAGTTAGGATAAGCACTTGATCAAGAAGACACAATCTGCAAGCTGAATTGCCATAGGTTATTGGCCAACTCAACATCTGAAAATATAGCATGATTTTTTAGTTCAATCGAGTTGTGTAGTCTAGCATAGATTGTGGTTGAACTATCCCTTTTAGAATACTACAACACTGTATTAAGTAAATCCACACCCAAACTTCGATTAACATTATGTAAAATAGCAGTGTTAGACAATTATTGTGGATCTAACTAAGCCCTCTAGGTTTTGTCCATTCTCAAATATATTTATGACTGAGTGATTGACACTTGGTGGGATAGACAAGTGAACCATTTATAGGTTAAAAAAGCATACAAATCTATTATCAGATGAACGCAGATAAGGGAAAAGACTGATTGCGACAAAAAAGAGACAAGCATCAATATAATAGTTCATGACTTTATCCAATTATGTATGGAAGTTTTGTGATCAGTAAGCCCCATTAGAGCTTAGCAAAAACTTGATGGAAAAATTGATTGTAAACAAACAGGTTATATCACCATTCAAGAAAACTTACTTGATTTGTCAGAGTCGCAGCAGTATGAGCTCCAACTTCAACAGCTTGTGCTACAACCTACAAGAAAATGATTCACTTGAAGTCCATTATGGAAGAGCTAGAGAAGTTTATTATTCCTTTCTTCTCTTTTATGGAAGCTACCCGGGTATATGGATATGTGGAATCATTTGTGCTCTCTAAGCAATAGCGGAATTCTGCTTGATGGTTAAAAAAGGAAAGAGAAAGGTGTATGCTAGTCACACACCATTTTTTAACGCTTAATTGCTTGGTCAGTTTGGTGATATAATGTATGTCATAACTGTCATATGACTTTGATTTACCAATATGCTATTTACTCAACATTTATCTAGATGAAGCACTCTCTCTAAAAGTTTAAATTCTCAATTGTGTGCAGCAAACATGTCTGTTCTTTTCATGAGTTATTAGCCATCCTCATGTTTTAGGGTTTAGGGTAATCACTCCATTTGGTTCTATTTTCCAGATGTTTCTAGATGTCTAGCATTACACATTTTAGTTTGATCTAGAATGTTATGTCTCATGCTGATAACGTGCACTGATCAACATCCATGTTTCTACAGAATATATAAGAGGATCCATCTATTACTCCATTAGTACATATATTACTCCATTAGTACACGCAATTACATGTTCTGAATCCTAATAGTTGTAATGTATGTTCATCATTTTATTGAACCGCAGTGGACAGGCCAGACAGAACTGGTTGAAGAATGTGTAATGAACCTGCAGCATTAAGGATCCCTGTTAAGGTCCTATTTGATTCAGTTGTTGCTTATTCCATGGATGAAATTGACATGGTATTTATTGGTGTATAAAATTAAATCAACAATATCATACCTTAAATAATTATTGGTGTGTGAATTGAGATATTCATTTGAGTACTAACCTGTCTTTTTTGTCTTGTTAAGGTATGGCCAAGGTGCTAATACCCTATCTTCCATACCATGTGCGTGCTTGTTCACTTCTGAAGTATCTTGGTCAGGAGGACTTAGGAGCACTATTTTTCCCTTCACCCTCAATTGTGCTCATGTCAACAGCGATAATTATTGTCCGAGCAACAACATATTTATTGTCACCGGTGTTTGCCATGCATGGTGTTCATACTGCAGTTGAGCAGGGTAGCACTATGTACAAATCTTCTTTTAGAATGCAGAAAACACTACTTACCAAAGTATTTCTTCCCTCATCTTTATGTAATCCAACCAGCCTTTCGCACAGGCAGTAGATTTGGTCGCTGTTCGTCAGACGTCAAGGACCCCAGTGAGAAGTCACAACTGCTGGACGCCGACACCGACGCGGAGGAGGATGCAGACGCGGACGATAGCGGTGTTGATAAGAACGTCGGGCATGGGTGCGAGAGCCTGATAACCTCCCATGCCGTCGTAGGTGGCTGTTTGTTCCCGTAGATGCCCTTGGCTCGCTCAGGCGTGGCCGGTGGCTGAGCACAAAGGGCGATGGGTGGTGCTCTCTGCCTCCATCGCCATTTCGCCACGCCCCCAACGATATGGGAGTCGAAGCTAGGGTTTCGGCTGGGAGGCCGAGGCGGGGGCTGAGCTCACCAGGGAAGTCGTGCGGCGAGAAACGGATGCAAAATAGAGACAGAGGGTGAGTGTTTAAGGTTTGATCGATGGATGTGGTCGGGGAAGGGATGGTGGCGGGAGGGTGCCCACCTATGCAGACACGGCACGCCGACGCTGGGGCCGAGCGATTGCGCGCCAATGCGTCGGGAGGCGGGCCCACGGGGTTGGAGATGGGGTGGGACGAGAGGGGTTGGAGGGCGCCCACCTCTGCATCCACGGCGCATCGGTGCATCGAGAGGCGGTCTCGGGGGAGCAGGCGCAAGGTGCACCGAGGGAGGCGGCATCAGGTCTGGCAATCCGACATGCCCTCCTCTTGGCCCCATCCTCCTCGCCCCTCACCGGCCCCGTGGGCTCATCGTCTCTCTCCCATAGGAGGATGACATCATCGAATCCAGTAGCTGCGAACTGGAGGTCGGGTCACGCCCAGCCACGGTCGAGCAGATCGGTGTGGCGTTCGGTGCCGTGGAGTGGGCGCTAGCCGTGGCAGCGGAAGTGGAGGCGGAGGGATCATCGTTGTCAGAGGCGAGGCCGAGGTTGTGGAGGCGGTGGAGATGCAGTTGATGGATGTGGTTGGGGATGGGATGGGGCCAAAGTTGCGGCGAGATGTGAGGGTCGGAGTCTCGGAGGGCGTCGTGAGGCGGGTTCGGGGGAGCAGGCGCGAGTGCGCCGGGAGATGCGGTGAGAGAGAGGAGGGGAGCAGTCGCGTGGGCGGTTCTGTGGAGGACGCGCTGCACCGCTTGAGCCTATGGCAGTCGGACGGTACAGATTGAGCCGAGACAGTCTGTGCGAGTCGAACGGTTTAGATTGCATAATGGCAGAACGGCAGGCTACCATTGGAGCCTTAATAGGTAGTATAGATATAGATTGCATCATTGCTTGTTGTGTCGGCTGTTGGCATGTTGTTGCCTATTGAATGTCAAAACTTGTGGTCTTTTGAGTTCTGCGAACTATGAATCTACAATTTGTTACATGTGTTTGGAACTTCAGATGTTGATAGGTATGTGCCCGTGCGTTGCCACGAAAGTTAAAAATTAGTATAAAACATAGATACAAAACGACAAACATTGCTATGATATGCAAAATCCGAGTGACAAAATATCACCATAACACTAAAATTATATTAACGATATAAATATGTAAGACAAGGACAAAAGAATCCTAGGTAGATACAAGTGCGTTGCAACGGGAAAAATAGTGCAACAATATCATGTATGGCCATGTGTTGTGTTGTTAATCAAAATTAAGTTGTCTCTAGAAGACTTTTTCGAAAACTGCAAGAAAACATCTGGTCTTTCATCATCAGATACAAAGTTGAGAATGTGAGCCACATCAGAAGCATCAGGGAATAAAGGACATTAATTAATAACATTATATACAACGGTTAATAACACACGTTTGTCAAGCAAGCGCCGAGAGAGACCACTCTTCTAGTTGGCACATCCGCTCCCCGCCCGCCTACGAGTTGGATTGGTTAGAAGTCGGCTTCAGCTTCACGTCCACCGTGCCCTCCTGCTTCGCCGAGAGCGTCTCCATTCCCGATAGGGTTTAGGTTTTTCTGAGCAGTTGTTATCAGTAAACTAACCAGAGTTGCTTCAGTAAAGAAAGAACATAGTAGTTATCAGTAAACTAACAGGAGTCCCTTCAGTAAAGCAATATCATATTTGCACATCGGTAAATTATTGTGACGCAGTATAAATATAAAATGATTTATGTACAACACGAAAAAAACTGAGCAAAACAACATTACAAGTGGTTTATTCACAATAGCACAATAATTGCGATACCATTAAAAACAAGAAAATCTAAAAAGGTAGAATACAATATGTTCGAAGTCATGGTTGTTGTTACCTAGAAGATTTCAGACAGTCTTTGTATAGATGCTTTCGCTTGTTCAGCTTGAAGTTCCTTTCGATGTCGTTTCTATAGGTAATTGGACAAAAAATAAGAAGAAATCAGTAACAATAAAAAACAATAGGTATCATATTATTTAGTGATGTGCAAATTAGATTAACATGGGGAAATAAAAGAATGAACAAAGCCTCATCTGAAGGTAAGTAATGGCTTCTGTAAAAAACAAAGCCTCATTAAAAGTTAAGTAATAGCATCCTCGTGGCAAATCATCTTCTCAACATAGAATTTTTCTAAACATAACAGTAAACTAAATTGGATAACAAAGAACACAATATATTTCTGTTTTATGAGCTTAATCTTAGTTGCAATGTTGAATTCAGTGTTCTGCAGACATAGGTATCATACTATTTCGATTGAGGCACATGCAAACATAGAAGGCTCATACTGAACCCCAATGTGCATGTCTCCAAAACAGTACCTAGAGGAACTCAATTTACATGGGGAAATCTTTTGGTTTTAAATAACCTAGTTGCCAAATCATCTCTGCAATGCATTTTGTAATAACAAAGCTTCATCTGAAGGTAACTAAATTCCTTCAGTAAAGCAATATCATAGTAGTTATCAGTAAATTATTGTGACACATTATAAATATAAAATGATTTATGTACAACAGAAAAAACTGAGCAAAACAGCATCACAAGTGGTTTATTCACAATAGCACAATAATTGCGATACCATTAAAAAACAAGATAATTTGAAAAGTTACAGTACAATATATTCGAAGTCATGATTTATGTTACCTAGAAGATTTCAGACAGTCTTTGTATCGATACTCTCGCTGGTTCAGGTTGAAGTTCCTTTCGATCCTGCACAATTTCTATTTGTAATTGGACAACAAATAAGAAGAAATCATAACAATAAAAACAATAGGTATCATATAGTTGTTGTCTGCAAATTAGTTTAACATGGGGAAATCTACAGACAACAACTATAATCATCACAGGAGTTGCTCAAATCACATGTTTTGGTCACTGATTCATATACTAATAGGAGTTGCTATTAGTAAAACAAAAACTGCATTATCAGGTGCCAAAATATGTCTATTAAAACTGCAGTACAAAGTTCATTTAAATCCAAGATACATATTTGAAAGCTCTCTTGTGAGTTTTGGTGTTTGGATGACAACTCAATTAAAGGACTAACAAGTGCACTAAGTGTTGAACAGGTGCTTAAGGTAAAGCCAACAGGGTTCAACACAAGTGAACAAATGTGATGGTCCAAGAACTGGATTATGGATACATAATGGACATCACAAGTAAGATGGACATTGTATAAAGTGAGACTCAGGTGCGTAGCTCGGAGACAACTGATCAAGCCAAGGACGGAGGCAAGAAAAACTTCGAGGTACCAAGTGCACGGGAGAAGGTCAAAGAGGCCGAGGAACCCAAAGCCAAGGGTGAAGAAGTAGGCTTGCAAAGTCAAGGGTGATTAAGTTGAGAACAACTACGACACATCAAGGATCACTACATAAGGACGTGACTTACAACCAATGAGGAAATGTTTATAGTTATGTGGTGTAAGTCATAAGGATCAAGACCAATCTCTAAGAAGGAGATCAAGGTCACTAGAACGAGAACAAATGTCAAAAACAGAACTAGAAGCAGCCCAAAAGAGCTAAGTGCACTCTGACCTTTAGTTTGGGTTGTTCCTATGTTTGGAGATATTCTATGTGACCTTTACAGGATGTTGGAGCTCAGAAATGTCAGTGTAGATCAAGTTAAGCTGACTTGATGATTTATGAGTCCAACATCAATCTTAAGCATGTCAAATGATAGAAAGGTGAAAATCCAAGTGAAGGTATGTTTCTAGACTTAGTACATTGGTTTTTGTGTACTAACATATTTGTCTAAGTGTTAGAAACAGAGAAAAGAAGAAAAGAAAAGAGATGCAAAATGCTTGGCTGTGTACAGCCAAGACTCAGCTCAGTCTGGCACACCGGACTGTTCGGTGGTGCACCGGACAGTGTCCGGTGCGCCAGGCTGAACTCTGGTGAACAGGCCACTCTCGGGAGAAGCCGGCGGCGTACGACTATAATTCACCGATCTGTCCGGTGGTGCACCGGACTATCGGGTGAGCCAACGGTCGGCTGGGCCAACGGTCGGCCGCGCAATCCGCGCGTGACACGTGGCCGAGCCAACGGTCAGATGGGGGCACCGGACTGTCCGGTGTGCACCGGACAGTGTCCGGTGCGCCAACGGCTCCAGGACTGCAACGGTCGACTGCTCCATTTCTGGAAGGAAATCGGGCACCAGACAGTGTCCGGTGGTGCACCGGACTGTCCGGTGCGCCACCCGACAGAAGGCAAGATTTGCCTTCCTGGATTGCTTCCAACGGCTCCTAGGTCCCTTGTGCCTATAAAAGGGACCCCTAGGTGCCTCAAGCAAAATACAAGTGCAGCCAACAAGTGTAGACATCACTCGAATCAATTCTCACTCTCCCTCTTGTGTGTATCTCTCTAGTTTATGTAGAAGGCAAAGCTATAAGCATTTAGAGAGTGGAGAAGTGCTGCTAAGAGTAAGAGCAAGGTCTTGAGTGTATCGTTACTCTGCCGAAGTGCTGCCAAGAAGATTGTAAGCAGCCGCAGTTTTATTGTAACAAACTCAACATAGTGGAAGGCTCTATCTGTCTGATTGACAGATCTGAGCAAACGAAGGAAGGAGTTGAAATAGACTCCAAGCCTAGGTGTGGCTAACTCCAACGAGGACTAGGCAAGCGTTTCAGGCTTGGCCGAACCTCGGGATAAATCCTTGCGTCTGTGTGCTCTGTTTCGTATTGTATTCTGACTCTCTGTCTTATTTGCTTTTATATCTGCACTTCAACACTTATCTGTGGTATAAGCTTTATTTGAAGTGCAGGACATATTGAGACATGATCTTCTATTCCGCTGCAACCTACTCGAAGGGTCTTGACTCCACTGCGTTCTAGTCTTCGAGTAGAGTAAGAATTTGAGTTTTAAAGTGATAAGTTTTATTCGCCTATTCACCCCCCCCCTCTCTAGGCGACATCCAGATCCTGTTCCCGGGCCAAAGGGAACTTTCAATTGGTATCGGAGCTAGGCCTCTCCAGTGTGGGCTTAGTCGTCCGGAGATGACGATGTCGTCACAAGAGGTAACTGTAGAACTTCTTTTAGGCGATGGTTCTAATTACAAGTCTTGGTCTGTCTCTATTTATAATGCTTTCATGAGTGTTGATCCTGATTTGAGACAGGTCTTTAGTACAAGTATTTTTCCCTCTAATGTTAGTAAAAATCCTTCTAATGACGAACTAAGATGTCTATCTCTAAATCACCATGCTTGCAACATCTTAGTTGATTCTCTTTCTAGAGGTGCCTATTTTGCCATCATGAGTAGTGATAGTGATTTATTTGTTGATGCTCATGATTTATGGAATAGAATTAAAGTAAAATATTCTGTGGCAAATTGTAGTGCTCCTACTCTCTACATTGCTTGTGATGCTAACCTTTCAAAGGGAGAAGAAAAGCATTGGCCACCAAACGATGAATCCACCTCATCAACAGGTTTGTCTTCCACTAGTAATAAATGTCTTATTGCTAACAATGATGGTGGAGACAAAAGGGATGATGAGAAGGAATATGAGGATGAGGAATCTACATCATCACAAGGTACATTTTCCTGTTTTGCTTCCATTGATATTAATGACAGGGAAAATGAGACCGACGATGTGGAAGAAGAGGAGATTCGACGTTTCTACACCCATCTCAACAAAGAAGACAAAGCGCTCTTGATTAAGCTGTTGAGAAGGAACAAGGAACAATGCGAGACGCTTCTCAAGCTAGAGGAGTCTCTCATCAAAACAAACAACAGCCTGGAGAAGATGACCAAAGAACATGAGGAGCTAAGGTGCTCTCGTGATGTCTTGGTCCAACGGTATGATTCAATTCTAATTGAGCAAAGTAGAAATGATGATGCTTTATCTTGTGTTGCTCAACTTAGAATGAAAAATGCCATGCTTGAGAGGCAAGTAGAATTGCTAAGTCATGATAAACTAGCTCTCACAGAAAAATATGATTCTTTGTCTTATTCTCATGAGAATCTCTTGGATAAACATATCATGCTTGAAGTTGCTCATGAGGTCGTAATTACGAACTTATATTCATGTGAACTTCATTCTCACACGTGTGCGCATTTGAATTGTATATCACCATGTGCTAACCCCTGTTGCTCAAAGGAAAGCCAATCATTGATTGAGCAACAAGTTTTAGGGTCACAAAAGAAATGGTGTGGGAACAAGAAGCAAAGACAACTAAGGAGAAGACACATTGCTCAATTTTCTCAAGATATCCACGGGCGCGTGGTGAAGAAGCTTGAGAAAGGAAAAACTGCAGCAAGTGTTAAGCTCCATAAGAAGGATGTTCCTAAGGATGAAGAAATCAACATGAGCTTGGAAAAAAGTAAAGATTTAATTAATCATGTTGTTTGCACTGACCATGTCTCTATGTCATCTAAAAGTAACAAGAGAAGAGGAAAACGGAGATGCTTCAAGTGCAAGGCATTAGGCCACCTCATCACATCTTGTCCATACAAAGACAAGGTCGAAGGGATAAGGAGATGTTTTGGATGCAATAACAAGGACCACATGATCACTTCATGTCCGCTATTGATGAACCAAGCATGTGCATTCTCCAAGATGACTCTCACCAAGGAAAATGACAAACAGCATGCGTCATGTCAGGTTGAGCGACGCTTCTGCTACAAGTGTGGTGAGCAGGGTCATCTATCCAAGGTATGTAATAAAGGTGAGGTTCCTAAGCAAGTAAATTTGTCTCAATCTTATTCGCTTAGAAGACCCAAATCATACTCTTGTGCTAGATCAATCATAAGATCACCTAGGACTAGCACACATGCTATTTGGGTACCAAAGGCTTTTTTGGATGATCAATATGGACCCATCCCGAGATGGGTACCAAATTGTGCTAACTAGACCATGCAGGTTCCTTGAGATGGACTGGAGACCATGGGAGAGCTTAAGACGGTTATCTTAAACTCTATGCTTAAGCTGTTAATTGTTTTGGTGTTTATTCATTGACCCAAGGTTGAATTATTGTGAGATACTAATCCCATGTTCATCTCAAGTGAAAAGTTGAATAGGTCCTTAATCATTATTGGTTATTCAAGCAGAGGACCTTAATGAGATTCTGCAACTTGCGCTCCATAGGATGGTACCCTTGTATCTTAAGTACTTTGTTGATAATCAGTACTGCTCTTAAGTCTGATTGATGTGCTTGGAGCAGTTATGCTTTGTTGATTACCTGTGTTGAGTACCTTTCAATCAATGATTAATAATCACCAAGATCGTAACCATGCTTGCTTAAATCATGATTGTGTGCTTTAGAGGTTATGTAACTCTTGAATCATCTAATGGGTAGTTTTTCATGAGATTTATCCACCATTAACTCTTTTTGTGTTCATGAATAAACCTGTGTGAGTTATTCTTTATGGTCTTAATGATTAACCTATGTGCAAATATGACATTTTGTTTAGTTTATGTTCACTTGATTACTCTAGTCTGGTATTGTGTGAATACAAACTCCATGTTGTGCCTCTAATGCACCCTTTTGAGCTAAGGCGCATGAGCAAAAGGAGCCCTCAATTAGTGACAACTGGTGCTCTCATGGCAATTCAGGAAAAGGCAAAGGTATGGAGAATGGAACTATGCAAGTTCATTGAATATCTTGAAGTTCCACTGATTGTGATCACAGTTATGGTCTTGCCTCTGAATTGGTAGTATCTTGGCTTAGGTGCTCCTTACTTTAAAATGTTGTTTCTTCTGGTGTACCTAAAGAACCTTCTTAATTATGATGTGCTTTAGACATGATCATGTTGTTTTTCAATTGGTATATGTGATGCAATGATAGTCAAGTATGAAGCATGTCTAAGTTGCGTGTAAATGTTATACTTCCTATGAGTATTCAATTGGCTTAGGTGCTCCTAAGGCATGCATTATTGTATTAAATCAACCCTTAATTTGGTATTCAATTGTTATCTCTTTGTGATGAAATTGAGAGTATTCCTTGACCAAGATATGTTGTGATCCCCTCTAGTTCTGAGAAAGCTAGAATGTGCAAAGTGCAAGTTATTCTAATACTTGATGCACAAGTGTAGGGGGAGCACACATAACTTGCGTCTTTTGAGACTAATTGTATTTTGAGCAATCTTGTGTAGTCTCAAGGTGGAAAAGAGGAGATGAGCAAGAAATGGAGCAATCAGGACTGGGGTACCTCTATAAGTCAAGGAATTGGTATCTTAAGTCGTGAGTAATTGTATATTTTTAGATTTCTCATGCTCTATAAAATTTGGTGATACTAGATGCTTATCCTTAAAAATCATGGAGCTATGATAATAAATGATCTTGCAATTGGTATCTTTCAATTGGTAGCCGTGATAGTTTGCTTCAATTGACATCTTTTGGTAACCACTAGAATAGAAGCTTTACCTTGTGCCACAATACTATAACTTGCTCGAAGCTTGGTGTCTTAGCAACAAGAAAAGGTTAGGATAAAGGATCAGGCACAAGTGTGGAGAAGCTCCCAAGAGACTAATACTTTCAAGAGAGGAAGTACACCACATCCGGGCAAAGGTACAAAGGAAGTATTGATCTTTTGTGTATATGTACCTTAACTTTCCTCCAAATGCTTGTGGTGCATTTGTTGAATGAGTAAGGGGGAGTATTGTTAGTGTTTACCTCCTCAATACCCTGCTGTCCCTTGACATCATTCTATGTTCTTGCTTGAATATGGTTTTGGTGTTTGATGTCAAAGGGGGAGAATTTGTGCATTAAAGCTTATCTCAACCTGAGAGGAAAGCTTATCCTAAGGGATAATGTGTTAGTTGTGTTATTGTGTTATTGATAATTCTTATCATATGCCTTTTGCAGTATTATATGTGTTGCAACATATGGACTAGTGTTTCCGCTGCTATGAAGTATTATATGTGTTGCATCATATGGACTAGTGTTTCCGCTGCTATGAATTTATTGGCATATGCAGTGTTTATTCTTGTAATAGATATTCATGTGGTTAATGGTGCTTTAAGATTGTTTTAAATTAGTATCTTAGTTTAAATTGGTATCTTAATGGTGAATAGTGGTAGGTTGATATTCCTGTGATATATCCACTAAATGGTGTTTAACTCTGATTATGTGCATTTGTGTGTTATAGCATCATGGTTTGATTCTTGACACAATGCATCCCAAAAAGTGCTAAGGTGTATAAATGTTTCGAATTGCCTAAGTATGTGCAAATTGGCGTCTGAGGCCAAAATTATGTTTTTGAAGTAAGCACATATTTAGGGGGAGCATTCTATAAACTTAGAGTTCAAAATTTGTGCTTCAAATCTTATTCTTATGTAAGCTTTAATTGTGTTGCCATCAATCACCAAAAAGGGGGAGATTGAAAGCTCTCTTGTGAGTTTTGGTGTTTGGATGACAACTCAATTAAAGGACTAACAAGTGCACTAAGTGTTGAACAGGTGCTTAAGGTAAAGCCAACAGGGTTCAACACAAGTGAACAAATGTGATGGTCCAAGAACTGGATTATGGATACATAATTACATCACAAGTAAGATGGACATTGCATAAAGTGAGACTCAGGTGCGTAGCTCGGAGACAACTGATCAAGCCAAGGACGGAGGCAAGAAAAGCTTCGAGGTACCAAGTGCACGGGAGAAGGTCAAAGAGGCTGAGGAACCCAAAGCCAAGGGTGAAGAAGAAGGCTTGCAAAGTCAAGGGTGATTAAGTTGAGAACAGCTACGACACATCAAGGATCACTACATAAGGACGTGACTTACAACCAATGAGGAAATGTTTATAGTTATGTGGTGTAAGTCATAAGGCTCAAGACCAATCTCTAAGAAGGAGATCAAGGTCACTAGAACGAGAACAAATGTCAAAAATAGAACTGGAAGCAGCCCAAAAGAGCTAAGTGCACTCTGACCTTTAGTTTGGGTTGTTCCTATGTTTGGAGATATTCTATGTGACCTTTATAGGATGTTGGAGCTCAGAAATGTCAGTGTAGATCAAGTTAAGCTGACTTGATGATTTATGAGTCCAACATCAATCTTAAGCATGTCAAATGATAGAAAGGTGAAAATCCAAGTGAAGGTATGTTTCTAGACTTAGTACATTGGTTTTTGTGTACTAACATATTTGTCTAAGTGTTAGAAACAGAGAAAAGAAAAGAGATACAAAATGCTTGGCTGTGTACAGCCAAGACTCAGCTCAGTCTGGCGCACTGGACTGTCCGGTGGTGCACCGGACAGTGTCCGGTGCGCCAGGCTGAACTCTGGTGAACAGGCCACTCTCGGGAGAAGCCGGCGGCGTACGGCTTTAATTCACCGGTCTGTCTGGTGGTGCACCGGACTGTCGGGTGAGCCAACGGTCGGCTGGGCCAACGGTCGGCCGCGCAATCCGCACGTGACACGTGGCCGAGCCAACGGTCAGATGGGGGCACCGGACTGTCCGGTGTGCACCGGACAGTGTCCGGTGCGCCAACGGCTCCAGGATTGCAACGGTCGACTGCTCCATTTCTGGAAGGAAATCGGGCACCAGACAGTGTCCGGTGGTGCACCGGACTGTCCGGTGCGCCACCCGACAGAAGGCAAGATTTGCCTTCCTGGATTGCTTCCAACGGCTCCTAGGCCCCTTGTGCCTATAAAAGGGACCCCTAGGCGCCTCAAGCAAAATACAAGTGCAGCCAACAAGTGTAGACATCACTCGAATCAATTCTCACTCTCCCTCTTGTGTGTATCTCTCTAGTTTATGTAGAAGGCAAAGCTATAAGCCTTTAGAGAGTGGAGAAGTGCTGCTAAGAGCAAGAGCAAGGTCTTGAGTGTATCGTTACTCTGCCGAAGTGCTGCCAAGAAGATTGTAAGCAGCCGCGGTTTCGTTGTAACAAACTCAACATAGTGGAAGGCTCTATCTGTCTGACTGACAGATCTGAGCAAACGGAGGAAGGAGTTGAAATAGACTCCAAGCCCAGGTGTGGCTAACTCCAACGAGGACTAGGCAAGCGTTTCAGGCTTGGCCGAACCTCGGGATAAATCCTTGGTCTGTGTGCTCTGTTCCGTATTGTATTCTGACTCTCTGTCTTATTCGCTTTTATATCTGCACTTCAACACTTATCTGTGGTATAAGCTTTATTTGAAGTGCAGGACATATTGAGACAGGATCTTCTATTCCGCTGCAACCTACTCGAAGGGTCTTCACTCCACTGCGTTCTAGTCTTCGAGTAGAGTAAGAATTTGAGTTTTAAAGTGATAAGTTTTATTCGCCTATTCACCCCCCTCTAGGCGACATCCAGATCCTGTTCCCGGGCCAAAGGGAACTTTCAATATTGTTTAAGTCTGCAAAACTATGCATCAGTAATTTAAACAGTACAAAGTTCATTTAAACAAAAATCTGATTCACTTCACCCAAAAGATAGTAATAGTAGCAGCAAATTTTGCAGTGGCAGTTTGCATGAGTACCTGACTATCTGTAGATATACATTGTACCTAGGGTGCAAAAAGATGGTGACAAGTTTGAAATCTAGGACCGAGCTTATTGGCAGGAAACTTAATAATCCATATTGTATTATCGATACATGCAATTCCTTCCATTGGTAGCATGAGCACTTCCTACTGTGTACAAATATTTCATTTACTAGCATATTAACTTATTAAGAAGGTAAGAAAACTTAATAATTCCTGTGCTAACTCATGTTTAGCAATCAGCAACTCGATCGTTAGCCGCACGTCATCGATCATAGGGCCAGCATATCCTCCTCGAGTATCTGTAGACTGCATCAACAGTACACTGGCATCAAGTACTAACATGTAGTGGCTCTATCTGCCAGATTTATTATATCATAGCTCACAGAAAAATGTCATCAGCACTTTAAGGATCCAAGACAAGATAATTTCTCGGGGTAAAAGATCCAATCTAGTACTACAAGATATATAAAGAAGACATGCTACACCAGTACAACATCCATGCAGGCTGTCACAAAAGTTGCATATGTTCTTGAACTGACTCCTCCGAGAGTAAGAGCGCAAACGCCACAGGTGCAGTGGGAGCAGCAGTATCTTGCCGATGTGGGTGCTAGCTTCCATCAACCTATGAGCCTCAGCAGCTTCACATAACAGAAACGTTTTGTAAATCACCGGCTTCACTTTGCCAGCAGCGACAGCAGGCCACACGTTCTTTTCCACCTCACTAACAATCTCTGCCTTATTGGCAAGGCTTCTGTTGCGCAGTCCAGCAGCTGCACACAATCATGGAAAAAACTATGTGAAAATTTTAATCAAGTGCAAAAATAGGAGTGGCGTTTAGGAACGTAGAGGTTGGTTGCTACTGACAAAACATAGTGACCAGCAAACTGGCATAAAAATCCCTACTGAGCATCACTGAAATGTAACGGATGATGCCATTGCATATAGGCTTGTGCAACTAAAATACCTTGTATGGTCAAACGGCGTGCAAGCACAGCTTGCAGGTTCACTTCAGCTGCTATGCCCCCTTGGAAGCCAATGATGAAAAGTCTACCATCAACACCTAAGCTGTTTAGATTGTGCTGGAGATATGATCCTCCAATATTATCCAGAATCACATCAACACCTGGTAGTGAGATTTTTCAGATTATAGTCAGGGAGTTTGTGCTATTTGATGATAATGCTCGATACATAATAGCTGCCAAAAAAGAGAGCATCAAAGTAGTTCCTACAAAATGAACTATCAGCATCCATATATCAGTAGCTGCATGCCTTCATAAGACAACTCCGACCTTACGTACAATGTAAAAGACCAAAAATAATCAGGTGGGATGTTATACCCTTTCCGTTGGTTTCTTGTTTGATACGTTCAACGAAGTCTTCAGTTCTGTAGTTAATGCATACATCGGCACCCAAAGCTTTGCAGGCTGCTAGTTTTTCTTCACTTCCTACGATAGTACAGAAAATTACTCAGGGCATTACCAGAAACATTTGATTTTATATTATATCCATAACCCTGAACAAACCTGCAGTGACAAAAACCTTAATTCCGAGGTACTTGGCAATCTGTATAGCGAATGTACCAATTCCACTGGATCCTCCATGGATCTGCAAATTTGAGATACACAATCATCAGGAACTAACGCCGGCAAAGAACACATATTGTGTGCACCTTTTCCTTGTAGTTAAGTAATTGCGAAGAGACTCTGCACCCACAGCCCATTAGATGGCAGGGAAATTTTGGTTCATTTATTTTAGTTAACCCAGGTTGAAACCGTGTTTTGGCGTTCTAAACTGTAAAACACAATGTTTCATGCGTTTTAGACCATTAGCTACTTTTGGGCCCAGTCTGTTAATTACTTTTGGGTCCAATCTGGCCCAGTCTCCACATGCTTACCCTACTCTCTTGCCCTGAAGCCCAATTGCTAGTAGCACACCACTCTACTCTCTATCGTCGCCACTGCCTGAAGGTGTTGTTGCAAGTCGTCTGGTACACCTTGTGCGCCCTCTCTACATTGCTCTTCCTTGAGGGCCTGTCTCCTGGGCATCGCTGTGCCCCGGAGGCAGTGGACGAGATCGGCGGCGCGGCCGTGAAAGTCCGTGGAGCGCTTCTTAAACCTTGTGTACCGGCGGGAGAACCAGGCGGCGATGAGCTGTCGGAGAGTGACTGTTCCAAAAGAGAACAACATAATGGAAGCCAAATCTAATTTATAAGAAAACAAAATGCAGAACATCTACCAAGTATAGGTGGACCCAAGTATTGCAGTACACACTAAAATTGGATGCCTCTGAACATCCATAATTGAGCATAACTGATCAAAATACATTCAATTTGGCATATCCTTTTGCTCCCACATCGAACTAAGTAAAATCTTGGCAACCATGAGGACCGGAAAAACACAGTACAAGTTAAAAATGATGTCACATACAGGAAAACATGTCTCTAATGCATATAATAAATGACTGAAGTTCGCTTACCTTCGCGATTCCAGTTGGTTTTAGAGCTCCTTGCATGTCTTGCTTATTTGCAAAAATCAACAATGAAGCTCCAGCTAGTCTCTGTTAAAATCAATACAGTAAGAATCAACAATAGAACACTTCCTAGATAGGTAAACCTTTATCCTACAGTGTCAAAGAGACAACTAGTCTCTGTCAAAGGGATTTGGTAGATCCATAAGCAAACTTAGCTGTTGCTAACAGTAAATAGCTCCTCATTTTGATTCATTGCAACATGGTCAAGTGGGCAGTACATATGACATCTTTTTTCTACAGAGTGGATGCACAAACATGCTGTCATACCATTCTAAAGACATGAAGCATAAGATATTTTCTACAGAGTGGATACACAAACATGCTGCCATACCATGCTAAAGACCTGAAGCATAAGTTATGTTGAACAACATATGTATGTGATCAAGGCTTTGACTGATCATTCTACGAATGCGACAACATGCATAATAGCTGGCAGTTTATACAAACCCTCGAGGTACATATTGTAGATGATGGCATCAGGGAGGCAACTAGAGTGCCTTGATGTACATATTGTAGATGATCGCAGAGCCATATACAGTTCATGTAAGCTAAACATACTGTAAAACTGCAGAGAAACATTTTGCAGGCCAAACTGTCTAGCTCCACAATATGCATTCAACACGTCGTACAAACAAATAAACCAAAAAAGTATCAGTTTAGGCCAAACACTGACATACATCAAAAACTCTAAATAATACCCTAACTTTGTATAGAGTTACTACTATAACTCTAAATAACTACTATAATATGACAATAATGTGGCATTTGGTGCGGCCATGCTTACCAGTCTTGTAGGTAGAAACCTCCACAACCTGTAGCATACGTTGTTTTTATCAAACAAATACAATAAAACAGCAACAAATACCACACAAAAGATTTTCTAGATTTAAGAGATAGTCTGTTATGCTCATGCTGTCAAAGAACAATCAGTTGATGCCCATACAAGCAAAAGTAAAGCTCAAAATGGAAAGACCATGCATAATGGTCATATTTAATTCTTCGTGCTCTACTTTCTTGGGTATAACTCTCAGCACACATCTAGTCCTATATATCAACCCTTCTAAGCATGCTATTAAGATCTCATGCTGTTAATTTTTTATCTACTCTTGATGCACAAATATGTGTAAAACCAAAACTGTCAATATTATGAACCATTCTGGGATTACATTAAAATAAAAGAGCGGCAATCCTCGAATCAATGACAAGAAACAGGATTTGCAGCTAAGCCTACCTCCACTTCACCGAAGAGAAGAAAGGTTTTGAAGACATGCATAGACGAGAGGGGAAGGGAAGGTAGTTTTACTGAGCTCTATAAAAGACACTGGGCATATCCATTGGGGTGCAGGCCTAGAATGAACTGCAAGTGTTGGTGGTCGATATTCTATCATAACTTCCTCCTTCTGATTAAGTGCAGGCTCTGCCACCTGGCACTCGGGCTGTGGCGAAGCATCGATAGACAAAGAAAGAAAAGCAGTTCAAACACATGATTCAGATCACACCAACGAAACAGTTCCAAAGATGTTACACTACTACACACCATAATGATGTTTGTCGAGAAGCCGTCGTTGAGAAGCCTGTCAGCGAATAAACCACTGTAACTTACAGATCTTTGCATTTATTTTCTTTTTACAAATAAATCATACATGTATATGTAATCCATTCACATGTAAGCAGTGTTGTAATCCATTCACATGTAAACTGAGGTAGTAAGAAAAATTGATTAATCTCACTCAATACTGTGATCTAAAAAGATCATGCTGCTACAAGTACGCAACCAGTTTTTGTAAGACGCACAACAAACATTCAGGAAGATGAATAAACATATTTATCCTTTCTCCGGCTTACTCTTTTGGTGGCACCGAACATCCTCAAGAATTTTTTGTATTCCATTTTTTTGTAGGACATATATTCTACCTTTCCTTGAATTCTATGTATAAATATGTCGATTCAGTAAATCAATACAAAACAACATATGTTCCCTGGCTTGGCGGAGATAGGAATTTAGGTCGAGTACATGTAGGTCATGACACAGCCATCAGGCATCGAATGCAGTAGGCGGCTGAGAGCTGCAACTGTGAGACAGGTGTAGAAAAGCAGCACAGCCCCCAACCCTGCAGTTGCCCCGGAATCCGCCGTCGCCCATGGGGTAAGAGAAGCTCGGGCCAGTCACTCCGAGATGAATCTAAGATCAGAGGCGCAAAAATTGTGGAGATTCTAGATCATGAAGAATCTTGCACCCTGAAGGCAGCTCGGGGGAGAGAGGGGAGGGAGAAGAGCCTTGGATCTGGCGCGAGAGCGGACTGCAAACAGCCAGATTCGGTGCCACTGACCTCTCCGTCGATTTGGTGCCTCACATTTTGGATCCTCGAGAGCTAATGACATCTTCAAGCCAGCTGGTCCTCCATGGGATGCGACTAGGCTCCACATCGCTGGTACCTCCCGTGCCGCCTCTCTCTCTCTCTCTTCGGTCGTGGACAGAGGGTGAAGGGAGGGAGGGGGACAGAGGCGCTGATATCGTCTGAAGACAGCATCGTAGAGACCCGAGTGGAGGCAGGTGGACGAAGGTGCTGATTGGCTAGCAGCCTAGCACGACGTTAGGCCGCTCCGCTCCCAACACCTTTGACTTCGACGTGCAGCCTCACGGACCCATCGGCCAGCGTCTCTGGCCTCGGAGGGCTACTAATCTATCCTTATCGAGGGGCCAGTTGTGGCCCGCGCTATGGACGGAGGAGCGGTGGGTGGGGAGGCGGGGCAGCGGCGGTTTCGGAGGGAGGAGCGAGAGGTAGGGTTGCTTGTATGGAGTGGATGAGGGGGCGAGTAGGAAACACACGCGGGTGTGGGCAAAGGAGTCAGGGAGTCAGGGACGGTTCAGATTCAAGGGAGGCAGAACACAAAAATGGATGGATCAGATTCACTGGAGGCAGAACCGTAGGAGGCAGGCTACCCTTACAGCCTTAATAAGTAGTATAGATATAGATGTCTGATTTATTTCTAAAAAATGATGGCAGAAACTATTAAGTAAACAACAACTTTGGTGCTCTACATAGAAGTACCCATACAAACAGACGAACTTGAACTGGACAGAGGATGAAAAGGGCGTATTTGTGACAATGTAATATTTACTAACTCATCCAGCAGCAACTGATCAGCTTCACCTTCCAGACCCAAACTGATACTTGAGTTAACCACTCAACGTGTAATATACCAAAATATCCACCTCCTGCACACTATCAAAACTGACAGTTGTTTCCATGATTGAATCATATAAACACGTGATTGATCAAAAGGATAAGAAGAAGAAAATAGACCTCTTGTAGCTCTATTTCTGTGCCCATATCTCAACTCGTAGCGTGCTGCTTCTTCAAGTATTGGAATAGCCAATTAGTGGAACAAAAAGAAAATGCATCAATCTCTTATGCATCCCTGGGTGGTTTTGGATTCTTGCTCACCTCCTGAATTTGTCTTGATGGTTCCACCAATAATACTACCATCAGCTTCTTTTAACCACCAAACCTTTCCAAATGCAGCCTTCATACCGAGCTTAGCACACTTCTGGTATTAGTGGAACAGATGATACAAGCATTGCATATATAATTAATACTTTGGTCCAATGGCATACCATCGAAGGTCTAACACTTCCAAAATAGCTTCATCAGCCTTCTGATCCTATAAAGAGAGAACAAATTTCAGGTTAAACATGTCAAATGAGAATTTGGCAATCATGCATACAAATAATTTCATATGATATACTCTAAGCAACAAAGGGATGTGCCAAATATTCGTTACATCATGGAGATAAATGATATTTGGTATCTGCCAAATAAAATCAAAGTCAGGGTTGCTGTCGCATGATGCAAACCTCATATCGTTAAAAAAAGCCTTGAACACACAACAATTCTGCTGGTAGCGTTAAGAGTATGCATCATTTGGAGAAAGCATTAAATGTAGCCAGATTCCCAACCCGACATATATAGGTACTAAAACATAAACATGCCCTAGTAGCTGTTTTACTATGCAAATAAGACAAATTGTGCTAGGTTAGAGACACATTGGTCCCAAATTTATAGAGTTTAAGGGCAATCCAAATCACAAATATGAACAATGCAGACCATTGTCAACATGAAACCATGGTAGACCAGAAAATGTCACAAAGATGTAGGTTATGCATCTACGCCATCTGGAGACAACAACAAATGCAGCCGGATCCCCAATCTAGTTTATTAACATCAGTAACAACTACAATTCATAGGAACCAGAAGTAGAGACAACAGCCGCATCCCAACCTTCTCTCGCCAAGCTATCTACACGAGGACCTAGCCCCCTCACCTTACACGCCCTTGACACCCACACCGAAACAGATCTACAGTGCAAACTCTGCATGCCAGCGTCGAGGGGGAAGCCAGGTCTGGACAGCAAAAGAAACCGAAAGGGTTAAATTCTTCAAAACTTGAGTAGGTGCGTAGTTTTGTAGGATGACACATTGGGAAAGGAAGTAAGGATCCAAGGTACGGTAGAGGGGAGGGAAACTCACCACGATAGAGATGGAAGTGGACCTGCGCCGCCGCCTATTCTCGAGCGTGTGGCTGACCGGTGGTGGTATCTAGTGTGGGCGTCTAGCGTGGACGAGCGCCGGGCGGGACACGACCGTAGGTGGGGGCAGCGAGCAGGGAAGGAGGGACAGGCGAAGGCCATGAAGGAGAGCGGCGGCGGCGGCCCGCAGGCTTTGGATGGAGAGAGGGGGGAGACGGACTGAACGGGAGCGAGGGCGATCCGTTCGGGAGCGAGGTCGGGGGAGGCGGGGGGAGGTTAGGGATTGGGTGTGGGGGGAGGCGGGTGGATGAAAGGGAAATGTGCCCTTGGGCCATTTCTAAGTATTTTGGTGATTGAGTGCCAACACATGTGCTTAATTGTGAATTTATGTCCATGAATGAACAAGGTGCAAATCATGAAGTAAAGGTATGTCTCTAAGCCTTAGTACATTTGTTTTGTGTACTAATATACTTGTCTAAGTGTTAGAAACAGAAAGAAGAAGAAAAGAAAAGAGGAGAAAAGACTTGGCTGTGTGCAGCCAAGACTTAGTTCGGCCTGGAGCACCGGACTGTCCGGTGTGCACCGGACAGTGTCCGGTGCGCCAGGCTGACTCGGCGTGAACTGGCCGCTCTCGGGAATTCGCCGACGGCGTACGGCTAAAATTCACCGGACTGTCCGGTGTGCACCGGACTGTCCGGTGAGCCAACGGTCGGCCGGGCCAACGGTCGGCCGCGCAATCTGCGCGGGACACGTGGCGGAGCCAACGGTCGGAAGATGTCACCGGACTGTCCGGTGTGCACCGGACATGTCCGGTGCGCCAACGGCTCCAGATCTGCCAACGGTCTGCAACGGTCGGCTTCGCTATTTAAGGAAACAAATCGGGCACCGGACAGTGTCCGGTGTGCACCGGACTGTCCGGTGCCCCCGACGACAGAAGGCAAGGATGGCCTTCCAGATTTGCTCTCAACGGCTCCTAGCTGCCTTGGGGCTATAAAAGGGGCCCCTAGGCGCATGGAGGAGACACACAAGCAACCTTTGAGCATTCTTGATCATCCACACTCAGTCTTTGCGCATTCGTTTGTCATTCTAAGAGATTCGAGCTCCGTTCTAGTGAGAACTTTGAGATAGTCTTGTGAGCTCGATTCTTGGCCGTGTGTGTGCGCGTTTCGCTGTGGATTTGTGTGTGTTGCTTCCCTCCCTTACTCTGTGCTTCTTTGTGATCATATACTTGTAAGGGCAAGAGACTCCAATTTGTGGAGATTCCTTGCAAACGGGATAGTGAAAGGCAAAACAAAACACCGTGGTATTCAAGTTGGTCTTTGGACCGCTTGAGAGGGGTTGATTGCAACCCTCGTCCGTTGGGACGCCACAACGTGGAGTAGGCAAGCGTTGGTCTTGGCCGAACCACGGGATAAACCACTGTGTCACCTCTGTGCTTGATTTCTTGTGGTATTGTGTTTTGTTGAGACTTTTCTTAGCCACTTGGCAATTATTGTGCTAATACTTAACAAGTTTTTGTGGCTTAAGTTTTAAGTTTTCACAGGATCACCTATTCACCCCCCCTCTAGGTGCTCTCAATTGGTATCGGAGCCGTTCTCTTCACAAAGGGACTAACCGCCCGAAGAGATGGATCCTAAGGGGAAGGGTATTGTGATCAACGACAAAGAGAAGGAATCCTTCGTCAACGAGCCGAAGGACGACAAGCCTACCGACTCCGGCTCGGGCCATAGACGGAAGGAAGGGAAGAAGAAGAAGACGAGGCGCATCAAGGAGATCATTTACTACGACGATAGTGATGAATCCACTTCTTCCCAAAAAGACGACGACAACGACTACAGGAAGACGGTCAATTCGAACTTTTCATTTGATTATTCCCGTATTCAACATAGTTCGAATTCGCATTTGCTTTCCATTCCTCTTGGCAAACCTCCACACTTCGATGGGGAGGACTACGGATTTTGGAGTCACAAAATGCGTAGTCACTTATTCTCTCTCCATCCAAGCATATGGGAGATTGTGGAGAATGGAATGAAATTCGATAGCTCGGATAGCCCTATGCTTATAAATGAACAAATTCATAGAAATGCACAGGCTACTACTGTTCTCTTAGCATCTTTGTGCAGGGAAGAGTACAATAAGGTGAGCGGCTTGGACAATGCCAAGCAGATATGGGACACCCTCAAGATCTCTCACGAGGGGAACGACATCACCATGCTCACCAAGATGGAGTTGGTGGAGGGCGAGCTTGGACGGTTCGCCATGATAAGGGGAGAGGAGCCAACTCAAACTTACAACCGGCTCAAGACCCTTATCAACAAAATAAGGAGCTACGGAAGCACGCGATGGACGGACCACGACGTCGTCCGCCTAATGCTAAGGTCCTTTACCGTTCTTGATCCTCATCTCGTGAACAATATTCGTGAGAATCCCAGGTACACGATGATGACGCCCGAGGAAGTACTTGGAAAATTCGTAAGCGGGCGGATGATGATCAAGGAGGCAAGATACGTCGACGAAGCGTTGAACGGTCCAATCCACGAGCCTCAACCCATTGCTCTTAAGGCAACAAGGAGCAAGGAGTCGCTACCTAGCAAGGTGGCGCAAGTTGAGGCGGCCGGGCTAAATAATGAGGAGATGGCCCTCATCATTAAGCGCTTCAAGACGGCGCTTAAGGGTCGCAAGGGACAGCCAAGCAAGACCAAGACAAAGGAGAAGCGCTCGTGCTTCAAATGTGGTAAGATTGGTCATTTCATTGCTAACTGTCCCGATAATGAAAGTGACCAGGAAAAGGAGAACAAGAGGGAGAAGAAGACGGCATACAAGAAGGCGAAGGGCGAGGCACATCTAGGAAAGGAGTGGGATTCGGATTGCTCCTCCTCCGACTCCGACAATGAAGGACTCGCTGCCACCGCCTTCAACAAGTCTTCCCTCTTCCCCAACGAGCGTCTCACATGCCTTATGGCAAGGGAGAAGAAGGTATGTACTCGAGACTCTACGTATGCTTCTTCAAGTGAGGATGATTCTAGCGATGAGGAAATAGATTACTCTAGCTTGTTCAAGGGATTGGATAGAAATAAAATTGATAAAATCAATGAATTGATTGATGCATTGAATGAAAAGGATAGGCTTTTAGAAAAGCAAGAGGATTTATTGTATGATGAACATGATAAATTTGTAGAGACACAAAAATCATATGCTTTAGAAGTTAAAAGAAATGAAATGCTTTCTTATGAACTATCTACTTGTCATGAAACCATTTCTACTTTACAAGGTGTTAACAATGATTTAAATGCTAAATTAGAAGTAGCAAATAAATCTAATTCTTGTGTAGAACATGTTATGATTTGCACTAGGTGTAAGGATTTCGATATTGATGCCTGTAGTGAACACCTAGTTTTAATTTCTAAATTAAATGAGGAATTGGCTAGTCTTAATGACCAACTTAAGACTAGCAAGAGTGAAGTTGATAAAATAAAATTTGCAAGGGATGCCTACACGGTTGGTAGACACCCCTCAATTAAGGATGGTCTTGGCTTCAAGAAAGAGGCCAAGAACTTAACCAGCCATAAGACTCCCATCTTCGTCAAGGAAAAAGGGAAGGCCCCTATGGCTAGTAGTGCTAAAAAGAACCATGCTTTCTTGTACCATGATAGGAGACATGCTAGAAATGCTTACAATGATTTTGATTCACATGTTTATGATTCTCATGCCATGTTTGCTCCTAGTTCTTCTTATAAGCATGATGGAGATATGTGTAGGAGAAATGTTGTGCATATGCCTAGGAGAAATTTTGCTCATGTACCTAGAAAAGTTGTGAATAAACCTTCTACCATTTATTATGCTTGCAATGCTCCCTTTGCTATTTGTAGAAAGGGTAAGAAGGTAATTGCTAGGAAGTTAGGGGCAAGATGCAAGGGAGATAAAACTTGCATTTGGGTTCACTTTTTTGGTTCAGCAGGCTTCTCAGTAGCCGAATGCTTCTTCTTCTTCTGTAAAAGCTTCATCAGTTCCGGTCCCAGCGGACTTAGCTTATTAGGTAGAGATTCAGTCATTACCTTTAAAATTTCTTCTGCGTCAGTGACAGAAGGCATTAAGGGAGCTTCTTCTTCTAAATCAGCTTTCGGCTTCGAAGTTGGAGCCTTTCTTTTCTTCGACACAGCTACCTTCGGCTCATGAGTAGATTTTTTCTTTTCTGTCAAATTTTCATCCTCTTTTATCATCCTGGTAGCTTGTCTTTGTACAATACTGACAACCCTTTTTCGTTTTGGCCCTTTGGCACCTTTGCTTAACTTTTCATAATCTAGGTATTCAAATTTCAAAGCGTCCATTACTCGGTTTAACCTTCGTTTCGACCGGGTGCCGAAGGCTGCTGTTATCAGTTGATCTTCTTTTTTCGTATAATTGCCCAAGATTTCATTGCACATAATTTCAATTGTATCCAGCCATTCCTGGCAGGGTTCTTTGAAGTGTTTCTTGAACTTAAAATGATAAGGCAATCGAACAAGTTCATTCTTTTTCTTCTCTCCCTTAAGCTTCGGCATATCCCATTCCTTTAACGTTGGGAATACCCTATTGGCTAAATATTCCTGGACTAGATCCCTAGTACCAATATGTTCAGACACAACTCTAAAATCACCCACAACATCTGGGCATGTTGTCCCCGGCGTCATATTGCACTGAGGCCTAGTTAGCCCGAAGGTTAGCTTTAGCGGGCTCTGAACTAACTTCTCCTTTTTCTCATCAATCTTAACATGAAACCATTCAGTTTTCCAACCGGTCGGCCATTTGGTGCGATAGCTAACCACCGGTGTCTTCATGTCTTTGCGATAAGCAAAATTATAGCAGCCGAAGTTCTCGTGCAATCCATCTTCTCTAGCCTTCGTCTGATAGTGAAGTTCATGTACCCGGCAAAAGGCTTCGGCAACCGGCTCCACTCCTTGACTTCGGAGAGCCCAGATGAAGACGATGAGCCTAACGATAGCGTTAGGAGTCAGCTGATGAAGATAAACTTCGAAATTTTCCAAAACATCTGCAATCATCCCATGCAGAGAAAACCTTAATCCTGCTTTAAAGAAGCTTTTGAAGACTACCACCTCATTGTTTTCTGGCTTCGGGGTTGTCCCTTCCCCGCCAAAGCGAACTAGCTTCTTCTCGGCTTCCCCGAAGTAACCTAGTTTTGTCATCATCGGCATATCAGCTTCGGAGACAGTCAACTTTCCAAAATCCAAGTGGCTGGGCTTAGATAGCACGGCGGAATAATCATCTATATCTTCCTCGTCAGCTTCACTTTCTGCAATATCTGCCTGCTCAGTTTCGGCAGCAGGTGCACCTTTGTCAGCAGTACCCTCTGGCATAACCAGTCCCGACTGCCTCATTACTTCGGAGATCGGGGCAGTTCCAGCAGCTTCGGCCTCCTCTTTGTCGCGTGTAACCCTAGCTGTTGAGCGGACCCTAGCCATTTGATGATTGAATTTCTTGCATTTTGGTGAAGTTGAATAATTTTTATCTTTGCCGAAGCTCCCTCTTGTGACGAAGCTTTGGTTTGGAATACGGTGAATAAGCTTCGGCTGTGGTCGAATTTTTCGGCAGCACAACAGTACAATAGTAGTAAATGCTGTGGTAACTTCACACCTACCCGTCTGTATATATAGTGTTGCAGGTGGGAAGGTAAATCGACAGGACGATCGCACCTGCTGAACAGCCGCCCGCACCCACTGAACAGTGGACCATACTGCCCGAGGGGACGAGTCACCAGATCGAGCGAACCCGTCCTATGGTGGGACTGCCTTGCACTCGAAATATTTAAATCGTTTCTTGGCAACGAGCTCAGGGAAGGTGTTTTTCGGACCTTCGGCATTCCGAAGCCTAAAAGAATTTTTCACGGGTCGAGCTCGTTATGAAAAACGATCTGGCACCGTGAAGGGGCTACTGTTGGGGGTCTGCTTCGTCGCCGAAGGTCCTGTGAGAAGAAACACCTTCGGAAGGCCAGAACAGGAACGATGCCGAAGCTACCAGTCAGGGAGCTTCGTAGTATATTTCAAAATGCACCGACTTAAAGATGAGATGACCAATCGGCCCATAACAGACTGTGTAATGATTGTAATCATTTATAGAGGACATGAATGTAAATTCACACAGGCTGCGTCCTGTGCCTATAAATAGGTGAACAGTACCCACGTACTGTTCACGCTTTGGCATCGCATCTGTATCTTCGTATTCAATCGAACTCAAGGTACAAATGTAATTTGACTTTTATGTATTCATGATTATTTGACAATAAATATTCATATTTTGGTACTATGTAATTATTTATGTTGTCTTATGTTTCATAACCTTCATCCTCTGATTACATATGTCATATTTATGAAGGTATGTCCTTCATAACCTTCGTCTGAAGATCATTATATCCTAAGGGAAATAATGTTTCGAAGGACGAAGGACATTAACATTTAACATTTTTCTTGTGTGTTGCCTTGTTCTTAATTCATAGCATTTGAGAACAAGTCCCCAACATCTCCTGTCTAGAACTTAATTGATTAAATAGTGCACATGTTCCTTATGTTGCATGATTATGTTTAGTTGATACTTCTTTTATGCCAATGGTACTTTAAATTGCAAATAAGTACTCTTAATAGGTATCAATTGAATATATATATATGTGTGCAATAAAACTTGAGGAGAACTTAGTGTAATATGTAATTAGTGATCTGTTTATCTATCAAATTGTATCAATTGGTGTTTTCAATTGGTATTTTCGTACATGATCACTCATTGCATAATCTATACTTGTGCAATTTTCATGTTGCCTCTTGTTATGATAATAAAACGCTAGGTGACATCTAGACTCCAGGTATCAAGATTTATCTTTATATTAATATGACAATATTCATTTGATATCTTGAACCTATGTCATAACTATGCCAACAAGAGCTTGCAAATGAATTCTAAATCCAACACAAGTCTTGAAACCCCATGAAAAGGTAAAACACAAAGGTACATCACTTCATGTCACTTCTCCATTACTTTTGTGTCATCTAAGGACCATTTTCATGATAGTGTGTTCAAATCTTGCTTAATCATAATTTCTACCCTTTATATTCTTTGTATCGTTTTTGGAGATTTATGACAAAGGGGGAGAAATTGTGCGTTAAAGCTTACCTGTAGTCTTATATAACTAAGTGTAAGTACTTTTGAAAAGGGGGAGAAATAATTGACAAAAGGGGGAGAATCTTAAGTAAAACATAAGATGTAGGAAATTGATGAGTGCATAATATGTCATGAGCATCACGTTTATTTTATGACACAGTACACCCCATGAATAGTATCATATAAGTTGTCTCCATACTTTGAACCAAATATGTGCTTTTGGCATTTGAGTACAAAATTGGTATTTTCTAAAATGCACATATTTAGGGGGAGGAAACTATATCATAGGATTCAAAATCTTATTTATCAAATCTTATGTAAGATTTAAATGTGTTGTCATCAATCACCAAAAAGGGGGAGATTGAAAGTGCATTCATCCCTTTTGTGAGTTTTGGTGATTTGGATAACAACACATTTAAAGGTCCAACAAGTTTGCTAAGTGTTGAACAGGAAATTCAGTATGATGAACACACTTGAATAGTGTATAATGATCAGTGAACAAAGGTTCAACACAAGGTTAAATAACCAGTAAGACAATGTAAATGGATATAATATGGTCTCTATATTGGTTTGAATATATGGACAAGACCTGAGAAATCACTATGCATAAATATGATCAGAATAGAGATTGAAGTGATTAAGAGGATTGGTCAAGCCAAAGTGAATGAGATATGAGGAATCATGAATTGGCTTGACCATATTACTATTAGTCTATATATGCTTCTATGAGAATCAAACTAGGGCTTGATTGATCTTAGCATTTATATCTAGATGATATTCAAGCAAGGGTCATAATATCGAAGAAATGATTCTCTCAATGGATGCTCAATATGATGTGACTCAAGAATGGTGTCACACCTAGATTTAAGGAACAAAGCCGGGTGCATCTCATACATGTGCCAAAAGACAACATATATAATAACAGAGTGTACAGAGATAAATGTCACAAAAACATCAGAGTATTTATTACATAGCGGAAGTCTTATTACAAAATAAAAGATAAATATAAAACGAACTAGGATCATCCTTAGCGCCAAAGTCAACTGGGAAACGCCACCTAGATCAGATCAAACTCCTCGTTGTGTGGCTCCTCCTGAACCACCTGGTCTTCTCCTGTGGGGGGTGTGAGACAGCAAGGGTGAGCTCACACATGATCATAGCTCAATAAGTTATGGGGAAACCAGTGGGCATGAACTCACCAAAGGTGGGGAGTTCATGTGATGTATAAGGCTAATCAACAACAGGGGTTAAAGCTGAGCATTGCTTTCAATTAGTTGGTCAAAGTTTTATTAGCAGTTACTAGATGTAGGTAAATACCAAATCTTAATAAAAGTAATAGAACAAAATTAAATAATAATCCCATGCAATGCAAATGACAAATTGAATTTAAGTTCCATAGATTAATCATGCGAGAGTCCTGAGCTGCTCATGACCGTGAGCTCGGCTAGTATACCAGTTTTACACTCTGCAGAGGTTGTACCCTTTACCCACAAGTCATGTTACCCATCTACCAAGGGATCACGACTCTCGTACACCTCTACCAAGGAAGCGAGGCAGGGCAACACTATGAGGCCTTTACAAAGTTCCACTAGCTTCCGAAAACCCGCTACAGTTTATGGGAGAGCACTTGCAAGAATCCCCCGTCTGACCGCCATCGCAGTAAAATCAACCCGAGAACCTCCCTGCATGCAACTCCCCTACTGCCCTTGCCCCTTTTGGGTAAGGTAGTCTTCCACTAGCTTTCCTAATTAGTTAGCCAAGGGGTCTCATTCCTCCCTTATGGTGGCACATGTTTCTCAAGTTAAGCTCCATGTTCCAATTAACATTAATGATCTTGACATGAACATAAATAAAATAACAAATTAATTGGAACATGGATACAATAAAATATTAACCCAAAACCATGTAAAGCAATAGCAAAACTACCCAAATGGTTCAGGGGTAAACAAGGTAAAATGGATAAACAGACTAGGGTGACCTATTGGGTCCCATCAAAGTTAAACATATGCATGAATAAGTGATATTAAAGAACATTATTGGGTAAAAATTGGTCAAGGGCACAACTTGCCTTCAATGAGCTCATGCTCAGCAACTTTTATCTGCTGGGCACCAGGATCCTCAGTCACAGGCTCTTCTACTCGCCACAACACAAACAAGCACAATATAAAGGAGAAATTAACATCACACCAAACATATAAACAAAATACACAATAATAATCTACACATTAAAATAAGATCCTAGGAACAGGAATCATTAATTTTGGAGTTATGGATTTTAAGTTATGAATTTCCAAAGGTTTTATGTGCTTAAAATAGGATTAAGTGAAATTATTTTTTTTACTGTTTTCATGTCAAAACAGAGACTCTAAGTGATAGAGAATAATATTACAAAATTTTAGAAACTGGAATGAGTTAATTTGGACTAAAAATAAAATTTCTATGAATTTTACAAGTTCTAGCACTTATTTATATATTAAAAATCCATTTATAATTCAAATTCTCTGGTTAAATACTATTCTGGACCGGGCCTCAATTTCCAGAGAAGGCAGGGTCTCTGGCGCTAAATTTGCCAGACTCAGTATACAGTCAAACGGGGATGGCGGGTTGATTTCACTTTTCTAGAGGGTTTCATATGTAAAACTGGTGCACTGAAGGGGTACGCGCGCACCAGAGCCACAGGATTAGATCTGAACGATTACTGTTTAATTGTAAAGTAGAAATCAGCGATGATCGCACGATCAGAGATCGGTGGCCCACGAGACATCCATGTGGTGATCCGACCCGAGCCCTTAGATCACCAACAAGCGGCTAGGATTACATCCACCAAAACATTACCTCTACTCTAACCGCGAGCACACGATAGTGGATCAACGGCCGATGGGATACCGGGACCAGAATCTAATCTGACCGCTCGTGTGGATCTGATGGCTCCTAGCCTTTCTCCTTCCCCTAGCCACTACCCACGGCGGCACGGCTCAGTCCGCGGAGGCGGAGTTCACCGGCCAGGCCAACTTCGCTCCCTAGCGCGCTACTCTCTAAACTACGCAGGTCTACGTGGCGAAGAGGGGCATACGAACTCGTGGATGGATAGCTTACCCCCAAGTGTGGCGTAGCGACTCGGCGTCTGTGTGAGCGGAACCAGCGGCGATGGAGCAACCTCAGCGAGGAATTGGCTAGACCACGCTGGCCTTCTTGGTACAATACGTCTCAGCGCGAATCATCGGACCTAGGCGGACCCCCCGGCCAACAAAAGGGAACCAAACGACACCTGCGCTTGATCTCCACGATGGCGGCGCAATCCTTTTCGCTCAGCACCGACACACACGCAACTCCGTACTGGCAGACGCAAAATTGGGGAGAGGAACGGCTCAGGATTGTGGCGCATTATATACTCATGGGTGCGCGAGGTCGAGCAACGAGTCCCAAGGCCTGCGGAGCGCTCCGCCATGGCCAGACTTCGTTACATGCCGCAAGACTCGGACGGAGGAGGGGGAAAGAAACTGACCCGTGTGCCCTGCGTTGTCAGAGAGAGCGCGAGGCGGTAGAGAGACTGCCCCGTGGGGCCTTGCTGTTGGCGCGCGCAGGAGGGAGAAATGGGCCGCGCGGTGGGGAAACGGTAGTGGGCCAGATCGGTGTTCCGCGGCCCAAGTGGCTTTTTCTTATTCTTTTCTTTTTATATTTTATTTTCTTTTCTCTATTTCTAAGTTCAATTTGAATTTGAATTTGAATTCAAACTTATACCAAATGTATTCTCTATTATTCTTGTGAAATTAAGAAGTACCAATTTTGAAAATAAAATTTTTCTTTATATTATATACTCTCCTTTCTTTTCTCCCCTTTTCTTTTAATTCTTCACCTCATTATCAGTATTATATTTTTATTCATTTATTGTTATTATATTAAATGCACAAAGAAAACTCCAATAAGATGCACAATCTCTTATTTTAGTATCATTTGTTTTAATTACTCACTCTTAATTATATGTATGCTCTTTTTATGATGAAAATATGGCACACAAAATGAGAAGACCTCTCTATATTCCTTGTATACAATTTTGAGTATTACAAATGGCTTGATAGGGTGAAGATAGCAAGGAAAGGGCTTCGAGGAACTAAGCGAAGGTGAAGGCCAAGCGACGGCTTATGGACCGAGGTACTATGGCTAAGGTGAAGAAGAAAGTACTTGCACCAAGTCGATGAACTAATCAGTTATAAAGAGTTATAATATGTTGATGCATTAGTAAGGAGACTTGAAGCCATGATTTGAACTCATATATGGTGAAATGGTAAAAGTCACATGGTTTGATTTTGAGAGGGAAATAGGGTCAAACCTTTTCCTATATGAATTTTGGTGGTTGAATTGCCCAACACAAACAATTGGACTAACTAGTTTGCTCTAGATTATGAGATCTACAGGTGCCAAAGGTTCACAACAAACCAATACAAAGTCAAAAGAAAGCGTTCAAAACAAAGGAGCAAAGTATACCGAAGGCAGCCCTGGTCTGGCGCACCGGACTGTCCGGTGCACCACCGGACAGTGTCCGGTGCACCAGGGAGATCGACTCTGAACTTGCCAGCTTCGGGAATTTGGGAGGCTGCTCCGCTATAATTCACCGAACTGTCCGGTGTGCTAGCGGAGCAACGGCTACTTCGCGCCAACGGTCGCCTGCAAGTGAACAGTGAAAGCAAACAGTGCGCGCCTGCGCGCGCAGAAGTCAGAGCAGGTGCCAGAAGGCGCACCGGACAGTCTACAGGACCTGTCCGGTGCACCACCGGACTGTCCGGTGGCCCCAATTGTCAGAGCTCCAACGGTCGGAACCTAACGGCCTGGTGATGTGGCTGGCGCACTGGACAGTGCCCGGTGGCGCACCGGACTGTCCGGTGCGCCAAACGACAGAAGCCTTCACCAACGGCCATATTGGTGGTTGGGGCTATAAATACCCCCAACCACCACTCTTCAAGGCATCCAAGCATTCACTACATCTCATTCAATACAAGAGCAATACACAACACTCCAAGACACAAATCAAAGCCTCCGATCGAATCAAAGTCCCCAATTCAACTCTAGTTTTTAGGACTTGTGAGGAGATCGACTTGTGTTCTTTTGTTGCTCTTATTGCTTGGTTGGCTTTCTTCTTTCTCTCATTCTTACTCTCAAAACCATGTAAGCGAAGCAAGAGACACCAATTGTGTGGTGGTCCTTGCGGGGTCTAAGTGACTTGGAAAATCAAGGAAGGAAGCTCACTCAGTCTAAGTGGCCGTTTGAGAGAGGGAAAGGGTTGAAAGAGACCCGGTCTTTGTGACCACCTCAACGGAGAGTAGGTTTTCAAGAACTGAACCTCGGTAAAACAAATCACCGTGTTTCACTCTTCATTTGCTTGTGATTTGTTTTCGCCCTCTCTTTCGGACTCGTTTATATTTCTAACGCTAACCCCAGCTTGTAGTTGTGCGTAAGTTTATAATTTTTATATTTCGCCTATTCACCCCCCCTCTAGGTGACTTTCAATTGGTATCGGAGCCCGGTGCTTCATTAGAGCCTAACCGCTCAAAGTGATGTCGGGAGAACACGCCAAGAAGGAGATGGTGACCGGCGAGAAGCCCGCCACAAGCCACGGGAAGGCTCCATCGAGAGAGTCCTGCAACAAGAAGAAGGAAGAATCACCTCCTCACAAGTCGCATCAGAGTGGCGAGAAGAAAAAGAAGATGAAGAAGGTGGTCTACCACGAGACCGACTCTTCGTCGCCATCCACCTCCGGCTCCGACGCGCCGTTCGTAACTTCTAAGCGCCATGAGCGCAAGAAGTTTAGTAAGATTCTCCTACGCTACCCTCGTATTTCAAAACGTACTCCTTTACTTTCCGTCCCATTAGGCAAACCACCTATGTTTGATGGTGAAGATTATAATATGTGGAGTGATAAAATGAGGCACCATCTAACCTCACTCCACACTAGCATTTGGGATGTTGTTGAGATTGGAGTACAGGTACCCTCGCAGGGGGATGAAGACTTCAACTCCCAAGCCACCACTATACTCCTCGCCTCTTTAAGTCGAGAGGAGTATAATGAAGCGCCCCAATCCTCTGGGACTCAAATCTGATACAATTACTAGTCACAGGAGGCTGGTAAACACATTTATACAATAGATGATTCCAGATCTGCCTACATGAGACGAACCTATTGTCGGCGTTTCGAGACCGGGAGGTCCCTAAGCCGACGAGTGAGTGTGCCGCGTGCCCCAGCCCAGATGGGTCGAGCGCGTGGGCGAGCACGAAGGGGGGAGAGCGAGGTGGCCGGAGCCGGGTCGTGAGGGAGGCGGAGATCCCGCGGCCTTCGTGTTCGTCCCGCGCCCAGGTCGGGTGCGCTTGCAGTAGGGGGTTACAAGCGTCCACGCGGGTGAGGGGAGCGAGCGGCCCCAAGAGAGCGCCTGCCCCTGCCCTCGTTCCCGCGGGGCCAACCTTCTCTAAGAAGGCCCTGGTCCTTCCTTTTATAGGCGCAAGGAGAGGATCCAGGTGTACAATGGGGATGCAGCGGAGTGCTACGTGTCTAGCGGGGGAGAGCTAGCGCCCTGGGTACATGCCAATGTGGCAGCCGGAGAGAACTTGGCACCCAGCTGGTGTGGTGTCGTGGCTGTCGGAGGAGTAACGGAGCCTGGTGGAGGGACAGCTGTCGGAATAGTTGGGCCCTTGCTGACGTCCCCCTGCTTCCGTAAGGGAGCTGAGAGCCGCCGTCGTCATGGGTCTAGCGGGGCGCCATCATTGCCTATCTGGCGGAGCTAGCCAGATGGGACGTCGATCTTGTTCTCTGCGGCCCAAGTCGGCTCGGGGTAGGGTGATGATGGCGCCTCCTGTTGACGTGGCGGACTTGTGCCCTAGGTCGGGCGACGTGGAGGTTCCTCCGAGCCCGAGGTCGAGTCTGTCTTCCATGGCCGAGGCCGAGCCCGAGCTCCTGGGTCGGGCGAGGCGGAGTTCGTTCGGCAGAGTCCAGGGCGGAGTCCGAGCCCTGGGTCGGGCGAAGCGGGGTTCATCGTCTTCCGGGGCCTTAGCCCGAGTCCGAGCCCTGGGTCGGGCGGAGCGGAGTTCGCCGTCTTCCGGGGCCTTCGCCCGAGTCCGAGCCCTGGGTCGGGCGGAGCGGAGTTCACCGTCTTCCGGGGCCTTAGCCCGAGTCCGAGCCCTGGGTCGGGCGGAGCGGAGTTCGCCGTCTTCCGGGGCCTTAGCCCGAGTCCGAGCCCTGGGTTGGGCGGAGCGGAGTTCGCCATCTTCCGGGGTCTTAGCCCGAGTCCGAGCCCTGGGTCGGGCGGAGCTTCCTATGGCGCCTTTGGCAAGGCCTGGCTGCCTGTCAGTCTCACTCTTTGCGTTAAATGCCCCTGTGACTCGGTCGGTCGGCGCGGTGATTTAGTCAGGGTTGCTTCTTAACGAAGGCTAGGCCTCGGGCGAGCCGGAGATGCGTCTGCCATAAAAAAGGGGGCCTCGGGCGAGACGGAAACACCTCAGGGTCGGCTGCCCTTGCCCGAGGCTAGGCTCGGGCGAGGCGCGATCGAGTCGCTCGTATGGACTGATCCCTGACTTAATCAAACCCATCAGGCCTCTGCAGCTTTATGCTGATGGGGGTTACCAGCTGAGAATTAGGCGTCTTGAGGGTACCCCTAATTATGGTCCCCGACAGTAGCCCCCGAGCCTCGAAGGGAGTGTTAGCACTCGCTTGGAGGCTTCCGTCGCACTTTTTTGCAAGGGGACCAGCCTTTCTCGGTTGCATTGTGTTCCGGTGGGTGCGCACGAGCGCACCCGCCGGGTGTAGCCCCCGAGGCCTCGGAGGAGTGGTTTCACTCCTTCGAGGTCTTAATGCCTTGCGTAATGCTTCGGCTGGTCTGGTGGTTCCCTCATGCGAACAGGCCGTAACCCGGGTGCACTGTCGGGGCCCAAGTTCTCGGGCTAGTATGTTGACGCTGTCAACGGTTTGGCCGGAGCCGAGTTTGCGAGAGCAGCCCCCGAGCCTCCGCACAGGGCGAGAGGGCGGTCAGGGACAGACTCAGCTTTTTTACATACGCCCCTACGTCGCCTTTCCGCAAGGAGGAGGGGGGGAGAGCGCCATGTTACCCTCGATGGGCACCGAACATGGTGTCTCCGGTGAGCTGCAAGCGGGTAATCCGAGTGGACGTCCGTGCCCCGTTCGTTGGGGGTCGGCTAGGGGCCCGGAGGCACGCCCAAAAGTACCTGCGGGTGATCTACCGGACCCGGTCCCCTGGCGACGGGGTCCGAGGGCTCGTTGCCTCCCTCCGATGGGATTCCGTTACAGGATCGTTCCCGCTGGTCTCGGAAATGTCCTAGGGTACCTCGGGAGCGCAGCCCGAGCCTTGGTTATGTATCGAACGTACCCCTGGTCATCCCTCGCTCGGTGTCTGAGGCGACTGTGAACCCTTCGGGGGGCCAGCCTTCGAACCCCTGATCAGTAATGGGCGCGGAGCCCGAGTAGCCTGAGGCGGCCGTGGAACCTTTCGGGAGGCCGACCTTCGAACCTCTGACCAGTAGTGGGTGTTGGGCCCACGCGATCTGAGGCGGCTGTTGAACCCTTCGGGGGGCCAGCCTTCGAACCCCTGATCAGTATGGAGGCTCGGAGCCTAGTTCCTTCACGGGGAAGGATCCCTTTGGGGGTATCCCCTTTCCCGGTCCCTGTTGCAAGAGATAGAGAAAGAGGAAAAAGGGAAAGAAGGATACGAATTTGAACGACGCGGCGTACCTTTTTTGGCGCGGTTATTTTGGCGAAGGCGAAGCGTCGCCAGCTGCTCCTGCCAGAAGCGCCGCCTGTCCAGCCGCGGAGTTAATGCGCCGGGGTGAGTAGTTGGCGAGGCTGCCGTTGCGTGTGCGCGAGCCGTTCGAGGGACGGGTCACGGGCGCGTCGTCTTCACGCCGTGAGAGGGGGTTCTCTTGCTGCCTCCGGATGGGACGTGAGCTTGGCTGACGGCGTGACCGCTGCTCCCGCGCGCCTGCCACTGTTATTACTGCCGGCCCACCTTTGACCGCGTTTGACCGCTGCGTCAGGCTGGCGCTGCTGGGTCGCGCGCTGGGTCACCTCGGGTCGTGGTATCGGTTCCGCAATCGAGGAGGTGCGGTGGTGCGCAAGTGGTACAGTTGCTTGCATGCAGCATCCGGCGCGCCGGTCGCGCGACGCGTGGGCTTAGGCCTCCGTGCTGGCAGGTTAGGAGTCGGAGAGGCGCGGCCACTTGGCGTGGTTGCATGCCGTCTGCATGGCTGCCTGCCCCTTTCGCCCGTTGGCCTGGGCAAAAGCGGAGGGTCGCTTGTAACCGCTGGGTGGTTGCGTGCGCCGTGCGCGGCGGTTTGGCTTCTTCTGCTTGGAGCCGGTCTTGTATGACATGCGGGACCCAACCTCCGCGCCACAGGGGAGGGCTTTGGAGGCGTGTTGGAGAAGACTCGGCCCGAGACGGTTGGGGGCGCAAGCAGGGAGAGTCGCCTTTAAAAGGAGGGCGACCCCTTCCATAAGGCGACCATGCCTTCTTCTTCCCTTATGCATTGTGTCTTTCCGCCTTTCAAGCCCCCGGATGGGGAAACCGCCGTCTTTTCGCCCCATCGTTGGAGGAACGCAACTCCGTGGGAGTTGGTACCTTTCAGCCATCATTCGGCTTCAAGGATTTTCATCACACAGCCCGGTTGCTCCCCTCCGCTGGTGATCACCCAAGACGGTGACCTCCAGCTCCCGGATGGGGAGAGGCAAACCGGGCTATGGTCCCGGCCCCGCCCTCAGTGTTGAGGGTGTTCGTCATCCTCGCCGGGGCGGGGAGCGAGGCGAGCCGGGGCTCCACCTCCTGCGCGGGTCGGCGAACCACCTCATCTTCCAGCTTCTGGTGGTGGCAATCGCCCTTTAGCCCCACGGCGGAGACATCCTCCAGCCATGCCGGGGAAGGCGAACTGTTGCTGCCTAGCTAGGATGCAACATTCCGTCTTCCTCCTCGCATTCGCGGCGAGGACGGCTGCGAGGATCTGCCGGGGTGCTTAGGGGCGTCCCGCGTTTTGCTGGTGATTCGCCCAGAGCTTGTCGCTCCACGGGCTTCCCGGGCGGGGAGGTCGTCCATACCCGTGGAGACGGAACCGGAGTTCCGTTTGTGATGGCACCTTGGATGCCAGTGTTTTTGTTCATTTCGGCTTTCGGGGCCTGAACATGTATGTGACTTCGGCACGGAGCCGTGTTTTTTTCTCATTTTTGAGCACTAAGACTCGCCTATTGTTTGTCTGAACCGCTTCACCAAGCATGAGTCGCCCCGTGTCAAGGTGACGAGTGAGGTATCCGTATCCCGGAGGCGTAGGAGTCCCTCGGCTCGGTCGGCCCTGCTGTCCGAGGCTCCTCTAGCTTAGTTAAAGAGACCCCTCGGCCGCTCTTCGTCGAGCCGAGGCCAGGGGTAGCGATATCAGCATGAGCAGAGGCAGAGTTGGCTCGAAAATAAAACCTGGTTGGCCAGAACCTAGCCAGGTTGTCCGTTGGTTGGATCGACGTCGGAGTTGATCAGCCGAGGCTTCGGACCGGGCTGGCGCCCTCGAAAGATGGTTGGCCGAGGCCCCAGGGGTGACCGGCTGAGCCGCCTGCTCGGGCCGGGTTCTCGGAGAAGTCCCTGGCAGCGATTGCCCGGGCGTGGTGATAACGTCGTCTTTGGAGCAGAGACCCTCGGACCGCGTCACCGTCCGAGGCTAGGTCGGGCCTCGCCGAAGGTGCCGTCGATGCCGAGGGTGTTGCTGCCCCCTTCCAGCGTCAAGACCCGAGCCTGCAGGATCAGATTGTCTTGTAGTGTGTGCTTTGTGCGACCGTCGAGGCCAGAACACACACCCTTGTTGCGTGTTAAAGCTGCGTCTCTCTTCCTCTTGTTTCGAGTATCTGGACTTTTTGTCGGTAACAGGGATGTTTGTACGAGCGAAAGTTGCTTCTCGCGGAAGGTGAGGAGTGAGGTATCCGTATCCCGGAGGCGTGGGAGTCCCTCGGCTCGGTCGGCCTTGCCGCTTACGCGCACTCTCACTCGTCCATGAGGCCCTATCACCGACTCGGTCGAGAAGACTCGAAGAATCACTTCGACAGAAGGGCTTCCGAACGTAGAGACTTGTTCGATCCGTGGAGTCACCTTATCCGAACGCGAGTTAATTATCGCAGAAGGTGATGAGTGAGGTATCCGTATCCCGGAGGCGTAGGAGTCCCTCGGCTCGGTCAGCCTTGACTGCTTACGTGTACCCCGTCGTTTCCAGGACCCACTTTTCGAAGTAGTCAAAAAGCACGAAAGATTTCGAGGAAAATTTTGACGCAGAGGGGGTTTCCCCCCTTTTAGCCCCCGAGGGAGGGTCGGGCTTTGCCGAGGCGAGGCCGACCCTTCCTTGTTGACTAAACTTTGCGTTGGTGCGAGGTATATGAACAACTTGGAAACATCTTAAGGGTAGAAGCGACGTAGTTGTTGGATGTTCCAAGCGTTGCCGTGGACCTCGCCTTGACTGTTAGCCAGCTTGTACGTTCCGGGCTTCAGAACTTTGGCGATGACGAATGGCCCCTCCCAGGGGGGCGTGAGCTTGTGCCTCCCTCGGGCGTCTTGCCGCCGCCGAAGCACCAGGTCGCCCACCTGGAGGTCTCGGGGTCGGACCCCTCGGGCGTGGTAGCGTCGCAGGGACTGCTGATACCGCGCCGAGTGTAGTAAGGCCCTGTCCCGAGCCTCTTCCAGCTGGTCCAGCGAGTCCTCTCGGCTAGCTTGGTTGCTTTGATTGTCGTAGGCTCTCGTCCTCGGGGAGCCGTATTCCAGGTCCGTGGGCAAGACGGCCTCGGCCCCGTAGACCAGGAAGAACGGCGTGAAACCCGTGGCCCGGCTCGGCGTCGTCCTCAGGCTCCAGACCACCGAGGGGAGTTCCTTCATCCATCGCTTGCCGAACTTGTTGAGGTCATTGTAAATCCGAGGCTTGAGCCCTTGTAGAATCATGCCGTTGGCACGCTCTACTTGTCCATTCGACATGGGATGAGCTACGGCAGCCCAGTCCACCCGGATGTTGTGGTCCTCGCAAAAATCCAAGAATTTTTTGCCGGTGAACTGGGTGTCGTTGTCGGTGATGATGGAGTTCGGGACCCCGAAGCGGTGGATGATGTTGGTGAAGAACGCCACCACTTGCTTGGACCTGATGCAGTTCAGGGGTCGGACCTCGATCCACTTGGAGAATTTGTCGACGGCGACCAGCAGGTGCGTGTAGCCCCCGGGCGCCTTCTGCAGAGGGCCAACGAGGTCCAGACCCCACACAGCGAAGGGCCAGGTGATGGGTATCGTCTGCAGAGCCTGAGCGGGCAGGTGGGTCTGCTTCGCATAGAATTGGCACCCTTCGCAGGTGCGGACAATCCTAGTGGCGTCAGCCACCGCCGTCGGCCAGTAGAAGCCTTGCCGGAAAGCGTTCCCGACAAGGGCTCGAGGCGCTGCGTGATGGCCGCAAGCCCCCGAGTGTATCTCTTGCAGGAGTTCCTGACCTTCGGCGATGGAGATGCACCGCTGGAGGATGCCCGAGGGGCTGCGGTGGTAAAGCTCCTTCTCATCGCCCAGCTAGACGAACGACTTGGCGCGTCACGCTACCCGCCGTGCCTCGGCCTGGTCGAGGGGTAGCTCTCCTCGGCGGAGATATTGCAGGTATGGGGCCTGCCAATCTCGATCAGGCGTGACCCCGCTCCGCTCCTCTTCGATGCGCAGCGCCTCGTCCTCGGGGGCCGAGGGTTCCTCGGGTTGAACCGAGGATGGCTCGGGCTGGGCCGAGGTCCCCTCGGACGGGGCCGAGGGCGCCTCGGGCTCGGGCGTGTCGCTGATCTTGACGGAGGGTTGGTGCAAATCCCGGGAGAAGACGTCCGGGGGAACCGTCGTCCGCCCCGAGGCTATCTTTGCCAGCTCGTCCGCAGTCTCGTTGTAGCGCCGGGCGATGTGGTTAAGCTCGAGCCCGTAGAACTTGTCTTCCAGGCATCGAACCTCATCACAGTAGGCCTCCATCTTCGGGTCGCGGCAGTGGGAGTTCTTCATGACTTGGTCGATGACGAGCTGCGAGTCGCCGCGAGCGTCGAGGCGTCGGACCCCTAGCTCGATGGCGATTCGCAATCCGTTGATCAGAGCTTCGTACTCAGCCACATTGTTGGACGCCGGGAAATGGAGGCATAGCACGTAGCGCAGGTGTTTCCCGAGGGGTGAGACGAAGAGCAGGCCCACGCCGGCTCTCGTCTTCATCAGCGACCCGTCGAAAAACGTGGTCTAGAGCTCCGGTTGGATCGGAGCCGTCGGCAACTGTGTGTCGACCCATTCGGCTACGAAGTCCGCCAGTACCTGGGACTTGATGGCCTTCCGAGGGGCGAACGAGATTGTCTCGCCCATGATTTCCACCGCCCACTTCGCGATCCGTCCCGAGGCCTCTCGGCACTCGCTGACGAAGTAAACCGGCCTCTGAATGGGCAATGCATGCCCCTCTTCTTGCCTTTCGACCACGATCGCGACGCTAACCACCTGAGTGGTAGCGGCGACGTAGACCAAGAGGGCTTCTCCATCAGCTGGGGGTACCAAGACGGGCGCCTGGGTGAGGAGCGCCTTCAGGTTCCCGAGAGCTTCCTCGGCCTCGGGAGTCCAAGTGAAGCACTCGGCCTTCCTTAAGAGACGGTACAGGGGCAGGCCTCTTTCGCCGAGGCGCGAGATGAAACGGCTCAAAGCCGCGAGACATCCCATGACCCTCTGTACGCCTTTTAAGTCCTTGATAGGCCCCATGCTGGTGATGGCTGCGATCTTCTCCGGGTTGGCTTTGATGCCCCGCTAAGAGACGATGAATCCCAGGAGCATGCCTCGGGGCACCCCGAAGACGCACTTCTCGGGATTGAGCTTGACGCCCTTCGCCTTGAGACACCGGAATGTCACTTCAAGGTCAGAGAGAAGGTCGGAGGCTTTCCTTGTCTTGACTACGATGTCATCGACGTAGGCCTCAACCGTGCGACCAATGTGTTCGCCGAACACATGGTTCATGCACCGCTGGTACGTTGCACCCGCGTTCCTCAAACCGAACGGCATGGTGACATAACAGTACATGCCGAAGGGCGTGATGAAAGAAGTCGCGAGCTGGTCGGACTCTTTCATCTTGATTTGATGATACCCTGAGTAGGCATCGAGGAATGACAGGGTTTCGCACCCAGCAGTGGAATCCACGATTTGATCGATGCGAGGTAGAGGGTAGGGAACCTTCGGACATGCTTTGTTGAGACCAGTGTAGTCTACACACATCCGCCATTTCCCCCCTTTCTTCCTCACAAGCACAGTGTTGGCAAGCCATTCGGGATGGAACACCTCTTTGATGAACCCTGCTGCCATCAGCTTGTGGATCTCCTCGCCTATCACCCTGCGCCTTTCCTCGTCGAATCGACGCAGAGGCTGCCTGACCGGTCGGGCTCCGGCCCGAATATCCAGCGAGTGCTCGGCGACATCCCTCGGTATGCCGGGCATGTCCGAGGGACTCCACGCAAAGACGTCGGCGTTTGCGCGGAGAAAGTCGACGAGCACTGCTTCCTATTTGGGGTCGAGCCCAGAACCGATCCGGATCTGCTTGGAGGTGTCGCCACTGGGGTCGAGAGGGACAGCCTTAACCGTCTCCGCTGGCTCGAAGTTGCCGGCGTGTCGCTTCACGTCCGGCACCTCTTGGGAGAGGTTTTCCAGGTCGGCGATGAGGGCCTCGGACTTGGCGAGGGCCTCGGCGTACTCCATGCACTCCACATCGCATTCAAACGCGTGTTTGTACGTGGGGCCGATGGTGATGACCCCATTGGGGCCCGGCATCTTGAGCTTCAGGTAGGTGTAGTTGGGGATGGCCATGAACTTCGCGTAGCATGGCCTTCCCAATACTGCGTGGTAGGTTCCTCGGAACCCGACCACCGCGAACGTCAAAGTCTCCCTTCGGAAGTTGGAGGGTGTTCCGAAGCAGACAGGAAGGTCGAGCTGTCCGAGGGGCTGGACGCGCTTCCCGGGAATGATCCCGTGGAAGGGCGCAGCGCCTGCTCGGACGGAGGACAGATCGACGCGTAGGAGCCTGAGGGTCTCGGCGTGGACGATATTGAGGCAGCTGCCCCCATCCATCAGGACCTTCGTGAGCCTGACGTCGCCGATGATGGGATCGACGACGAGCGGGTACTTCCCCGGGCTCGGCACGTGGTCAGGGTGGTCATCTTGGTCGAAGGTGATGGGCTTGTCGGACCAGTCTAGGTAGACCGGCGCCGCCACCTTCACCGAGCAGACCTCCCGACGCTCTCGCTTGCGATGCCGAGCCGAGGCATTCGCCGCATGCCCTCCGCAGATCATGAAGCAGTCGCGGACCTCGGGGAACTCTCCTGCTTGGTGATCTTCCTTTTTGTCGTCGTCGCGGGCCCTGCCACCCTCTGCGGGTGGCCCGGCCCTGTGGAAGTGGCGCCGAAGCATGACACACTCCTCGAGGGTGTGCTTGACGGGCCCCAGATGGTAAGGGCACGTCTCCTTGAGCATCTTATCGAAGAGGTTGGCACCTCCGGGGGGCTTCTGAGGGTTCTTGTACTCGGTAGCGGCGACAAGGTCTGCGTCGGCAGCGTCGCGTTTCGCTTGCGACTTCTTCCTGCCTTTCTTCTTGGCGCCGCGCGGAGTAGACGCCTCGGGAGCATCCTCCGACGGGCGGCCCTGGGGCTGCTTGTCCTTTCGGAAGATGGCCTCGACCGCCTCTTGACCGGAGGCGAACTTGGTGGCGATGTCCATCAGCTCGCTCGCCCTAGTGGGGGTCTTGCGACCCAACTTGCTCACCAGGTCACGGCAGGTGGTGTTGGCAAGGAACGCGCCGATGACATCGGAGTCGGTGATGTTGGGCAGTTCGGTGCGCTGCTTCGAGAACCGCCGGATGTAGTCCCGAAGAGACTCTCCCGGCTGTTGCCGGCAGCTTCGGAGGTCCCAGGAATTCCCGGGGCGCACGTACGTGCCCTGGAAGTTGCCGGCGAAAGCTTGGACCAAATCCTCCCAGTTGGAAATCTGCCCCGGAGGCAGGTGCTCCAACCAAGCGCGAGCAGTGTCGGAGAGGAACAGGGGGAGGTTGCGGATGATGAGGTTGTCGTCGTCCGTTCCACCTAGTTGACAGGCCAGGCGGTAGTCCGCGAGCCACAATTCCGGTCTTGTTTCCCCCGAGTACTTTGTGATAGTAGTCGGGGGTCGGAATCGGGTCGGAAACGGCGCCCGCCGAATGGCCCGGCTGAAGACCTGCGGACCGGGTGGTTCGGGCGAAGGACTCCGATCCTCCCCGCTGTCGTAGCGTCCCCCACGCCTGGGGTGATAGCCTCGGCGCACCCTTTCGTTGAGGCGGGCCCGACGGTCGCGATGAGGGTGCTCGTTGCCGAGGTGGCCCGGGGCCGCAGGCGCGGTGTTGCGCGTGCGCCCGGTGTAGACCGAGGCTTCCCGCATGAGTCGGAAAGTCGCGGCACGAGGTTCCGAGGGGTACCCCTGCCTTCGGGAGGCAGAGCTCTTGGCCCGCCGAGCCGCAGCGCCTTCCAGGAGATGCTTGAGCTCTCCCTGGATTCGCCGACCCTCGGTGGTCGATGACTCCGGCATCGCGCGGAGGAGCATCGCCGCGGCTGCCAGGTCCTGACCGGTTCCGCCGGATGCGGGTGGCTACCTCTCCCTGGCATCGTTGGCGATGCGGTGCTGGAGACCCTAGGGCAGGTGACGTATTTCTCCGGCCGGGGGCTGGCTCGCCCATACCTGCCCGACGTCCCGGCGGGTCGACTCGAGCGCTCCTGCCCCCTCGTCGAGCCCGGCCTACGCCCCGCGGACTTGCTCGAGCTGTGGGTCGTGACCCCCCGCCGGAACGGGGACCACAGCTAGCTCCCGCAGGATGTCGGCGCGAGGCACTGACCTAGGGGGATCGCCATCCTCCGGCATGCCGAGATGGCTGCCTCCGGAGGGATCCCCTAGCTCGACGTGAAAACATTCGCGGCTCGGGCCGCAGTCCTTGTCATCAAGGCTGCGGCTGCCGTCAGAACAGTCGGAGAGGCAATAGTTGCATGCGGTCATGAAGTCCCGCATGGCACTGGGGTTGCCAGATCCAGAGAAATCCCAGAGGATGCTGGGGTCGTCATCTTCCTCGGACCCAGAGGGCCCGTAGGTCGAGACGCCCGTCAATCGGTCCCAAGGCGACCGCACACGAAACCCAAAAGGGGTTGCACTCGCCTCAACGTGAGTGCCCGCCAGAGCGAGGTCGCTAGGCGGGTTGAGGTCGAGTCGAAATGACGAAGGATGGGGATCAGTCGGTACCTTTTTGTCGACGAGGAGCGACGAAGTCACATCGGGGGCTGATCGCGCCGTCGTCTTGGGTACGAGGGCGACGTCCTGCAGGCCCTCCGTGAGCGTGTTGGCGTCGTCCACTTGCTCGGAGTCGGCGTGTTGCGGGGGGTCGGCGCTCGCCTTCGCCTCAAACGCGAGGGTGACGCCCGACACGTCCTCCGTTGGGGCACTGGGGATGTCGATTCGCTCGACAGTCGACGGAGCGCAGCCTCCCGCTCGGCCCTGGTTGCCCTGCCTCCTCCTCCGATGGCGAGGGAGAGGTTGGGGCGAGCTCGAATGTTGTTCTTCCCCCACGCGGGAAAGACGTCGTCGATTCCGCCGCCGGCGGGTGAGCTGTCGGCCGCCATTGTCGCCGCCGCGCGGCGGTGGAAGGAGTATCATGTCGTAGCCGCTGTCGAAAGACATGAACTCGAGGCTCCCGAAATGGAGCACCGTCCCGGGTTGGAGAGGTCGTTGGAGACTGCCCATCTGGAGCTTGACGGGAAACTGCTCGTCAACACGCAGCAGGCCCCTACCTGGCGCGCCAACTGTCGGCGTTTCGAGACCGGGGGGTCCCTAAGCCGACGAGTGAGTGTGCCGCGTGCCCCAGCCCAGATGGGTCGAGCGCGTGGGCGAGCGCGAAGGGGGAGAGCGAGGTGGCCGGAGCCGGGTCGTGAGGGAGGCGGAGATCCCGCGGCCTTCGTGTTCGTCCCGCGCCCAGGTCGGGTGCGCTTGCAGTAGGGGGTTACAAGCGTCCACGCGGGTGAGGGGAGCGAGCGGCCCCAAGAGAGCGCCTGCCCCTGCCCTCGTTCCCGCGGGGCCAACCTTCTCTAAGAAGGCCCTGGTCCTTCCTTTTATAGGCGCAAGGAGAGGATCCAGGTGTACAATGGGGATGCAGCGGAGTGCTACGTGTCTAGCGGGGGAGAGCTAGCGCCCTGGGTACATGCCAATGTGGCAGCCGGAGAGAACTTGGCACCCAGCTGGTGTGGTGTCGTGGCTGTCGGAGGAGTAACGGAGCCTGGTGGAGGGACAGCTGTCAGAATAGTTGGGCCCTTGCTGACGTCCCCCTGCTTCCGTAAGGGAGCTGAGAGCCGCCGTCGTCATGGGTCTAGCGGGGCGCCATCATTGCCTATCTGGCGGAGCTAGCTAGATGGGACGTTGATCTTGTTCTCTGCGGCCCAAGTCGGCTCGGGGTAGGGTGATGATGGCGCCTCCTGTTGACGTGGCGGACTTGTGCCCTAGGTCGGGCGACGTGGAGGTTCCTCCGAGCCCGAGGTCGAGTCTGTCTTCCATGGCCGAGGCCGAGCCCGAGCTCCTGGGTCGGGCGAGGCAGAGTTCGTTCGGCAGAGTCCAGGGCGGAGTCCGAGCCCTGGGTCGGGCGAAGCGGGGTTCGTCGTCTTCCGGGGCCTTAGCCCGAGTCCGAGCCCTGGGTCGGGCGGAGCGGAGTTCGCCATCTTCTGGGGCCTTCGCCCGAGTCCGAGCCCTAGGTCGGGCGGAGCGGAGTTCGCCGTCTTCCAGGGCCTTAGCCCGAGTCCGAGCCCTGGGTCGGGCGGAGCGGAGTTCGCCGTCTTCCGGGGCCTTAGCCCGAGTCCGAGCCCTGGGTCGGGCGGAGCGGAGTTCGCCGTCTTCCGGGGTCTTAGCCCGAGTCCGAGCCCTGGGTCGGGCGGAGCTTCCTATGGCGCCTTTGGCAAGGCCTGGCTGCCTGTCAGTCTCACTCTTTGCGTTAAATGCCCCTGCGACTCGGTCGGTCGGCGCAGTGATTTAGTCAGGGTTGCTTCTTAACGAAGGCTAGGCCTCGGGCGAGCCGGAGATGCGTCTGCCGTAAAAAAGGGGGCCTCGGGCGAGACGGAAACACCTCAGGGTCGGCTGCCCTTGCCCGAGGCTAGGCTCGGGCGAGGCGCGATCGAGTCGCTCGTATGGACTGATCCCTGACTTAATCAAACCCATCAGGCCTCTGCAGCTTTATGCTGATGGGGGTTACCAGCTGAGAATTAGGCGTCTTGAGGGTACCCCTAATTATGGTCCCCGACACCTATAAAGGTGGCGATCAACTTTAAGAGTTGGTCCACAACTCGGGACATAACATCAAAGTGGGGCTGAAGCAGCCTGATATACGCAGCGAAGCAAATCAGCGGTCCAACAGCCACAGGCAAGGTGGGGAACAGTCGTAACTCTTACCCGATCTCCTTTTCTGAAAAATAACAAATAAGAAAGGGTGAGTACAAACGTACTCAGCAGCCCACCTTCACCCACGGAATGGGGAAATCAGATATAATGCATGGAATATGTGGACTCAGGATATTTTGCAGAAACAGCAATATTTTATGCAGGGTTGTTTTGTAAAACATTTTGTATTTTTAAAGCGAATCCTCTCCCAAAGGAGCAGGAAGTTTTTCAATATAGAATAAAATCCCTTGGACTAAACCATCTAGGTATCTCAGCAGTTTCGCACTGGTTTTCATTTTCAACAACAGCCACTGGACTTCCCGTCCACCATATCTCACGGCTCAACCGCTGGACCTTTTAAAAACCACTTTTCTCAAAAGCACCTTTTTTTCAAAACAAAACACTAATTGCCATACCACACCAGACTCATCTATTCCTGTGGACACAGACTATTCGAATAGGTTTGAACTCTGCGCAGAGGTGTACACTTTACCCACTAGTCCGGTTTCTGTGATCTCACCGTCGTGAGGCCCGAATGCCGGATCTATTTCTTTCCTCGCACGTCCTAACCTTAACGGTTATACCGGAAGGAGTCAGGCCACCGCCATGTCCAAACCGGACAGAACATTCCCCCTCCTTATCCTCCCGGTGCTCCCTAGCCTTCATAACCCTGGGGTCGGACCGTACGAGTTTGGATTGAGTGACTGCCCACACAGTCTCGAGTGGTTGTACTATTTATGAGTACAGGTAGTGAAAGATGACAAACTGGTCCTTATATGAGGGGACAATCCTTCTGCTCACGCCTAAACCAGCTGAGCCATCACCTTAGGCCCTCCCCTAAACCAGGGAGTCCCTGATCATCCCACTCACAAGGTGATGAGGGTGAATACCCTTCATCGCACATTTTTTTTGAAAACCTCGTTTAAAGAAACACACTGCCCCTTTTTCCCATCCCACATTTTGTATCCAAAAGGTGTATGTTAATGCGGGTTATCCCTCTGCTCACAATGCAAGTATTCCACCCCGTAATCCGGCTTAGGTAGTGGTAGAAAGAATAGGTAATTATGCATCAAGGGGATCCAGTGAGCTTGCCGTGCTTATCCGGTGAAGGGGGAAGGGGAGCTCGCGGAACTGGCTTCTAGCTCCACTGCCTGGCGTAGACTTGCAGATCTGGCCTCCACAAGACGGCACGAACGCTCCGATAACTATGCAACATGAATAAGCAAACATACAAACCAGCAAGTATATCAACAGATATTTAGTATAGTGGTTAGAATAGCGATATATGAATGGGTAGAGTCTTGAGTAGAATCTGTGTCATGTGGTGTTGTGATATTACTGGTGGTGGAGCGGAGGTGCTTACCAGGAGGGTGGACTGGAGGCGAAGCGACACTATGCGTGTAGCCGGCAGAGCAGAGTAACTGAGTGGGTGGGGTGTTTGCCTTGGCTGAGGGTGTTGAGTGTGTGTGGAGAGGGAGAGGGTAGTTGGGTGTATTTATAGTTGGGTGTATGTGGTGTAGCACAGTGAAGTTCACTGTTGGTGATAATAGTGACGAATGAATCGTCTGACTTAGTATGAACAGGAGAGTTATAGGCAGAATATGGGACAAGAGTATTTTGGGAGTTTTCTGGAATATGGACCATGCTTAAGGGAAGACATGGTTGGATAGGGAATAATTCGATAAGAATTTAGAAACAAGAATTATTGGAATTTGAGTTTGGGAGCCTGGTTCGAAGGAATCTCAAAGTTAAGCATGCTCAACTTGGAGAAACCTGTGATGGGTGGCCAAATGGGAAGTTCCCTACTGGAAGGAAAATCACAGTCACTGGAGTTTGTATGACTGGAATATGGGTCTGGCTAGTCTTAAGTGGACTGGATAGCATAATGGATGAGTAGTTGAAATTTGGGGGCGATCGGATGAACGATGAATAGTAATGATGAATAGTAACGATAATGAATAGTAACGGTGAATAGTAATGGTAAATAGTAATGGTAAATAGTAATGGGAAATAGTAATGGTGAATAGTTCATATGAACGAAAGATGAATAGTGGCTATGAACGAACGATAAACGATGAATAGGAACTATGAACGAACGGACGAACGATCGAATGATCGGACGAACGAACGATCGGAATTTCGGCAGCATAACGGCAGGATAAAGATTATCCGGAAGAACGATGAAATAGGGACTATGAACGAACGATGAACGATGAATAGGAACTATGAACGAACGATGAACGATCGAATAGGAACTATGAACGAACGATGAACGATCGAATAGGAACTATGAACGAACGATGAACGATCGAATGATCGAATGAACGAATGATCGGAATTTCGGTAGCATAACGGCAGGATAAAGATTATCTGGAAGAACGATGAATAGGGACTATGAATAAACGATGAACGATGAATAGGAACTATGAACGAACGGACGAACGATCGAATGATCGGACGAACGAACAATCGGAATTTCTGCAACATAACGGCAGGATAAAGATTATTTGGACGAACGAATGGACGAACGATCGAACGATCAGACGAACGGACGAACGAACCATGAACGATCGGACGAACGATCGAACGATCGGACGAACGAACGAACAAACTAAGAACAGGGGGACGAACTATCGAAGAACGACCGAACGATCCTTGTGCTAGTGTGTGCTTGTGTGGAACATGGAGTGGGTGTGTGGGGGGAAGAGAGTTGCCATAAAATGGCTTGGGGTGGGATGAGAGGAGGCCCTTGCCCCTCTATTGTAGCCATGGTGGGGGATTAGGGGGAGGGATGAGAGGATTAGTGGGAGATTAGCATGTATTTGTCTTGTATAAGTGAGATTAGCTTGTAGAGCTCACTGTATGACACTGGAGGCATACGTATACGTATGAGCATGAGGAAAGTTATGAAGAAAATATTTATAGGGACTTGAAATATGATTCTGAAGGTATTTCTCAAGAGGAAAATACTTGGAGATATATCGGTGGAATATTTGGACAGTATTTCTGGAAAGAAATTGAGGGGGTTACTGGGGAAATATCTAGGCAGTATTTCTGGAAAGAATTTGAGGGTGATCACTGGGGAAACATTTGTAGGATATGTTGAGGAGGATTTTGGAGAGAATATAGACCACTATAATTTATTTGTTGATATCAACTTGCAAACAAACATTTTGAAACGAAATTTGAAATTCATTTTGAATTTAGAGGGAGTTTGAGAAATTTTCAAGATTTGAATTTTTGGGATGCTACAGATCTACCCCACTTAAAATGAATCTCGTCCTCGAGATTCGGCTTAGAAGGGTTATGGGTATAGCTTTACTTTAGCTACAAATCTTCACTTTGCAGACTCTTCGAGGAGATGGAACTTCAACAAAATCTAGCCTTGGAGGAGCATCTGGTTACTGATTGCAAACGCTGATTCTGGCTACTCAAGGATCATCTTCAGGCGTCTAGGTTTTGCTTGGCAGCTAGCTTACTGAAGAAGCATCGATGCCAACACACAAATCTTCCTCTTGCGAACTCCCACATGGATTCCTTCTTTGATTGGTCTTCTGGTGCTTCATTAACAAAACTTGGGTGACCACTTCTCATCTAGAAACTTATATGCTTCGATGATCTGGTCTTCCACAAGCTTGCTACAGGCCTTCTTCTTTTTCTCCATAGCAGGAACTTTACTGGAACACTACCCCACTTAAAAAGAATGAGGTAGAACTCTTGAATCTTGGGGATTTGAACTCCTTGAAGTACCACATAACAAGGGTGTTACAGGGCCTTCTTCTGCTGTTGCTGCTTGACCAGGCTGCAGAGAGATGACTGTCACAGGGTTGATTCTGGGAGAACCTTCTTCTCATCTTCTCTTTACTATTTTCTTTTCACTGACCCTTTCTTTCTCTTTGCTCTTCCCACTGGAGGATTCTATCAAAGAGTATTACCATCATATAGAGGAGGAAACCGAAGATGTTGAACCATGTACAACAGTCTTCAACCCAAGAATCACCAAGCATTGTGATCTTAGGGGCGAGGGAGTGGAAACTGGAGTTGCTTGCGATTTGGCAGAGGGGATTTTATTGGGAGCGTTTTTCTTTGAACGAGATGAGAGTTGAGGGAGCTGGTGGGGGGGGCTTTATAGGCGAGCGGGGGTGCTCGGGGGGGTGTGTGGAGTGGTAGTGATGGAACAGGTGACACGAGGCTGCAGGTGCGACAAGGGGAAGGGGGGCCTGTTGCCGGCGACGATGGCGGTGGGTGCGCTGCAAAAGGGGGCGTGGGTGGCGGTAGTGCGCTGCAAAGGGGGTGTGGGGCGGTGGTAGTGCGCATGGAGGCGGGCACGCGTGCGAGGGGCACAGGTGAGTGGTGTGGTCAATGACCTTGATGTTTGTGGTCTCTAGTTCCAAGAATCTTTGCCTCTCTATATGGTAATAACTCCTTTTGTCCTCTTTTCCTGTTTACTTTGACTCAGGGGCAGTGCTTTGATTCTCACGGTCGGTCTTTTTGACTGAGCGGCTAGACTGGTTTCTTCTGTAGCTTATTCCAGGCTTCAAGGGTAAGCTTCTCGATATCTTCTTGGGTAAGGTGCTTTTCTCTTGAGATGGGTTAAGGGGAGAATGGAAGCATAAGATGAGGATTAGCTCTAATTTGTGATCTGTGTTTTTAGAGAAAACCTTTCTTAAAAAGAAAGAAAACACACAAGCTCAGCAATGATAAGCACAAACAAATCAAATGTTTTGAATAAGGGAAGAATAGGGTTTTTCCAAAGCACGGACTACTCAGATTCGGGGGCTAAGCATAACTACTATTGCTCGACTCCTGAACTGAGAACTATGCTAAATGCGACTTATGAGCACTAACGTTAAAGCATCACATATGCACTCAAAAGGGGAGAAAACATCAAGTGAAATTCATTTTGAAATGCCCTAGGGGGCCACACAATTAGAGTTTTTCAAAACATGAGACTACACGATTACCTCTCATACATGCAGGGCTCTAGCCGAAGTGAAGAAAAACTTCACTACCCAATGCATGCAGAGGACTGGGCATAACTAACTTCAGACCAGGCAGCTTCTCTTCTAGCGAGCCTGACACACAACTTCAATCTGAGACATCTCCTGGATGGGTCAAGAGGGAGCTGATGTTGATGACTTCTTCTGACGGCGACTGAGGTGGCAAGACGGGGTCGAACTCTTCTTCCAGCTGGACTGGCTCTTATAGCTCCTTAGAGGGCAGCGATGCTGGCGGGGTGCTTGCAGCTTCTTCCTTGACTTCAAGGGATGGTGCTGGAATCTTCTTCTTGGTGAGGGGCTTAAACAACTCCGGCGGGGGATCTTGGGAGGATTCAGGGTGCTCTTGCTTATCCATAGCCTGAGTGGAGACTGGAATTCCTTCCAAGACTATGGCTCCTTCCGGGAGTTCCCAAGCCTTCTTTTCTCCTCTGGTAGAGATCGGGTGACCTTCGAGAATCTGGGGATCTTCGGCTCTCATGGGTTGAACAGGGTTGGATGAAGCAGGCTCTTGGATCCGTAGGGCTCTACGTTGGTTATGGGTTACCAAGTAGGCCTCCATCAACTTCTGGACATGCTCATCCTTGGCTTGCTTCAGGGCTTCAACCACAATGACTTCACGACTTTCCAATGCAGTTGCACGGGCTTGAGCTGTGGTGAGATCCACATGGAGCTGACGATTGTGCTTCTCCGCATCTTCTGCTCGGGCAATCATCTAACGGTGGTGCCGAGCCAAGAAATCATACTATGCATCCAGGGTGAGCAGGTATGCAGTGAGGTACACGACTGTGGGGTCATCCTCAAGCAGCTGCTTCCCTTCCAATGCACGCATCCTGGCCATCCAAACTTGACGGTCTCTCTAAAAGGGCAGAAAGAATCTGAGCGGTGTATCGGCCACTTCTTCTTCATAGATCTGACACAGGGCCCTCAATGCCTTGCGGGCGACGACTTGGTAGGTGTCTTTGAATCTGTGCCCAGCAGCAGTGACACTCCATTTCACATGGTGCGGACTGGATCCAATGTATACAGTCACGACACACTTCTCTGTGCCATGCTCGACGAATTCATGACCATCATACTCTGGTTGACTCCTGATTCTGAGGCGAACTGTGCATGCTCTCAGCAACTTGGGGAAACCATCTTCATTCTGGCAAAAGTTGGTTTGGCAACGGACCTCCATCTGACTTCTGAGAGAAGGAAAGGGGGAAAGCATTTTTGAAATGAAGGGATAAGAGCAAGAATTTTTTTTAAGAAAATAGTTTGGACTAAAAAACTTTTGGATCAGGCTAAGGGTTACGTCCTGTGGCCAACCTAATAGCTCTGATACCACCTGAAGCGCCCCAATCCTCTGGGACTCAAATGTGATACAATTACTAGTCCCAGGAGGCTAGTAAACACATTTATACAACAGATGATTCCAGATCTACCTACACGAGACGAACGTATAAAGGTGGCGATCAACTTTAAGAGTTGGTCCACAACTCGGGACATAACATCAGAGTGGGGCTGAAGCAGCCCGATATATGCAGCGAAGCAAATCAGCGGTCCAACAGCCACAGGCAAGATTGGGAACAGTCGTAACTCTTACCCGATCTCCTTTTCTAAAAACAACAAATAAGCAAGGGTGAGTACAAACGTACTCAGCAGCCCACCTTCACCCACGGAATGGGGAAATCAGATATAATGCATGGAATATGTGGAGCTCAGGATATTTTGCAGAAATAGCAATATTTTATGCAGGGTTGTTTTGTAAAACATTTTGTATTTTTCAAAGCGCATCCTCTCCCAAAGGAGCAGGAAGTTTTTCAATATAGAATAAAATCCCCTGGACTAAACCATCTAGGTATCTCAGCAGTTTCCCATTGGTTTTCATTTTCAACAACAGCCACTGGACTTCCCGTCCACCATAGCTCACGGCTCAACCGCCGGACCTTTTAAAACCCACTTTTCTCAAAAGCACCTTTTTTCCAAAACAAAACACCGATTGCCATACCACACCAGACTCGTCCATTCCTGTGGACACAGACTATTCGAATAGGTTTGAACTCTGCGCAGAGGTGTACACTTTACCCACTAGTCCGGTTTATGTGATCTCACCGTCGTGAGGCCCGAATGCTGGATCTCTTTCTTTCCTCGCACGTCCTAACCTTAATGGTTATACCGGAAGGAGTCAGGCCACCGCCATGTCCAAATCGGACAAAACATTCCCCCTCCTTATCCTCCCAGTGCTCCCCAGCCTTCATAACCCTGGGGTCGGACCGTACGAGTTCGGATTGAGTGACTGCCCACACAGTCTCGAGTGGTTGTACTATTTATGAGTACAGGTAGTGAAAGATGACAAACCGGTCCTTATATGAGGGGACAATCCTTCTGCTCACGCCTAAACCAGCTGAGCCATCACCTTAGGCCCTCCCCTAAACCAGGGAGTCCCTGATCATCCCACTCACAAGGTGATGAGGGTGAATACCCTTCATCGCACATTTTTTTGAAAACCTCATTTAAAGAAACACACTGCCCCTTTTTCCCATCCCACATTTTGTATCCAAAAGGTGTATGTTAATGCGGGCTATCCCTCTGCTCACAATGCAAGTATTCCACCCCATAATCCCGGCTTAGGTAGTGGTAGAAAGAATAGGTAATTATGCATCAAGGGGATCCAGTGAGCTTGCCGTGCTTATCCGGCGAAGGGGGAAGGGGAGCTCGCGGAACTAGCTTCTAGCTCCACTGCCTGGCGTAGACTTGCAGATCTGGCCTCCACGAGACGGCACGAACGCTCCGATAACTATGCAACATGAATAAGCAAACATACAAACCAGCAAGTATATCAACAGATATTTAGTATAGTGGTCAGAATAGCGATATATGAATGGGTAGAGTCTTGAGTAGAATCTGTGTCATGTGGTGTTGTGATATTACTGGTGGTGGAGCGGAGGTGCTTACCAGGAGGGTGGACTGGAGGCGAAGCGACACTATGCGTGTAGCCGGCAGAGCAGAGTAACTGAGTGGGTGGGGTGTTTGCCTTGGCTGAGGGTGTTGAGTGTGTGTGGAGAGGGAGAGGGTAGTTGGGTGTATTTATAGTTGGGTGTATGTGGTGTAGCACAGTGAAGTTCACTGTTGGTGAGAATAGTGACGAATGAATCGTCTGACTTAGTATGAACAGGAGAGTTATAGGCAGAATATGGGACAAGAGTATTTTGGGAGTTTTCTGGAATATGGACCATGCTTAAGGGATGACATGGTTGGATAGGGAATAATTCGATAAGAATTTAGAAACAAGAATTATTAGAATCTGAGTTTGGGAGCCTGCTTCGAAGGAATCTCAAAGTTAAGCATGCTCAACTTGGAGAAACCTGGGATGGGTGGCCAGATGCGAAGTTCTCTACTGGAAGCAAAATCACAGTCACCGGAGTTTGTATGACTGGAATATGAGACTGGCTAGTCTTAAGTGGACTGGACAGCATGATGGATGAGTAGTTGAAATTTGGGGGCGAACGGATGAATGATTAATAGTAACGATGAATAGTAACGATGATAAATAGTAACGGTGAATAGTAATGCTAAATAGTAATGGTGAATAGTGATGTGAATAGTTCATATGAACGAACGATGAACGATGAATAGTGGCTATGAACGAACGATGAACGATGAATAGGAACTATGAACGAACGGACGAACGATCGAATGATCGGACGAACGAACGATCGGAATTTCGGTAGCATAACGGCAGGATAAAGATTATCTGGAAGAACGATGAAATAGGGACTATGAACGAACGATGAACGATGAATAGGAACTATGAACGAACGATGAACGATCGAATAGGAACTATGAACGAACGATGAACGATCGAATAGGAACTATGAACGAACGATGAACGATCGAATGATCGAATGAACGAATGATCGGAATTTCGGCAGCATAACGACAGGATAAAGATTATCTAGAAGAACGATGAATAGGGACTATGAACGAACGATGAACGATGAATAGGAACTATGAACGAACGGGCGAACGATCGAATGATCGGACGAACGAACGATCGGAATTTCGGCAGCATAACGGCAGGATAAAGATTATTTGGACGAACGAACGGACGAACGACCGAATGATCGGACGAACGAACCATGAACGATCGGACGAACGATCAAACGAACGAACGAACGAACAAACTAAGAACAGGGGGACGAACGATCGAAGAACGACTGAACGATCCTTGTGCTAGTGTGTGCTTGTGTGGAACATGGAGTGGGTGTGGGGGGGAAGAGAGTTGCCATAAAATGGCTTGGGGTGGGATGAGAGGAGGCCCTTGCCCCTCTATTTATAGCCATGGTGGGGGATTAGGGGGAGGGATGAGAGGATTAGTGGGAGATTAGCATGTATTTGTCTTGTATAAGTGAGATTAGCTTGTAGAGCTCACTGTATGACACTGGAGGCATACGTATATGTATGAGCATGAGGAAAGTTATCAAGAAAATATTTATAGGGACTTGAAAAATAATTCTGAAGTATTTCTCAAGAGGAAAATACTTGGAGATATATCGGTGGAATATTTGGACAGTATTTCTGGAAAGAAATTGAGGGGGGTTACTGGGAAAATATCTGGGCAGTATTTCTGGAAAGAATTTGAGGGTGATCACTGGGGAAATATTTGTAGGATATGTTGAGGAGGATTTTGGAGAGAATATAGACCACTATAATTTATTTGTTGATATCAACTTGCAAACAAACATTTTGAAACAAAATTTGAAATTCATTTTGAATTTAGAGGGAGTTTGAGAAATTTTCAAGATTTGAATTTTTGGGATGCTACATATAACAAGGTGCAAGGGTTGAAGAGCGCTAAAGAGATTTGGGACGTGCTCAAGACCGCGCACGAAGGTGATGAGGTGACCAAGATCACCAAAAGGGAAACGATCGAAGGGGAGCTCAGTCGCTTCATGCTCAACCAAGGAGAAGACCCCCAAGCCATGTACAACCGGCTAAAAACCTTGGTAAATCAAGTGCGCAACCTCAGGAGCACCAAGTGGGATGACCATGAGATGGTCAAGGTTATTCTTAGATCACTTGTATTTCTTAACCCTACTCAAGTTCAATTAATTCGTGGTGATCCAAGATATAAACTAATGTCTCCCGAAGAAGTAATAGGAAAATTTGTGAGCTTTGAGTTGATGATCAAAGGCTCCAAGAAGATCATCGAGCAAGGCGCCTCCTCCTCCGTACCCGAGGCACAACCCCTTGCATTCAAGGCAACAGAGGAGAAGAAAGAAGACTCTACACCAAGTAGGGTCCCCATCGACGCCTCCAAGCTCGACAATGAGGAGATGGCGCTCATCATCAAGAGCTTCCCCCAGATCTTCAAGCAAAGGAGGGGGAAAGACTACAAGCCCCGCTCCAAGAAAGTGTGCTACAAATGTGGTAAGCCCGGTCATTTTATCGCTAAATGCCCTTTGTCTAGTGATAGTGACGGGGATAACGACAAGAGGGGGAAGAAGGAGAAAAAGAGATATTACAAGAAGAAGGGCGGCGATGCGCATGTTTGCCGGGAGTGGGACTCCGACGAGAGCTCCACCGACTCCTCCGACAATGAGGACGCCTCCAACATCGCCGTCAACAAGGGACTTCTCTTCCCCAACGTCGGCCACAAGTGTCTTATGGCAAAGGACGGCAAGAAGAAGAAGGTAAAATCTAGATCCTCCACTAAGTATGCCACTTCTAGTGATGAGGAAAATTCTAGTGATGATGAGGACAACTTGCTTACTCTTTTTGCCAATCTTAACATGCAACAAAAAGAGAAATTAAATGAATTGATTAGTGCTATTCATGAGAAGGATGAACTCTTGGATAGCCAAGAGGACTTCCTTATTAAGGAAAACAAAAAGCATGTTAAGACTAAAAATGCTTATGCTCAGGAGGTAGAGAAAAATGAAAAATTAACTAGTGAGCTAAGTAGTTGCCATGACACTATCTCCAACCTTAGAATTGAGAATGCTAATTTGATTGCTAAGGTTGAGAAGTCAAATATTTGTGATGATTCAAATGTCAATCTTAGAAATGATAATGCTAGTTTAATTGCTAAGATTGATCAATTAAATGCCTCTCTTGCTAGCCTTAGGAATGAGAATGAAAAATTAATTGCTAAGGCTAGAGACTTAGATGTTTGCAATGTTTCTATTTTCAATCTTAGAGATGAGAATGCCATTTTACATGCTAAGATTGTTGAATTAAATGATTGCAAACCCTCTACATCTACCGTTGAGCATGTTTCTATTTGCACTAGATGTAGAGATATTAACATTGATGCTATTCATGATCACCTTGCTATGATTAAACAACCAAATGATCATATAGCAAAATTAGATGCTAAGATTGCCGAGCATAAACTAGAAAATGAGAAATTTAAATTTGCTCGTAGTATGCTTTATAGTGGGAGACGCCCTGGCATTAAAGATGGCATTGGCTTCCAACAGGGAGACAATGTCAAGCTTAATGCCCCTCCTAAAAGATTATCTAACTTTGTTAAGGGCAAAGCTCCCATGGTTCAGGATAACGAGGGTTACATTTTATACCTTGCCGGTTATCCCGAACACAAAATTAGGAGAATTCATTCTACAAAGTCTCACTCTGGACCTCATCATGCTTTTATGTATAAGAGTGAGGCATCTAGTTCTAGGCAATCCACTCATGCTAAATTGCCTAAGAAGAAAACTCCTATTGCATCAAATGACCATAACATTTCATTCAAGACTTTTGATGCTTCTTATGTGCTTACTAACAAATCAGGCAAGGTAGTTGCCAAATATGTTGGGGGCAAACACAAGGGGTCAAAGACTTGTGTTTGGGTACCTAAAGTTCTTGTATCTAATGTCAAAGGACCCAAAACTGTTTGGGTACCTAAAATCAAGAACTAAATTTGTTTTGTAGGTTTATGCATCCGGGGGCTCAAGTTGGATCATCGACAGCGGGTGCACAAACCACATGACTGGGGAGAAAAGAATGTTCTTCTCCTACGAGAAAAACCAAGATCCCCAATGAGCTATCACATTCGGGGATGGAAATCAAGGTTTGGTCAAAGGATTGGGTAAAATTGCTATATCACCTGACCATTCTATTTCTAATGTTTTTCTTGTAGATTCTTTAGATTACAACTTGCTTTCTGTTTCTCAATTATGCAAAATGGGTTATAACTGTCTTTTTACGGATACAGGTGTTACTGTCTTTAGAAGAAGTGATGATTCAGTAGCTTTTAAGGGAGTGTTAGAGGGTCAGCTATACTTAGTTGATTTCAATAGAGCTGAACTCGACACTTGCTTAATTGCTAAGACTAACATGGGTTGGCTCTGGCATCGCCGAATAGCCCATGTTGGGATGAAGAATCTTCACAAGCTTCTAAAGGGAGAGCACATTTTGGGACTAACAAATGTTCATTTTGAGAAAGACGGGATTTGTAGCGCATGCCAAGCAGGGAAGCAAGTTGGTGCTCATCATCCACACAAGAACATCATGACGACTGACAGGCCACTCGAGCTCCTCCACATGGACCTATTCGGCCCGATAGCTTACATAAGCATCGGCGGGAGTAAGTACTGTCTAGTTATTGTGGATGATTATTCTCGCTTCACTTGGGTATTCTTTTTGCAGGAAAATCTCAAACCCAAGAGACTTTGAAAGGATTCTTGAGATGGGCTCAAAACGAGTTCGGCTTGAGGACCAAGAAAATAAGAAGCGACAACGGGACGGAGTTCAAGAACTCACAAATTGAAGGCTTTCTTGAGGAGGAGGGCATCAAGCATGAGTTCTCTTCTCCCTACACGCCACAACAAAATGGTGTAGTGGAGAGGAAGAATAGAAATCTATTGGACATGGCAAGGACCATGCTTGATGAGTACAAGACTTCGAATCGGTTTTGGGCCGAGGCGGTCAACACCGCTTGCTACGCCATCAACCGTTTATATCTACACCGAATCCTCAAGAAAACATCCTATGAACTCCTCACCGGTAAAAAGCCCAATGTTTCATATTTTAGAGTCTTTGGTAGCAAATGCTTTATTCTTGTTAAAAGAGGTAGAAAATCTAAATTTGCTCCTAAGGCTATAGAAGGTAGGGATGGATCCGGATATTTATTCGGATGTCATTTTTTTGGTCTTCTTTCTTCGATTGTGAACAACAAACATATAGTATTTGCTATGTAAATTTATATTCTTGTTTTTAGCATTGATGCTATTAATCTTCACAAAAAATAAACATTAAATTTGTTCTATATCTTTTTAAATAATTCATATAAAATTCGGATGTCTATCCGAATACGGATTCGGATGTTTTTTCACCTTTTTTGTTGTAGGGAGAAAATAATGTACATAAAAAATTATACAAAAATTTATTTAAATACTTAATAATATTCTTAATAACATTGCCAAAAATTAGCTTGAAATTCTATGTACATCTATACTAAAATATTAGATTTGTGATACAATTCGGATGTTTTAGGAACATCCCTAATAGAAGGCTTTTTACTTGGTTATGATTCAAACATAAGGGCATATAGAGTCTTTAACAAGTCCACTGGACTAGTTGAAGTTTCTTGTGACATTGTGTTTGATGAGACTAACAGATCTCAAGTAGAGCAAGTTGATCTTGATGAGCTAGATGATGAAGAGGCTCCGTGCGTCGCGCTAAGGAACATGTCCATTGGGGATGTGTGTCCTATGAAATCTGAAAAGCCTCCACAATCACAAGATCAACCATCTTCCTCCATGCAAGCATCTCCACCAACCCAAGATGAGGATGAGGCTCAAGATGCCGAAGAAGATCAAGAAGATGAGCCACCTCTAGAGCACGGCAATGATCAAGGGGGAGATACAAATGATCAAGACAAGGAGGATGAACAAGATCTAAGGCCGCCACACCCAAGAGTCCACCAAGTAATCAACCGAGATCAACCCGTGAACACCATCCTAGGAGACATTCATAAGGGGGTAACTACTCGGTCTCGTGTTGCTCATTTTTGTGAACATTACTCTTTTGTTTCCTCTATTGAGCCACACAGGGTAGAGGAAGCACTTCAAGATTCGGATTGGGTGCTGGCGATGCAAGAGGAGCTCAACAACTTCACGAGGAATGAGGTATGGCATTTAGTTCCACGTCCTAACCAAAATGTTGTAGGAACCAAGTGGGTCTTCCGCAACAAACAAGATGAGCATGGTGTGGTGACAAGGAACAAGGCACGACTTGTGGCCAAAGGGTATTCACAAGTCGAAGGTTTGGATTTTGGTGAAACCTATGCACCCGTAGCTAGGCTTGAGTCAATTCGTATATTACTTGCCTATGCTACTTACCATGGCTTTAAGCTTTACCAAATGGACGTGAAGAGTGCCTTCCTCAATGGGCCAATCAAGGAAGAGGTCTATATTGAGCAACCTTCCGACTTTGAAGATAGTGAGTATCCTAACCATGTCTACAAACTCTCTAAGGCGCTTTATGGGCTCAAGCAAGCCCCAAGAGCATGGTATGAATGCCTAAGAGATTTCCTTATCACTAATGGCTTCAAAGTCGGAAAGGACGATCCTACTCTCTTTACTAAAACTATTGAAAATGATTTGTTTGTATGCCAAATTTATGTTGATGATATCATATTTGGGTTTACTAACAAATCTATTTGTGAAGAGTTTAGTAGGATCATGATACAAAAATTCGAGATGTCTATGATGGGGGAGTTGAAGTATTTTCTAGGATTTCAAGTGAAGCAACTCCAAGAGGGCACCTTCATCAGCCAAACGAAGTACATTCAAGATATACTCACCAAGTTTGGAATGAAGGATGCCAAGCCCATCAAGACACCCATGGGAACCAATGGGCATCTCGACCTCGACACGGGAGGTAAATCCGTAGATCAAAAGGTATACCGGTCGATGATAGGATCATTACTCTATTTATGTGCATCTCGACCGGACATTATGCTTTTCGTATGCATGTGTGCAAGATTTCAAGCCGATCCTAAGGAAGTTCACCTTAGGGTCGTGAAGAGAATCTTGAGATATTTAGTTCAAACACCTAAGTTTGATCTTTGGTACCCTAAGGGATCCTCTTTTGATTTACTAGGATATTCCGATGCTGATTGGGCAGGGTGTAAGATTGATAGGAAGAGCACATCAGGGACTTGTCAGTTTCTGGGAAGATCCCTGGTGTCTTGGGCTTCAAAGAAACAAAACTCAGTAGCTCTTTCTACCGCCGAAGCCGAGTACATTGCCGCAGGCCATTGTTGCGCGCAATTGCTTTGGATGAGGCAAACCCTTAGGGACTATGGCTACAAATTTAGCAAAGTCCCTCTCCTATGTGATAATGAGAGTGCAATCCGCATGGCGGATAATCCCGTTGAACACAGCCGCACTAAGCACATAGCCATTCGGTATCACTTTTTGAGAGATCACCAACAAAAGAGGGATATCGAGATAGCCTATATAAACACCAAAGATCAATTGGTCGATATCTTTACCAAGCCTTTAGATGAGAAAACCTTTACCAAACTTAGGAATGAGCTAAATATTCTTGATTCTAGGAATTTTGGTTGATTCTTTGCACACATAGCTCATTTATATACCTTTGATCATATCTCTTTTATGTCTATGACTAATGTGTTTTCAAGTGTATTATTATGCTTAGTCATAGAATTGAAAGGGAAATGGAGTATTCGGCAAAGAAGGCGCTTCCACTCAACTCCATCGATATTTGCCGGTACTCCGCATCGCTCTCCACTTTGGTATAATCTTCACTCATCTCTATTTATTTGCCATTGGGAGAAAGTAAAAAGGGCTTATATTTCACTCACAAGTATCCGTTTTTGGCGATTCATGCCAAAGGGGGAGAAAGTATGAGCCGAAGCAAAAGGACCGCACCACCACCGAACTTTAAAATGAAGTTTTTCAAATTAACATCTTATTGTGTTCAAAAGGGGGAGAAAGTAGTATCTTCAAAACTTGCAAAACCCTCTTGAACACTAAGAGGAGAATTTTGTTTAGGGGGAGTTTTGTTTAAGTCAAAAGAAAAGCATTTGAAACAGGGGGAGAAAATTTCAAAATCTTGAAAATGCTTCTTTCAATCTTATTCATATACCTTTGACTATTTGTAAAAGTTTTTGAAAATGAATTTTACAAAGATTTGCAAAAACAAAACAAGTGGTGCAAGTGTGGTCCAAAATTTTAAATAAGAAGAAAATCATCCATGCACATCTATTGAAATAAGTATATTGGTTTCAATTCCAAGCAACCTTTGCACTTACCTTATGCAAACTAGTTCAATTCTGCACTTTTATATTTGCTTTGGTTTGTGTTGGCATCAATCACCAAAAAGGGGGAGATTGAAAGGGAAATAGGGTCAAACCTTTTCCTATATGAATTTTGGTGGTTGAATTGCCCAACACAAACAATTGGACTAAGTAGTTTGCTCTAGATTATGAGATCTACAGGTGCCAAAGGTTCACAACAAACCAATACAAAGTCAAAAGAAAGGGTTCAAAACAAAGGAGCAAAGTATACCGAAGGCAGCCCTGGTCTGGCGCACCGGACTGTCCGGTGCACCAGGGAGATCGACTCTAAACTTGCCAGCTTCGAGAATTTGGGAGGTCGCTCCGCTATAATTCACCGGACTGCCGGTGTAACACCGGACTGTCCGGTGTGCTAGCAGAGCAACAGCTACTTCGCGCCAACGGTCGCCTGCAAGTGAATAGTGAAAGCAAATAGTGTGCGCCTGCGCGCGCAGAAGTCAGAGCAGGCGCCAGAAGGCGCACCGGACAGTCTACAGGACCTGTCCGGTGCACCACTGGACTGTCCGGTGGCCCCAATTGTCAGAGCTCCAACGGTCGGAACCCAACGGCCTGGTGACGTGGCTGGCGCACCGGACAGAGTCTGGTGGCGCACCGGACAGTGTCTGGTGGCGCACCAGACTGTCCGGTGCGCCACACGACAGAAGCCTTCACCAACGGCCATATTGGTGGTTGGGGCTATAAATACCCCCAACCACCACTCTTCAAGGCATCCAAGCATTCACTACATCTCATTCAATACAAGAGCAATACACGACACTCCAAGACACAAATCAAAGCCTCCAATCGAATCAAAGTCCCCAATTCAACTCTAGTTTTTAGGACTTCTGAGGAGATCGACTTATGTTCTTTTGTTGCTCTTGTTGCTTGGTGGGCTTTCTTCTTTCTCTCATTCTTACTCTCAAAACCTTGTAAGCGAAGCAAGAGACACCAATTGTGTGGTGGTCCTTGCGGGGTCTAAGTGACCCGAGAAATCAAGGAAGGAAGCTCACTCGGTCTAAGTGACCGTTTGAGAGAGGGAAAGGGTTGAAAGAGACGCGGTCTTTGTGAGCACCTCAACGGGGAGTAGGTTTGCAAGAACCGAACCTTGGTAAAACAAATCACCGCGTCTCACTCTTCATTTGCTTGTGATTTGTTTTTGCCCTCTCTTTCGGACTCGTTTATATTTCTAATGCTAACCCCGGCTTGTAGTTGTGCTTAAGTTTATAATTTTCAGATTTTGCCTATTCACCCCCCCTTAGGCGACTTTCAGATTTGTGTATGCTTCAAAAGGTGAGACAAAGATGTTCGTGATCCTTATGAAGCAATGCCATGGAGAAATCACACATGAGGCACCAATGACTCAAGGAGTTTACTTAATTGTATTTTATTTAACTTGAGTATAGGAATCGTCGTACTATCAAGGGGGATTCAAAAAGAATGTTGGTGTTGGTACTAAAGCTCAGTCTAATTCTCTTCAAAATCCTCTAAGAAAACCTTAATTTTGATCATGAATGCTCTTGGACTAACTGCTTTAATTCTCCACTCAGACATCCCCAAGTTTTTGTTCAGTTTCCTAAAAACTAGCTCAGCCAGTTTGAAAACCAGCTTAGCCAGTTTTTGAAAACCAGCTCAGCCGGTTTATGTACTGTTCACTTTTTCTGCCAGTCTGCTGTGTCAGCCAAAAAGTTGTGCACAGCTTTTTGAAAACCGGCTCAGCCGGTTTTGGGACCGACTCAGCCGGTTTTGACTCTAGCCCACCCACCGGCTCAGCTAGTCACTGAACTGAAAAACCTTCTAGCAGAAACCGGTTCAGCCGATTTTAGGACCGACTCAGTCGGTTTTTTGTGCAGAAAAGTCAAAAACGGCTAGTTTTGGAGCCCCACCTATATATACTCACTCCTACCTCTCTCCCCCACACAAGAGCATGACTTGGACTCCATTTTTAACCTGAGAAACACCTCCCACTCTCTCTCACACACCTCTTGCCTCTCCCATTTCAAATCTTTGGAGAGGAATCTTTGAGTGAGATTGAAGAGCTACAGTTTTGGTGCTTCATCTCTAAATCCTTCTTGCACTTCTTGATTCGAGCTTTGGTACTACATCGAGTTCTTTGTGGATTCATTACTCTTGGAGCTTCTAGCTCCTAGATGACTATGTGTCCCTTGTGAGTCTCCAAATCTTGTGGAAGACCACAAGAAAGTTTGTATTACCCGCTCGTTTGAGCAAAGATTAGTGTGTGGGCTTGACCTTTATGGTCGGCAAAAGGAGGATTAGGGTTGAAAGAGGCCCAGCTCTTTGTGGGCGCCTCAACGAGGAAGTAGGGCACCTTGGTGGTGTGACCAAACCTCAGGATAAATCTTGTGTCTCTTGTGTTCTTGCTCATTGTGTTTGTTTGTGTTCTTCGTTCTCTCACCATTCCATGGAAGATTTGTTTATATCTTTTTGACGTGTGGATTTTGAGAAGTGCCCTTCTTAGATCTACTTCTTTGAACCCTGTGGATCATCTAGAACATCTCATTTCTAAAGCTAACTAGGTGGATTTCGAGATCAATTCAGTTTTATATCACATTCTTTAGTTGAGCTCGTGCAAACCGGCTGAACCGGTTTTACCCAGTTCGTTTCTAGTTTTTGTTGAAAAAGTTTCTGCTTGCCTATTCACCCGCCTCTAGGCAACTTTCACATTGAAACAAGGCCTGAGTGGTGACTGGCTTCGTCTGAAAGCCCTTGAAGCTGGTGACTAGCATGTCCTTCAGCTTCTGCCATGATGTGATTGTCCCTGGCCGAAGAGAGGAATACCATGTCTCGGCCACGCTTCTGACTGCTATGACAAAGGACTTTGCCATGACAGCAGCGTTGCCCCCATACGAGGATATTCTTGCCTCGTAGCTCATCAGAAATTGCTTTGGATCCGAATGCCCATCATACATTGGTAACTGAGGTGGCTTGTAGGACTGTGGCCACAGGATAGCCTGGAATTCTGCTGCTAGAGGAGAAGCATAATCGAAAGTAAAATTACCATGATGGAAGTCGTGGTACCATTCATCTTCGTTGAGTGGGCTTTCCTGACGAAGCTCCCTATGCTGAGGCCTTCAGTCCTGATCATCTTGAGTAAGATGGCGCATCTCCTCAGCTGCTTCATCAATCTTCTTCTGAAGGTCGGCCAGCTAGAGCATTTTCTTCTTTTTTCCTTTGTACTTGCTGATGGATTGCTTCTAAATCCCTGATCTCCTGGTCAAGCTGCTCCTCATGAAGAGTCGGGCTGGTGGCTTTTCTCTTTTGGCTCCTAGCCTCTCGCAGGGAGAGTGCGTCCTGATTTATGTCCAGTGGCTGTAGGGCAGCCCTTGGCACCATTGCCTTCTTCGATGGCATGACGAAGGTGAATGCTTGCCGAAGGTTGTGGAAGTGAGTTTGCCGGAGGAGGGCGCCAATGTTGGTCACTTGTTCTTAGATGTTGTGAGTCAAGAACAAGGCAACAGAATTGTTAATCATTAAGGACCTTCGTCCTTCGTGGCATTATCTCCTTGCGGGTATAATGCTTTTCATACGAAGGTCAAGAAGAACATACCTTCATCATATCAATACAAGGATAGGAATGCGAAGGAATAAGTATGATAATTATATCTTAATAATTCATTTATCCTTGCATTCCATAAAACATAAATGAATATCAACAATGTTAGCATTACATTGATACCTTTGGCTTGCTCGAAGGTGGGGATGCGGAAGAGCGAATACAATCCAGCGTGAACAGTACCTATTCATCTATTTATAGGCACGGGACGTAGCCCGAGCAAAAATACATTTATGTCCTCAATGTTTACACATGATCGTAATACAAGTTATAAAGGACTAAGTAGTCTTTTCCTCTTTCGATCATCATCATTATTCCTCTGCTTCGTTGCGAGTCGAAGCTTTTCCGTCTGGTGATAGCTTCGGCGTTTGTTCTTATCTTCTTCGGACCCATCTTCATCTTGTGTGTCTTCATCATAAGGAAGAGGCTTATATCCTAAAGATGAAGCTTCATGTAATAACTTATGCTGAAAACAAATGGTTAATTATGTTTTTGAGGACCTTCGGAAGGAGAAGGCCCCAACAAGCAGTATTTTAATAGATGGACAATAACATGATGAACATTTTGCAATTTGAACCACCCAATTTGGAGTTCATATGACAAAGTTATGATTTTTTTGGAAGTTTTGGTATTCAAAATCCTATTTCAAACACATTTCTCTAATTAAATAAAAGCATGGTGGTCTCTCTGCAAGGTCCTAGGGGCTCAAGCGAAGAAACATGGATGGCGGGTTGATTCTCGAAAAACTGGGGGTCTCTTTAACAAAAATACCAGGCAAAGGGGTATTGAGCTCCCTCGGCCATCAGATCTCAGATCAATGGTCGAGAAAAGAACATGCGGGCGAGTGCATGGGCACGGACGCGTGCGCGGCTGACGAGTGGGCCAGGGCGGTCAGCGGCTTCGGGTAGGGGCGGGGGCTGACTGGTCGGGCCCAGCGGCTGTAGCACGGGTGGCTGGCAAGCGGGACCTAGGGGCAGAGGTGCCCTAGGGCGTGAGCTATAAACCGCTAGATGGGGAATCAAGGGCCCTGGTTCAATGAACCAACGCGAACCGGTATCCGAGGATCTAGGCCATTGGATCAGGAGTGGGCGTTCGAGATCGAGCGCCCAGGGGGTTTAGCGGCTCCGGTCAGCCATGGGCGGCGCCGCTCTCGTCCGCGACGATGAGGTCGCGCGGAGACGAGGCGAGCCTGGGTTCTAGGGGGTCTGGGGTCGCCTGAGCAATCGAGGGCCGATGAAGGGAACCAAGCGAACCTTGTGGTGGGGCTTCGGCCGTGAGAAGGGGGCGAAGGTGGGTGGACAGCGGAGGGGGCGCTCCGGGCGGGTAGGAGAGTGCTCCGGCGAGCAATTCCGGCCACAACGAGGGACGATCAAGTGCACCGATGCCGGTGTGAGCTTCGGTGGGGAGTTTGGGGCATCCGAGCCCGAGGCTTGTGAAAGCTCTCTTGTGAGTTTTGGTGTTTGGATGACAACTCAATTAAAGGACTAACAAGTGTACTAAGTGTTGAACAGGTGCTTAAGGTAAAGCTAACAAGGTTCAACAAGTGAACAAGTGTGATGGTCCAAGGACTAGATGATGATAGATAATGGGCATCACAAGTAAGATGGACATTGCAAAAGTGATACTCGGGTGCGTAGCTCGGAGACAACTGATCAAGCCAAGGACGGAGGCAAGAAGAGCTTCGAGGTACCAAGTGCATGGGAGAAGGTCAAGAAGGCTGAGGAACCCAAAGCCAAGGGTGAAGAAGAAGGCTTGCAAAGTCAAGGGTGATCGAGTTGAGAACAGCTACGACACATCAAGGATCACTACATAAGAACGTGACTTACAGTCAATGAGGTAACAGCTACAGTTATGTGGTGTAAGTCATAAGGCTCAAGATCAAGCTCTAACAAGGAGATCAAGGTCACTAGAAGGAGAACAAGTGTCAAAACTAGAACTGGAAGCAACCCAAAAGAGCTAAGTTCACCTTGATCTTTAGTTTGGGTTGTTCCTATGTTTGGAGATGTTCTATGTGACCTTTACAGGATGTTGGAGCCAAGTAATGTCAATCTAGATCAAGTCAAGCCGACTTGATGATTTATGAGTCCAACATCAAAGCTCAAGCATGTGGAATGCTATAGACTTAATGATTAAGAAAAGGTACGTTTCTATACTTAGTACATTGGTTTTGTGGACTAATATACTTGTCTAAGTGTTAGAAACAGAAAGAAGAAGAAAAGAAAAGAGAAAAAAAGACTTGGCTGTGTGCTGCCAAGACCCAGCTCGGTCTGGAGCACCGGACTGTCCGGTGTGCACCGGACAGTGTCCGGTGCGCCAGGCTGACTCAGCGCAAACTGGCCGCTCTCGGGAAATTGGCCGGCGGCGTACGGCTAAAATTCACCGGACTGTCCGGTGTGCACCGGACTGTCCGGTGAGCCAACGGTCGGCCGGGCCAACGGTCAGCCGCGCAATCTGCGCGGGACACGTGGCGGAGCCAACGGTCGGAAGACGGCACCGGACTGTCCGGTGTGCACCGGACATGTCCGGTGCGCCAACGGCTCGCAGATCTCCAACGGTATGCAACGGTCGGCAGCGCCAGATAAGGAAACAAATCGGGCACCGGACAGTGTCCGGTGTGCACCGGACTGTCCGGTGCCCCCGACGACAGAAGGCAAGATTGGCCTTCCAGAATTGCCTCCAACGGCTCCTAGGCCCCTTGTGCCTATAAAAGGGACCCCTAGGTGCCTCAAGCAAAGTACAAGTGCAGCCAACAAGTATAGACTTCATTGGAATCAATTCTCGCTCTCCCTCTTGTGTGTAACTCTATAGTTTGTGTAGAAGGCACAGCTATAAGCTTTTAGAGAAGAGGAGTAGTGCTGCTAAGAGCTAGAGCAAGGTCTTGAGCGTATCGTTACTCTGCCGGGGTGCTGCCAAGAAGTTTGTAAGCAGCCGCGGTTCTGTTGTAACCCCACTCAATAGTGAAAGGCTCTATCTGTCATACTGACAGATCTGAGCAAACGGAGGAAGGAGTTGAAATAGACTCCAAGCCCAGGTGTGGCTAACTCCAACGAGGACTAGGCAAGCATTTCAGGCTTGGCCGAACCTCGGGATAAATCCTTGCGTCTGTGTGCTCTATTCTGTATTGTATCCTGACTCTCTGTTTTACTCACCTTTATATCTGCACTTCAATACTTATCTGTGGTATAAGCTTGATTTGAAGTGCAGGACATTTTTGAGACAGGATCTTCCATTCCGCTGCGACCTACTCGAAGAGTCTTCTCATTCCACAGCGTGCTAAGTCTTCGAGTAGAGTAAGAATTTGAGTTTTAAAGTAATAAGTTTTATTCGCCTATTCACCCCCCCTCTAGGCGACATCCAGATCCTGTTCCCGGGTCAAAGGGAACTTTCAATTGGTATCGGAGCTAGGCCTCTCCAGTGTGGGCTTAGCCGTCCGGAGATGACGATGTCGCCACAAGAGGTAACTGTAGAACTTCTTTTAGGCGATGGTTCTAATTACAAATCTTGGTCTGTCTCTATTTACAAAGCATTCATGAATGTTGATTCTGATTTGAGACAGATCTTTAGGAGAAGTATTTTTCCATCTGATATTAGTAAAAATCCCTCTAGTGATGAACTAAGATGTTTTTCTCTCAATCACCGTGCTTGCAGCATCTTAGTTGACTCTCTTTCTAGAGGTGCTTATTTTGCCATCATGAGTAGTGGTAATGATTTAATTGTTGATGCTCATGATTTATGGAATAGAATTAAAGTAAAATATTGTGTGGCAAATTGTACTGCTTCTACTCCCTATATTGCTTGTGATACTAACCTTTCAAAGGGAGAAGATCAAGAACGATGGGCACCCAACGATGAATCCACCTCGTCGACAGGTTTGTCTTCCACTAGTTATAAATGTCTTATTGCTAACAATGATGGTGGAGATGAAAGCGATGATGAGGAGGAATATGAGGATGATAGCGAGGATGAGTCTTCATCACCACAAGGTACATTTTCCTGTACTGCTTCCACTAATAATAATGACAGGGAAAATAAGACCGGTGATGTGGAAGAAGAGGAGATTCGCCGGTTCTACACCCATCTCAACAAAGAAGACAAAGTGCTCTTGGTTAAGTTGTTGAGGAGGAACAAGGAACAAGGCGAGACGCTTCTCAGGCTAGAGGAGACTCTCATCAAAACCAACGACAGCCTGGAGAAGATGACCAAAGAACATGAGGAGCTAAAGTGCTCTCATGATAATTTGGTCCATCGGTATGAATCTATTTTATTTGAGCAAAGAAATAATCATGATGTATTATCTGATATTGCTCAACTTAAAACTGAGGATTCTATGCTTAAGAGTCAAGTAGAAATGATAAATTTAGAAAAACTTGCTCTAAGTGAAAAATATGATATGCTATCTTATTCTCATAATGAATTAGTTGATGACCATATCATGCTTAATATTGCTCATGAGGTTGTAATTTCAAACTTAAATTCATGTGAACCCCATTCTCGCACATGTGCGCATTTGAATTGTATATCATCATGTGCTAACCCTTGTTGCTCAAAAGAAAGCCAATCATTGATTGAGCAACAAGTTTTAGGGTCACAAAAGAAATTCTGTGGGAATAAGAAGCAACGACAACTGAGGAGAAGACGCTTAGCTCAACTCTCTCAAGATATCCACGGGCGCGTGGTGAAGAAGCTTGAGAAAGGAAAAACTGCAGCAAGTGTTAACCTCAATAAGAAGAATGTTCCCAAAGCTATAAATGAAGAAATCAACATGAACGAGGAAAAAGGTAAAAATTCAATTAGTCATGTTGTTTGCACTGATCATCTCTCTATGTCATCCAAGAACAAAAAGGGAAGAGGAAAAAGGAGGTGCTTCAAGTGCAAGGAATTAGGTCACTTCATTGCGTCTTGTCCACACAAAGACAAGGATGAAGGAATGAGGAGATGCTTTGGATGCAACGATAAGGACCATATGATCACTTCATGTCCGCTCATGAAGAATCAAAAACGTGCACCCTCCAAGATGACCCTCACTAAGCAAAAAGACAAACAACAAGTGTCAAGTCAGGTTGAGCGACGCTTCTGCTACATGTGTGGTGAGCATGGTCATCTACCTAAGGTATGTAAGAAGGGTAAGGTTCCTAAACAAGTAAATTTATTTCAATCTTATTCGCTTAGGAGACCCAAATCATACACTTGTGCTAGATTAGTAATGAGATCACCTAGAACTAGCACAACTGCTATTTGGGTACCAAAGGCCCTTTTAGATGAACGTTATGGACCCATCTCGAGATGGGTACCAAACCGTGCCAACTAGACCATGCAGGTGCCTCGAGATGGACTGGAGACCCTGGGAGAGCTTAAGATGGTTAATTCAAACTCGATGCTTAAGCTATCAATTTTAATGTCTATTTATTGACCCAAGGTTGAATTATTGTGCAATACTAATCCCCTGTTCATCTCGAGTTAAATAAGTTGTAGATGTCCTTGATCATTATTGGTGAATCAAGCAAAGGACTTTGATGAGAATCTACAACTTGCTCTCCAAAGGATGGTACCCGTGTATTTTAAGTACATGATTTAGTATTGTTCTTAAGTTGGCTTGTTGTGCTACCTGTCTTCGGAGTAGTTATGATTGCCTGTGTTCTTGCATTTCAATTGGTAATATCTTGGCTTAGATAATTTATGTCTTTAAAATGTTGTTTCTTTTGTGCACCTAAGAAACCTCCTTAATCATGGCATACCTAGATAATTCGCTTTATATACATGATTGTGTTGATCTTCAGTTGGTATATGCAATGATAGTTAAGTATGAAGCATGTCTAAGTTGCGTATAAATGTTATACTTCCTTGAGTATTGAATTGGCTTAGGTGCCACTGAGGCATGCATTGTTGAATTTAGTCAACCTTTCATTTAGCTTTCAATTGGTGTTAAGTGGTTTTTCAATTGATATTCAAACTGGCATCCTTGTGTGATGAAAATGATAGAGTATGCCTTGACCAAGGTATGTTGTGATCCCCTCTAGTTCTGAGGAAGCTAGAATGTGCAAGTGCAAGTCATTCAAATACTTAATGCACAACTTGAGGGGGAGCACACATAACTTGTGAGACTAACTGTTTCTTGAGCAATCTTGTGTAGTCTCTAGGTGGAAAAGAGAAGATGTGCAAGAAATGGAGCAATCAGGACTTGGGTACCTCTGTAAGTCAAGTAATTGGTATCTTAAGTCATGAGTAATTGTATATCTTTAGACTGCTCATGCTCTATAATATCTGGTGATAATAAATGCTTATTCTTAAATATCATGGAGCTATGATAATAAATGAACTTTGCAATTGGTATCTTTCAATTGGTAGCCGTGATAGTTTGCTTCAATTGACATCTTTTGATAATCATTAGAATAGAAGTTTCTTCTTGTGCCCAATACTATAACTTGTTCTAAGTTTGGTGTCTTAGCAACAAGGAAAAGTTAGGATAAAGAATCAGGCACAAGTGTGGAGAAGCTCTCGAGAGATTAAATACTTTCAAGATGGGAAGTACACTACAACATGGTAAAGGTACAAAAGGGAGTATTAATCTTTTTGCATATATGTATCTTACCTAAATGTTGATAGTGCATATGTTCAATAAGTAAGGGGGAGTCTTTGATAGTCGTTTTTCCCCTTGACACCCTGCTGTCCCTTGACATCATCCTATGTTCTTGCTCGAGTATGGTTTTTGGTGTTTGATGTCAAAGGGGGAGAATTTGTGCATTAAAGCTTATCTCAACCTGAGAGGGAAGCTTATCCTAAGGGGTGATGTGTTAGTTTAAGCTTTGCTAGTGTGTTATTCATATGCTTCCTGCAGTATTATATGTGTTGCATCATATGGACTAGTGCTTCCGTTGCCATGGATTAATTGGCATCTATTGTGTTCATTCTGAAATAGACAGTCATGTGGATAATGATGCATGTGGTCAATAGTGCTTTCCGTTGCCATGGATTAATTGGCATCTATTGTGTTCATTCTGAAATAGACAGTCATGTGGATAATGATGCATGTGGTCAATAGTGCTTTAAGATTGCTTTAAATTGGTATCTTAGTTTAAATCTGTATCTTAATGGTGAATAGTGGTAGGTTGATATTCCTGTGATATATCCACTAATTTGAATTGTGTTTAACTCTGATTATGTGCATTTGTGTGTTTGATTATGTGCATTTGAGTGTTATAGTTTCATGGTTTGATTCTTGACACAATGCATCCTAAAAAGTGCTAAGGTGTAGAAATGTTTCGAATTGCCTAAGTATGTGCAAATTGGCGTCTGAGGTCAAGATTACGTTGTTGAAGTAAGCACATATTTAGGGGGAGCATTCTATAAACTTAGAATTCAAATTTGTGCTTCAAATCTTATTCTTATGTAAGTTTTAATTGTGTTGCCATCAATCACCAAAAAGGGGGAGATTGAAAGCTCTCTTGTGAGTTTTGGTGTTTGGATGACAACTCAATTAAAGGACTAACAAGTGTACTAAGTGTTGAACAGGTGCTTAAGGTAAAGCTAACAAGGTTCAACAAGTGAACAAGTGTGATGGTCCAAGGACTAGATGATGATAGATAATGGGCATCACAAGTAAGATGGACATTGCAAAAGTGATACTCGGGTGCGTAGCTCGGAGACAACTGATCAAGCCAAGGACGGAGGCAAGAAGAGCTTCGAGGTACCAAGTGCATGGGAGAAGGTCAAGAAGGCTGAGGAACCCAAAGCCAAGGGTGAAGAAGAAGGCTTGCAAAGTCAAGGGTGATCGAGTTGAGAACAGCTACGACACATCAAGGATCACTACATAAGAACGTGACTTACAGTCAATGAGGTAACAGCTACAGTTATGTGGTGTAAGTCATAAGGCTCAAGATCAAGCTCTAACAAGGAGATCAAGGTCACTAGAAGGAGAACAAGTGTCAAAACTAGAACTGGAAGCAACCCAAAAGAGCTAAGTTCACCTTGATCTTTAGTTTGGGTTGTTCCTATGTTTGGAGATGTTCTATGTGACCTTTACAGGATGTTGGAGCCAAGTAATGTCAATCTAGATCAAGTCAAACCGACTTGATGATTTATGAGTCCAACATCAAAGCTCAAGCATGTGGAATGCTATAGACTTAATGATTAAGAAAAGGTACGTTTCTATACTTAGTACATTAGTTTTGTGGACTAATATACTTGTCTAAGTGTTAGAAACAGAAAGAAGAAGAAAAGAAAAGAGAAAAAAAAGACTTGGCTGTGTGCTGCCAAGACCCAGCTCGGTCTGGAGCACCGGACTGTCCGGTGTGCACCGGACAGTGTCCGGTGCGCCAGGCCGACTCAGCGCAAACTGGCCGCTCTCGGGAAATTGGCCGGCGGCGTACGGCTAAAATTCACCGGACTGTCCGGTGTGCACCGGACTGTCCGGTGAGCCAACGGTCGGCCGGGCCAACGGTCAGCCGCGCAATCTGCGCGGGACACGTGGCGGAGCCAACGGTCGGAAGACGGCACCGGACTGTCCGGTGTGCACCGGACATGTCCGGTGCGCCAACGGCTCGCAGATCTCCAACGGTATGCAACGGTCGGCAGCGCCAGATAAGGAAACAAATCGGGCACCGGACAGTGTCCGGTGTGCACCGGACTGTCCGGTGCCCCCGACGACAGAAGGCAAGATTGGCCTTCCAGAATTGCCTCCAACGGCTCCTAGGCCCCTTGTGCCTATAAAAGGGACCCCTAGGTGCCTCAAGCAAAGTACAAGTGCAGCCAACAAGTATAGACTTCATTGGAATCAATTCTCGCTCTCCCTCTTGTGTGTAACTCTATAGTTTGTGTAGAAGGCACAGCTATAAGCTTTTAGAGAAGAGGAGTAGTGCTGCTAAGAGCTAGAGCAAGGTCTTGAGCGTATCGTTACTCTGCCGGGGTGCTGCCAAGAAGTTTGTAAGCAGCCGCGGTTCTGTTGTAACCCCACTCAATAGTGAAAGGCTCTATCTGTCATACTGACAGATCTGAGCAAACGGAGGAAGGAGTTGAAATAGACTCCAAGCCCAGGTGTGGCTAACTCCAACGAGGACTAGGCAAGCATTTCAGGCTTGGCCGAACCTCGGGATAAATCCTTGCGTCTGTGTGCTCTATTCTGTATTGTATCCTGACTCTCTGTTTTACTCACCTTTATATCTGCACTTCAATACTTATCTGTGGTATAAGCTTGATTTGAAGTGCAGGACATTTTTGAGACAGGATCTTCCATTCCGCTGCGACCTACTCGAAGAGTCTTCTCATTCCACAGCGTGCTAAGTCTTCGAGTAGAGTAAGAATTTGAGTTTTAAAGTAATAAGTTTTATTCGCCTATTCACCCCCCCCCCTCTAGGCGACATCCAGATCCTGTTCCCGGGTCAAAGGGAACTTTCAGCTTGGGCACGAGGTGGGGCTATATCAGCCGGGCGCCGTGGAGGCACGGTGGACCGATGCGCAGCGGCTATGGCGAGCTCAAATCCGCTACGGTGAAGTGGAATTAAGGCAAAAGGAGCACGGGGTGTGGTTCCTTACCTCGGGGCGGTGCTTGGGGAGGCTTGGCACAACGTCTAGAAGCTCCGGGCGTGGGCAGCATAGCGGGGGCGCGTCACCGGCGAGCTTGGAGCGGCTGCGGTTTTGCGTGAGGTGAGCTGCGAGCGAGAGAAATGGGGCAGGGGGGAGAGAGCAGGTGTGTGCAAGGCTCAAAAGGGCTGGGGGTCATGGTGGATGTGAGAGGGGAGGGCACGATATGGGCTAGCTCTCTCGGCGTGCGTGCGCGTCGGGTGGAGCGGTGGTTGCGGGCAGGGAGACGGGCCTGATGGGTGGGGCCAGGGCGTCAGCGGCTGTGCGTGCGGGGCGGTTGATGAGTGGGGCCCGTGGGGCAGAGAGCGAGGGAGTGTGTGCGGCTGAGGGGGTTAGCGCCGACAAGTGGGGCCCGAGTGGCAGAGGGAGAGGGCGCGCGCAGGCAGCGGGCGGTGGCGCCGACAGCGTGGGCCCCACCGGGCAGAGAGGGAAGGGAGTGGGCACACGGGAGGGGAAGATGGGTCGGCTGGGCCGAGAGGCCAGGGGAAGGGGGGTTCCTAGGCTTCTTTCTCCTTTTCTTTTATTCTGAATTTTTGTTCTCCTTTTCTTTTTATTTTCTCTTTTGAATTCAAATTCAATCAAGTCACAAATTCAAATTGGAACTCCACAAGCATATGCATCAAACAAAAATATAATTTAGGGTTCAACATGGTGCAACAATTCATACTCCTTTGGGGTTTGATCTACCAAAGTATTATTACATCTCCAAAAAATAGCCATTCCTTTACCAAAAGAAAGAGAGAAAGGAAAATGGAGAGAGGAGAAGAGAGTTAACACCTGAATTTGGTAGGTACTAGAGAAGAATTTTTATACCCCCAAATTCATGGAGTTACAATTCTATCCCCCTTAAAATAATCTCGCCCTCGAGATTCAGGGTTTGCTAGCAAAGAGCTCGAGATACTTAGCTTTTGGATCATCCTCTCTTTCCCAGGTTGCTTCTTCCTTGGAATGGTGGCCCCATTTGACTTTGCACATTCTGATGGTGCTCCTTTGAGTGACTCTGTCTGCTGACTCTAGAATCTAGGTTGGCTTCTCTATATATGTCAAGTCATCTTAGAGCTCAAGATCCTTGGTTGGCAACTGCTCTTCTGGCACTCGCAAACATTTCTTCAGTTGAGGTATGTGGAAAACATCATGCACCACTGATAGGCTTTCTGGTAGGCTGAGCTGGTAGGCCACTTATCCTCGTCTTGCCTAAATCTAGTATGGCCTGATGTATCGAGGTGCTAACTTTCCCTTGACTCCGAACCTTCTGACTCCTCTGATCGATGACACCTTTAGGTAAACATAATCTCTCACTTCAAAACTCAGTTCTCTTCTTTTGGTGTTGGCATAACTTTGCTGCCTGGACTATGCTATCTTCAGATTCTCCTGAACCATCTTGATATTCTCTTCGGCTTCAAGCAAAATGTCTGGACCGAACACCTGCCTTTTGTCGGGTTGGTCCCACTGCAACATAGTTTGACAATTCCTCCCATAGAGTGCTTGGAATCATGACATCGACAAACTGGCTTGATGACTATTTTTGTAAGAGAACTCTACATAGGGTAACTGCTTATCCCAACCTGACCTGTCCTACAACGTAGGCCCTCAACATATCTTCTAAGATCTGGTTGGTTCTTTCAATCTGACCATTTGTCTGCGGGTTATAAGCTGAACTGAAATTCAAATGCGTGTGTAAGGCTTCATGTAGCTGTTGCCAAAAGTGAGAGGTGAACTATGTTCCTGGATCTGCCAAAAGTGAGAGGCTCCATGCAAGCAGACAGTCCGGAACATGTATAACTCTGCCAACACTGCATTGTTACTGCGGTTGCCCCGCCGCCTCGGCAACCGCAGCCCATCTCACCCCATTCCTCTGTCAGTCTCCATTCTCTCCAATGGCGTATAAATCACCGCTGCCGCCGACCGCCCTGCCCCCATCATCATCAGTAGCAGCATCACGACCACATGCGCGGCAATGGAGGCGGGGTCGTCGAGTTTGGCGGCGATGAGCGCGGCAAGGCAGAGGCGGGACGCGCTGGCGCAGACGCTAGCATCGCGGAGGCTGCCGGAGGGTATGGTGGAAGCTGGGGAGCTGGTGCCCGGAGCCCTCGCCCCCGAGGTCATGCCCTTCCTGCACGCCATCGATGAGATCGAGTCGTACAACCCACGCGCTGCATTCCTCTGTGAGTAGTCACGCGGTGACCCGTCATGCCCTTCCTGCAGCTCCCTCTTCGTGGCCTCGGTGTCAGGCGAGGCGCTCCGCGCTCGGTCATGCGGCCAAATGGGGTGGCGGTAGCGGCTGAGGCATGGAGATAACTGCAGGGTTGTTCGCGCAGGAGGAGCTGGAGCTGGACAGGGGCACGCGCGGAAAGATTTGGCTGAGGCGGGGCACGCGTGGAGAGGGGAGGCGGGGGCATCCCGACGGTCTACACTAATGCCTTAATAGTTAGTAGAGATATGGTTGCTAAACATAATCATAATAATACATGAGTCTTCAAAGATATTTGGGGTGGGATATATATATATATATGTGCATACATATGATCAACAAGCTTTCAGGCAACAAAATATCTTTGAAAATATGTGTTGTTAGACTCCAGACTACTAACCGTGATAACCAAAAACTAGGGTGCTACACGGTCGTGTTGCAAGATCCAGCTCGCCTATTGCATCCTATCATGCCTATTGTCAGGGTGGGTTGGACCGCCATGGTGGTGCAATGGAGTCATGGAGAGGTCTCATTTTGTTGTTGCATGAGTGGTGTCTATTGGACTAGGTAAAAAGAGGAGTACTGCCTTATGATTTTATCTGCAGATTTGAGTACAAGCCAGGTATTTTGAAATACTTGAGTTTACGCTTGGATATGTTGCAATTCTTCAGGTTGCATCATGATATGATTATGTGTCAGGTTTTATTTAAAAATGATATGTTATGTTTAGGAAATGAAATGCGATTATATAGTCAATTTTTGGGTGAACATGGGGAATTCATTAGATTGGTTTTGGAAATAGTGCATCTTGAGTTTGGTACGGCTATTGCTACAAAAATTTTGAGTCCAAACTTAACTATGATGATCAGAGCAAATAAAGGGACCACAACCATGCTAATGCATCTATGTGTTCTAATTACATTGCTTTTTTGGTGATAGAAAGAATGTTTTTTTTGCTCTTTTGGCATCATTTGCAGCTTGAAAAGCTACTCAATTTAAAGATTATGCCCTTGCATGCTATATTAATTTAGTTAGTATTTGTAGTTTTGTGATAAATTTTGAGTAAATGATCGAGGATGCAACGAATTCTGTATCACGTGTTTCCTCTACCTCATTATGTGTGTTACTTCCACATTTGCTTTTTGGGGCAACGGATATAGCTTCACTGTGATTTTAGAATATTTAACTTTTGTGTCTACAACCATCCCTTTGTGTGAGTCATTGTTGTACATCTCTTTCCTTTCATATGAAAGGCTGCTGATCTTTTTGGTCTTAACATTTCAACAAAATTCCTATTTTTTGCCTGGTTTAATATAATCACAGCATAATATACATAACTGGTCCTTACTAACAAAATAAAATCTCTTCATGTGAATTTCATGTTTGGACGATGGATTTGCTTCATGAGAATAATTTGGACTAAATAAATTGCTCGCTTTTCATATATTTTAAATTTATAAAATTTTAATATCTGGGATGCAGGTATGTATTCTTTATAACGCACTGGCTAATGGTATTTTCTATGGTACGTTTACATTGGATCGGTATTATAGGCTACCCGTGGGCATCATAAATTCCGATCGTTTGATGTAATATATGGCTGGACAAAACCATAATAATTGCCTATCGAAGGATTGATACTGTTCTCACTATTCTTGCTTATGCTAAAATATTGTGTCTCAAATTTATTATCACTTGAGGTTTCTTTATTTTGAAAAATAAACAACAATATACGCTTTACTTTAACTAGAACATTCGGCGCACTTCGCGCGCCCTACAGTTGGAGGTGTTAGGATCAACCGCTGAAAATGAAGCTTAACCAAAGTTATAGATACTACATTATTTTCTCTTGTAATAGAGAGAGACATAATGATAGCAAAAAAGAAAAGAACACAAATAACACATGGCACAATAATATAAAGTTGCAGCTGTAACATGCAACAACATCACAAACCTAGCGGTTATGTCAAGACCGCATATTACATAGCACGACAATAGTTTGTAACCATCAAACATTACAGACGGCATTTAGAATGCCTTTCCAATAGCCAACATAGTCCGCATAACACATTTCGTATGTCTGGGAAGAAGCAAATTACACATTTTTTGTGGGTGACCGTGCTTAGATTTAGGATAATATCGGCGGTTAGTTCTATCCACACATATACATGTACATAATCTGGTTCCTTCTCGCATGGATAAAAGTCCTGACTCCATCCTTGCTGGACCTAGAGCAAAAAAACTTGTCAGCAGGCAATTGATGGCATGAAAAAATGTGTATATGTAATAAATTTCCAAAAAGGTTAAAAGGTGGAGAGAAAAAGGCAAGACAAGATAATATGTCACCTTTCTTGCTGCAATCTTAGATTGTTGTTCGCTCTTCGCTCTAGTATATACCTAGAAATTTACCGGTCACTTGCTTTAGCACTACAACACTTAATGATGGGTTGATACAAGATTGTAGTTTTATATGAAAGAAATGCAGTTCTAACTTTCTTCATTTGTAAGAGAAGTATTGATGCATCAATGGATTTAACCAATATTTAATATTACAACCAAGAAAGTCTAGATTACTTAATATATTGATCCAAACAAAACCCCAAGTAAACACCCACCGTGATATATCAACTGGTAAGGAAAACATAGATTTGCCTATTGTAGGCTAGAGAGGGTAAGAACATTATTCTCCAATACTTGATGATGGCCTATGCCAAAGGAAATTCAGTAAATTTATCACAATCAAATACCAACCAATTAAAAAATGAGAAGTCATCTTATGCTTCGTCACATGTTGGAGATTGTGAAACAACAGCGGTGCATAGTAGTGTAAGTGAAATTGTACAGTAATCAGTCAAGTACCTTGGTAGAGTAATAATTTCCAACTTGTTTCTTCTTAGCATTAAATCTTATGCCATTCGCTATCATGGAATTGCATCCACCACACCAAATGTTACATTACAAAATACAGTCTGCAAAACAACACATTTTACTGAGACAAACAGTAAGCCTATGGTCGGTTACTTCCATTGACTGAGCAAACAGATGATTTGAATATGAAACTGTTTGTCGTTTTATACCATAGACAATATGAGAAAAACATAACTAACCTAAACACCTTGGAAACCAGACATAGGACAACCAGGAGCTTGGCATTTTAGTAGAACACCTCGCCTCCATTCTGCGCAGAGAAAATGAACGATGTGGTATGGCGATCTCCGAAAGATGCAATGGCCGGGTGAGAAGATGCACTGTATATAAATATCGTTTTATTATATGGTATATGGTATTCTGGCGAGCTAAAATATTTACTATCTAGCTGGTTCTGGTTGATCTCTTAAAATAATGGCCGGGTGAGAAGATGCACTGAATTGACGGGACAAGAAAAAATAATAAAATTTGAGAAATAGAGACGATTCTAGAAACAGACAACAGAAATAGAAGCTAGAAATAGAAAAACGGAAACACAGCTTAGTACATCTTGGAATCAGATTCTAGAGAGGGAACTATTTTAGACAGTGAGCGTATCAGGCGCTACCAACTGCAGGTTACAGTGCTATGTGTTACCAATCATGGTAGCATCTAAACACGTGCACAAAAAATTATGATCAAAATATGAACCAATAGAGAACGCAATCATCTGTGCGCATGCAAAATCTAAAACAGACAACTATCCATGTGATTCTCTTCTTGGCAAACTGCTCACCACGATATATATACATATAACCAAGAAAATATATTTTTCCAAATTTCTGAAATCAAATACAAACAACTAAATATCAAGGATAAGAATTCAAATTTCAAACCTCTTTAGATATCAATCTTTTTGCATCCTCTGGTGATATGTACTTCGTCATATCCTCTATTACTGACCATAAGACCTTCAAAGTCGCAAGTACTCTTTTGCACAACCTGGTTTTCCGTTCTAGCCTGTTCAAAAAAATTGCAGACTGGGAACATCATCCAGTGACCCAAATCTATATTGACATTACGTTTAACAACATGGCACAAAAGCTAATGAAGTAGATATTTGTAAATTTTTAACAGAAAGTAAATGCAGAGTGTGTCCATTTTAAAAGATTTTGCAGCAGGAATAAAATGGTAGTAGTCCATACTCCACACTCCATACCATCAGACTTTAAACCGACAGAAAGTAACTGTAATATCACTTCAGCAATCCCATTCAAACCATACAAATTTGTATTCGAAACAAAAACATGTGAAGGGTGAAAAGGATGAAGATTCCCCAAACAGGATCCTATTAAAGCAACAACTGATCATATGATATCTGACAGCAACACAAGGACACAACAGCTAAATCACAAAGTAACTCGTCTCGAAATCCCAGAAATGAGCACAAACAGACACGCCATGGGCATGGACAAAAGAAAAGTACTCCGAGACAGCATGATAGCCAGACAATCACGAGAGAGAAAAGCATAGAGTGCATGCTCGTGCTACAACACTCACATTGCTGAGGTGGTGGATGGGGCGAGCCCACGGCGAGGAGAGTGAGCACGGTGGCGACGGACCACGTCAGCATGAGCGCCAGCGACCGCATCTCAAAATTGATGCAGCAAGATCAGTTGACCACAATAGAAATCCAAGTGTTACACATTTGATTTCACAAGCTATAAGGTTTCTACTTTCCATATTGATGTAAAGTACTTGCAAATGAAAGTTGGTAGCTCAATAGACATGGACAAGTCTTAACTCACTAGGCAAGTATAAAAATCAAAGGTAGTGTAAGTACCAATAGATCCAAGTCCCCTTTCCAAAATAAGTATATTCCCGGCTCAAACAGGTGAATTTGCAAAATAGCAGTAAGAGAAAAAAAATCAAGTGCCAATCAGCAACCACAAAGTATCATCATCATATAACTGGACATAATAATCTGATCACAAAACGATGGAGCACTTTATCTCCTTAGAATTAACACTTGTCAATAGATATATCATATATTTGCCTGTTTGCAAAATAGTGCATTTATCCTTGCAAGAAGAAAAATATAAAACATGGAACATAGCTAACCTTGCATTAAAATATGCTGGAACATGACACCAACCCAGTACACGTATATCTCTTGGAAGAATTGTATTCGATACCTTCACATAATCAATTTCTGTGTAAAAAAAAACTTAGTGTGATAGAGAACCATTGCAACTGAAGCAAACAAAGTGCATTTGATAGGGGAAGATCGAGATTTTCCTTAGCTAAATAGCAGATCGTTTAAGAAACAAATCATGTCATTACTCATATCACTGCATTCCTTGGTGTCCAAAACACTACTAAGGGAATACAACACAGAAGCATACCAGCTCTTTCATCTAACATTAGGGCATATAGCAACAATTCATCAAGGCCACGCAGAGAGTTTCCTAGAAAAGAACTTAAAATGCAGAAGAAAAAGTACGTACATTTTTCATTATCAAAACGACGACATCTTTAAGATATTCCAATTCAAAATAGTGTAGAAGCACCTCTTTCTTTAAAACTGGCCATGGAACCTTCACCCTTTCTTCCAAACAGCGAATAAACAAATTAGCTACAACCACCACAAATTGAAGAATAAGTAAAAACTCTAAAAATACTTGACCAACCTAGGAGGGACTTGGTGGCTTTTCACTAAGAATTAAGTTGAAGAAATAGGCCCCCAAATTTGTCTCAATGAACTTAGGTTGTATGGGAAAACATCTATGCCCTCCACCAACTAAGCTAGGCTTGGTTCCTAAGTATAAGTAAAACTGTAACAAGCAAGTAATCTGCAACCAACATGACCATACAAATCTCCTCACCAATCTAGACTGGGAAATCAATCTACCCCAGGACTCAGCGTGGCCATCGGCGGATCGTGTCTTCCAGAGCGTCCCCTTGTCCGTCGGGAACACCCTCACCGGCCTATTCTTCTTCCTCCTCCCTGTAACCAAGAAAACCAACCGAATTAATAAGAACGGCCACCAACCAAACCCAACCATAAAGATATATAAAAAAAAACCCTCCACGCGCCTCCGGAATTGGACACGGCGGAGAAAGAGGCCATGTTGACGCCCGATGGCCTGGCCATGCCCTGCAGGTTTGCCACGGACGGAACTGTCGAGGACGTCGACCGCGGCTGGGCCCACCGCCTTGCCGCGCGGCGCACCGGGGTCCTCCGCCCGCGCAACCTGGCTCGCAGAAGCGGCGGCGGCGATGGCAGATCAATCAATCTGTTTGTATCCCGCACCGAAAAGGCGAAAACCCGCACGAATGAATGGACGCGCCGTACCACAACCTTGGTGGGCTTGGCCGATCGGCTCTAGGACGGCGGTGGGGGCGACGCGGGCTCCACCGGCGCGCCTGCCTTCGTTAGGGAAGTCGTGGCCTCCGCCTGCGTCGGTGGCGGTGACGGAGGGGACTTCTCGGACGGGCCCCGGTGATTGACCACGAAGCTCCGCCCGGTGTCGACCATCGTGTGGCGGCGAGGGAAAGGGGGCGGGCCGCGGGCGCGGGTCGCATCGTGCGGGCGACGTGCGACAGAAGCTGACGCACCGGCTTGCCGCCGCCGCCCCTGCTGTCCGTGGGACGCCGGGCGAGCGCGCGAGGGGCCCGGGCGCAAGCACCGACAGACCGCCTGGCCAAAGAAGGATCGCGGGGAGGGGAGAGGTCTAGGGGAGGAGGCATGGCGCGATGGGAGGGAGGGCGTGGGGGAGAGGAACACGAGTGTACCGCTGTCAGAGGCTCAGAGCTGGTTTGGAGAGAATTTTCGAGTCCGGGCACGCATCGTGCAGAGAGGTGGGAGAGAGGAACACGAGCGTACCGCGTTCAGAGCTGATTTGAAGAGAGTTTTCGGGTCCGACAGCACACGACACGCGTCACGTGGAGCGGTAGCCAATGCTCCTTCAAATGCGGAGGGAGCTGCAATCTCGCGTAACTTTTAACTAGAAGTAATTTGTAGGGGGCTTTTACTGTTTTTTATATTGCTCTATAGACAGCTGCAGGTAAAACAGCCGTTTTAATAAAAAAAAATTTAATGTAAATAACCTCCACCAACCGGGCAGCGGCAGCGGCAGCGACAAATAAAAGCAAGCTCAACCTGTCTGCAGTCTGCACTGCACTCAACCACCACCCGCGCTCCCCACCTCCCCTCCCCCTACAGATTTTCACTTTCCAATTCCTATTTACTCCCTCCGGTGTAGTAAAAGAAGTCATCCTGCGCGTGACCGAGCGTGCACAAAAAGAAGTCATAGCGCGCGTGGGTCTAGGATTTGGACGTTGTTGCCCCTAGTAATTGCACAAAAAAAGATGCACTTAAGAGGAATCGAACTTGAGACCTGCAGTCTAGAATGCCTTGGAGCTGCTGCAGCAACCAATCAAGCCTAATTGTTTTAGTGACATTAATGCACCCATATCCCTATTTAATAGGGGCAAACAGGGAAAACTCTATGATAATTAATCACTCCTTGGTATGCACAATCATGTCCTAAACGACTACCTTTACTGCACTGGAGGGAGTATCTCTTCTTTTGTTCTTTAATTTGGTTTGTACGTACAAGACTTCTCGGATCACTCGTCTTCTTTGATTGCATCATCGAGACCTGCATTTTCCCTTCCAAATTCGTCACTCACTCTGGTTGGCCGCCTTCTGTCTTCTGATCCAATCCGGTTGAAATCCTCCGTCTCCTTCCAGCAAGATCTGGCACATAAGGAGAATCGGCAAGAACCATTCTGCAAATGAGGCCGGATACGCGGCTTGAATCGGCGGTGTTCCAGCTCACCCCGACCCGCACCAGGTGAGCTGCCGGATCTGCTCGAGTAACTCCCGGCGATGTTTCTTTGTTTCCTCTGTTAATTTGGCCAGTCAATTATATATATGTATATATATGTATATATGTCATCTTTTGTGGCTCTGGTGTGTGGCGTGTCGCCAAAAATGGAGCGAGCTCTGGAAGCTCGGGCATGGCATTTCCCCATGAAACGGCAAAGCTTTCGCCTTCACCTCGTATGCGTTGCCAAGCCTGGCTTGGTTAACACTGCAGTGCTAGTCTGCTAGATCTGATGTCCTCATGCTCTAAATTTGATCGAATACTAGGGCCACAGCTTTACCGTCTGCCACGCAAATGATTTGTTTCTCTCTTCTCCCCATCTTTTTTCTAGGTGTGATTTAGTTGTGGTGGCGAATGGACGGAAGGAGAAGATAGCCTCTGGTCTGCTGAACCCATTCGTCGCTCATCTCAAGGTTGCACAAGAACAAATTGCCAAGGGAGGCTATTCTATCACACTTGAGCCTGACCCAGAGATTGATGCACCCTGGTTTACCAGGGGCACGTTGGATAGGTTGGTTTGCGTCCCATTGTTAGGGGTTGTCCTTTGCAAATTTGTTCTTTGACAATTTGCGTGGTGATTTGAATCCCTCTCTTTCGCAGGTTTGTTCGATTTGTCAGTACACCAGAGGTCCTGGAGCGGGTCACAACCATAGAGTGTGAGATATTGCAGATTGAGGATGGCATTGCCGTCCAGGGCAGTGACAGTCTTGGGTTGAGATCTGTAAGCAGACATCTATGCCTGATAACTTTTGACTAACATACTAATATCAGAAAGATGAGATGTTCATATTTGTGCTTTGTTAGGTGGAATACTATAATGGGAAATTGGTGGACTGCATGGAAGGTGAAATGCTGACGAGCATTTCTTTATTTCACCACGAGTCATAGAACAAACAGCATATGTGCCATCTGTGGAGTCTTTGTTTTATCACCTAAGTAATGAGCAATGTTTATTTGTTACCAAAAAAGAACTTTCCGTATCTTCATGGACCATGATACTTGGCAAATTGCTATGCAAGCTTTACTTTAGGATTTAATCATTATAAAGTTTGGTGTAAACGTAAAATCAGGCAATGCTGTTGGATCTTTTACAGGCAGATAGCTTGTTTTCAACATACTGGGCTGCACAAGGAAATCCCAATGTATATGCATGGAGTGACCTTTCCTAGTTATATGGATTCTTAAATTAATTGTTTTAGTTTTAGCATTAGCTAGCTCATTGGAAGTTATGCATTCTGAGATGGAGCTAGCTATCACATCGTGCATTTTAGGAAGAGATCACTCTCAGTCTCATCTACTTTAAAAAAGCTACATTTTTCTTGAAGGATGAATCTGAGGTGCAACTTGTTTTGGCGACAGTTCTTGTATTCTTCTGCCCTGTTGCTGAATGTCCCTGACCCATCTACTTACAGGTAGTAAGGCAAGTTACAATCCTGATGCAGATAGGGCACTTGTTCCATACAAGGTGAAGTTGTACAGATAAACCTGCCTCTTCTTTCTGCAAAAGAGTAATGGTATATGTGTTTATCATGTTCTGAGATTCCATATTCTTGGCAGGCTGGTACACAACCAATTCCACCATTGCAGAATCATGATGCTACACAGGAGGAGAATTCAAAGTACCTATGTCTAAAGCAGCATGTTTTGTTTTCTGTAATGTAGTACTTAACGATGCCATGGATGACAATTGGCAGTAAAACTGGTCTACATGGATACCACAGTGATTTAACTAGAACTTATTTTCATTATGGAGTAACATATGCTCCATTTCATGAAGATATGCATAGATTTCTGGCGTGATCATCATTTGATTGTTCTATTACATCATCTGTTTACTTTTTGGATGACTTCTTTATGTGTGTGTTTTCTCTGGAGAAGCATTCGTCTGTATTTTTATTTTCGTGGTGAATTTAACTGCATTATAGAATGTTGTTCATACAATCATCTGATCACATACTTCATATTTTGTAGGGATCAATTGCTCAGAGTGCTAGAGACTCGCAAAACAGTCTTACGTAAAGAACAGGCTATGGCCTTTGCACGTGCTGTAGCAGCAGGATTTGATATCGACAACTTGGTGTATCTGATCACTTTTGCAGAGTGTTTTGGTGCTTCTCGCTTAATGTAAGTGTTAGATAGAACAGAAAACCCTAACCCCAATTGATGTGATTTGATGGTCGAAGGCGACTGGATGGTGCACCGGTGGCTCAGCATGGGAGCATGTCGGGGCATGGGGCGACTCGTCGGTAGGGTGGACCGGTGGACTGGGCCACACATGTTGCCGGTAGATGTGGGTGGGATCGATGAAACGAGCCACAGGTGAAGTACAGTACCGCGCATGGCGCGATCGGAAACGATTGGGCCGCGCATGGCACGGGCAAAGGCGACGAACCTGCGCGTGGCGTAGGCGGGGGCGACGGGGCCGCGTGTCGGGACCGGGGGTAGGGGAAGAGGAGAGACCTTGACAGGATCGACATCGAGGGAATCAAGATTGAGAGGTGGGGAGGAGCCACTAAGGGGAAACATTCTCATTGAAAACAACATGACGAGAGATGATGATGCAGTGGATGAGAAGGTCAAGGCATCGGTATCCCTTGTGATCCGAGGAGTAATCGAGGAAGAGACAGTGAGTGGAACAAGGCACAAGTTTGTGGGAGGCAGTGGCAGAGGTGTTGGGATAGCAAGCACACCCGATGACGCGAAGGTGCTCGTAGGAGGGTGCCAAAGAGGGTGAAGGACCCACTGATCGCCTGGGAGGGAAGACGGTTGAGGAGGTAGGTGGCAATGTTCAACACCTCAGCCCAATAGTGGGCAGGAAGAGAAGTTTGGAAGAGGAGGCGACGAGGCATGTTGGTGCATGCGATCGGCTCGACCGTTCTGAGGGGAGGTGTGAGGACACGACATTACAGCTCCACACCATGGGAGAGAAAGAAGGTACGAGATGTGGAGTTATCAAACTCCCTTCCGTTATCACATTGATAACCTCGGATGATGCGCCCAAACTGATTCGACACTCGTGCAAATAAGACTGGTGAAGGTGTCAAACTTGTGGCGAAGAAGAAAGGTCCACATGTAGTGAGAGAAGTCATCTAGGATGACTAGATAGCACTTATAACCAGAGATGCTTAGGGTAGGGGATGTCCAAAGGTCATAATGGACGAGGTCAAAGGGGCGAGTGGTGTGGGACATGGAAGAAGAGAAGGTTAAGCGAGTGTGACGCCCAAGCTGTCAGGCATGGCAAAGAGAGGTAGTGGTGCCATGGGGCAGGTGATGGCCGAGGTTCTCGAGAGTTTGGAGAGGACGTCGTGACCAGCGTGGCCAAGACGACAATGCCAAGTGGACCAGAGGCAACCGCAACAAGGGCGTAGGGTGTGGTAACATGGGATAAGGGAGGTGGGGTAGGCAAGCGAATAGGATAGGGGACCCGAGCTGTCGCATCGGGTGACCATGACATGAGTGGTAAGGTCCCATATGGTGTCCCCAGGAATCGAACTCTATAGAACAATGGTTGTTAGTGGTGAAGCGATAGATTGAGAGAAGGTTCTGTATGATGTTGGGGGCAACAAGGATGTTGTTGAGGTACAATGGACCAGGAAGGATCGTGTCACCTACTGAGGTGACAGGCAGAGTTGACCCATTGTCGACAATGATGGAAGAAGGGAATGTGGTGCTATGGGGATGTGGTAAAGATACAGTACCAGGGTTAGGAGTGGTGTGGTACGAGGCGCCAGAGTTGGCAACCTAGTCGGTGGGAGTAGCAGTAGTGGGCTGCGATGACATGGGGTACGAATAGAGTGCCAGTGGAGGCACCTCCAAAGAGTCTCCAGGATGGGCGCTGGGGCCGCCGGTGGTGAGTAGGCTAATGGTGAGCATGAGCGGTGGAGACAACAAGGCCTCGATCGTCACGGAGACAATCTCGGCACCACGAAACACGAATGACCCTGGAGCTTGGTGGCCCTTGTGAGGGTGAACGAAAGCTAGAGGATACACGGAGAACTAGATTCATGGTTCGGTCAAAGAGCACGAACGTGCCTCAGGGAAATTGCCCGTTGTGAAAGGAGACGCACACGGTAGGGAGGCACATGGACCGCGACGGAGCGAAGGACAAGCGTATAGGGAGCAAGCGCAGGAAGGGAGAGGTCGGCGCCTGCAGGCCACCCATGCCCCCATGTTGCCGGAGGAAGAGGATATTGATAGCAACCTGGACAACTACATCCAAGGTCTACCAGAGGTTCTTCTATCTTTTGTTGACAAAATGCATTGCTCATAGTCATCAAAGATGTCGGACCTTGCCAGCTTGGTTTCCTTCATAGCCGCTGAAGCGGTCAATGAAACTGAGGTGGCCATAGGCTTGCCGTCACCGGCATGCGGGGAACATGCTAGGGAGTAGGGCGCCATGGTGGGCGAAGACGGGGAGCAGGGCGTCGGATCAGGGAGCGAGGCGCATAGAAGATGGAGCTAGGAAGCAGGGCGCCATGGAGGGCGAAGACGGGGAGCATGGCGTCAAGTCGGGGAGTTGGGCGCTGGGCCGGAGAGTGGAGTGCTGGTGGAGTGCGAGCGTGGGGAAGAGGGAGGTCGGCGCTAGCGTGCGGCTGGGCAGCGCGAAGGTGTTCCCGTGGTGTTGGCGGTGCCGGTCGCAGGTGCAGGGGAAGGTCGTGCAACCTCCGTGGAAAGGGAGGCGGGCACGGGGAAGGGGGAGACCGGCGGCCACGAGAGGTGGCTCATGAACTAAGAAGAGTGGGAGGGAGGGAAGAGAAGATAGGCTTGATACCATGTTGGATAGAACAGAAAACCCTAACCCTAATTAGGGTGGCTAATATATATATAGGGCAGATCTATTCTATTCATCACCTTAGGTGATGGACCCAACGGTCGCGCCCCTGCGTGGCTTCGCCCGCCGCGCGGCTCCCCCGCGCCCGCCCAACAAAGTCGACCGAGCCAGCTTGCCCAACCGGCCGAGCCACCCCCGCGCCTGCCCAGCGCCCAAGAGTTGAGCCGAGCCATCTCGCCTAAAATGACTTAATGTAGCCTAAAATGACTTAAATGTTATCTAGACTTTGGAATGACTTAAAGTTACATAAAATGACTTAAATGTTGTTTGTACGCTAGAACGACTTAATATTTTTCTGGAATGACTGAACCAATAAGATAAGAAATGTCTGAGAAAACCCAAAAAAATGGTTGAAACAATAATAATTTAATGTTTTCTGAAAAATGACAATATTTATGTTACCTAGACTTTGGAATCACTTAAAATTACCTAGAATGACTTAAATGTTGTCTGTACGCTAGAATGACTTAATATTTTCTGGAATGACCGAACCAATAACATAAGAAATGTCTAAGAAAACCTAGAAAAAATGTCTGAAACAATAATAACTTAATGTTTTCTAAAAAATGACTTAATATTTACTAGAATGACTTTCAACGTGCACATTTCGGCGTAAAATTGTATCACCCTAGTCTCTAAACTTTCAACGTGCACATTTCGGCCCTTACACTTGTATGGTTGTGTCATCTAATAAATCCCTAAACTCCTAAAATGCATGTGGAGTGGGTCATGACTATTTGGACCTGTGGTGACACCAAAAACAAGTTTATGGACCCAGATGAAACAACCATAGAAGTATATGGACTGAAATGTGCACGTTGAAAGTTTAGAGTCTAGGATGATACAATTTTACAAGTTTGGGACCTGCATGTGCATTTTGGGAGTCAAGAAAAAACTTGGCCAGTAGGGGAAAGACTATCCCCATGACATTATATTAAGAAGAAGCTCAATCGGAGCCCTGACCGAGAAAGGTCACGAAAGCTGCCTCCCATACAACATGAGGGTCCGTGCTAGATCTTTACTTGTGCTTTGAGCCCTCCCAACCTCTACACGTGGATCCGCCCCCCCCATAGGCCAGTCCATCTTATGTGCACACAACCAAGGAAACCAGCGAGTGATCTTTTTTAACCTCAGCCTTGCTGGGATATTATCAAGGCTGATGTTATGGCTGCGTTTTCGGCTGTTGGATGCAGGAGATTCATTAATTTTCATGTTCTAAACACTGCATATATCACCCTCATCCCAAAGTTTGAAGGGGCTGATCAAGTAAAGGATTTCAGACCTATAAGTTTAGTTCACAGCTTCGCAAAAACTGCTCACTGAACTCCTTGCTAATCGTCTGGCGGGTAGATTACACACTATGGTGTCTCCTAATCAAAGTGCCTTTATTAAAGGTCGCTTCATTCAGGATAATTTTATGTTAGTGCAACAGACTACTCGCTTTCTTCATCAACATAAGCTTTCTCGAATCCTCCTGAAGTTAGATATCTCAAAGGCGTTTGATTCAGTTTCTTGGCCTTTCCTCCTTGAAGTTCTGCAACATTTGGGTTTTGGTCAGATATTGAGGGACATTATTAGTGGTTTGCTATGGACCTCTTCATCCCAGGTGCTACTTAACGGACTGCCTGGACAGACTATTATTCACCGACGTGGTCTTAGACAAGGCGATCCTTTGTCACCTTTTCTGTTCATCTTGGTCATGGATATTTTGGTATTCCTATTTAACCGAGCTGAACAGGTTGGGCTGCTGCAGCCCCTCGCCCCACGGATTTTGCAGCACCGGATTTCGTTATACGCTGATGATGTGGTGATATTTCTTCGTCCGACTGCTTTGGATATCAATATTACTTTGGATATTCTTCACCTCTTTGGAGAGGCTTCTGGCTTATGTACTAATGTCCAGAAGAGCAGCGTTTATCCTATTAGATGTGACGATCAAGACCTTGTTGTGCTTCATAACTTGCTACCTTGCGAGGTGGCTGATTTTCCTTGTCGGTACTTGGGTCTACCGCTAGCTATTAAAAAGGTCACTAGAGATCAGATTCAGCCCATCATTGATAAGATTGCAAATAAACTTGCTGGTTGGAAGGCTGATTTATTGACTAAATCTGGTCGTAAAATCCACGTCCAGTATGTTCTCACAGGGATGGTCATTTATCTTGCTATGGCTGTGGATCTTCCAGCTTGGGCGCTCAAAGATATTGACAAGATTCGCCGTGGGTTTTTATGGAGAGGGAGGAAAGATGCAAGAGGTGCACATTGTCATGTGGCCTGGGGGACTGTTTGCAGGCCTATTGAGCTGGGTGGCCTTGGTATTTCGAGCTTAAAAGAGCGTGCTTGGTCACTTAGAATGCGTTGGTTATGGTTGGCAAAAACTGACCCAACTCGCCCTTGGACTTCTATTTCCATCCAAGTTCCTAAGAAAGTAAAAGATTTCTTCTCAATGGCTATGCAAACTGATATTGGTAATGGTGCTTCTACGTTTTTCTGGACAGATAGGTGGCTGTCGGGACATAGAAATGCAGATTTGACTCCACGGTTATTTAGAACTATTTCTAAGCAAAGGGCTAATCAGAGAACAGTATTGGACGCTCTTTCCAATCACAGCTGGATTTCGGATATTCAGGGGGGTCTTTCAGTGGGTGTTATCAACGAGTATCTCCTCCTATGGGATTTATTAGATTTGGTTCAGCTAAGACCTCATGTTGATGACAAGCATTTCTTTCGCCTTGCTGCCAACGGAAAATATTCTTCCAAGGAAGCTTATAGGGGTTTCTTTATTGGGTCAATTGAGTTTGAGCCTTTTCATATAATATGGAAGACTTGGGCTCCTCCGAAATCTAAGTTTTTCATGTGGCTGGTCACTCACAAGAGGGTGTGGACAGCTGATAGGTTGCAAAGAAGAGGTATGGATCATCCGGAGAGATGTCCATTATGTGATCAGGATCAGGAAACCTTAAATCATATGCTGCTGGGCTGCGTTTTTGCTAGAGAATTTTGGTTCAAGCTGCTTCTTCTTGTTAATCTTCAGCATTTGGCCCATCAGTCCTGTGAAGGGGTTTTTATGGATTGGTGGCAAGATTTGAGCACCAAGATTCCTGGGATTGCAAGAAATGGTCTTAATTCTCTTGTCATTCTTGGTGTTTGGACCCTTTGGAAACATCGCAATGGCTGCGTTTTTGACAATAAGAGTCCTAGTGTTGCTGTTGCTATTAGAAGTGTTGGTTTGGAGATTGATCTTTGGGTTATGGCTGGTGCAAAGAAGCTGTCCTTGCTTACTGCCCCCATCCCAGGTCTCCCTGTTAGCTAGATAGCTGTAGTGCTGTTTTGGTAGTAGTGTTTTTGTCATGGATGGTTTCATTTATGCTTGTTATTGGCCGCCGTAGGGCAGCCTTTTTGTACCATGTATCTTGGGGTCCTTTTGGACCTTTATCTCCTTCTTAATATATTTTCGCGCAGCTCTCTTGCGCTTTCGAGAAAAATTCGCTCCCACTGGGATTCGAACTCAGGATCTGAAGAGTGCTACTTAGACCACCTAACCAACTCAGCTAGAGACTCTTTCGTCATTTTGGTAGTTTAAGGACCGGGATGATACAACGCTACAAGTTTAGGGACCGCCAGTGTATTTTACTCATGGTTCTTTCATAGATTGAGTACTGCACCAGTGTTTTTATGTGGAGTGCACTGGTGGTCTCTAAACTTGCTTGGGCGTGTAATCTAGGTTTGTGAACTATTGATTTGTAGCTTCATGTTCTTGAACTTGTTAACCTTTTCACTTGAGGTTCAAATCTTCTAAATCATCATCAAATCGCTTACGTGGAAACTTTAGTGCCATCTTGGATGCTAAATGTTTAATTCATGAGTCCATAGGCAATATATCTCCATATTGTTTCTCTTTCCCTACCTCATCTCTCTGCATTGGGTGGGTCTCATCAGATTTTTTTGTTTGTTGAGTGTCATATGAGGGCTAGTACTGCTATGAGTCATGAGTTGGCAAAATTAGGGTGGCATAGGTGCCATGAAGATGCGAAGTAGGTGCATCAATACTAATTTGTGACTTAGGTCGGTTTGGACCTCTGGTAAACCACGTAGCAAGTTTGGGACTTGAAACTGCAAATTAATAGTTTTGGGACCTAGGTGACACCCCCCCCCCCCCCCCCCCCGAACAAGTTTAGGGACAGCTGGTGCATGCTACTCTTTTATAATTTATTTTCAATTCATATAGATGGAAAACATACTACCAGACCTTGATAAGTTACATAGTTGCCTAGAAGCAAAATTTCACTGTATTAACGTTAAATCCTTTGATGCTTACCACTTCGGTGTGCTTTCAATAAATAGGAAGGCATGTACACAATTCATTGAGTTGTGGAAGCAAAAGCATGAAACTGGACAATGGATTGAAGTTGAACCTGAAGCAATGTCTGCACGCTCCGAATTTCCTCCGTTTAATCCTTCTGGCATTATGTTTATGGGGGACAACATGAAGCAGACTATGGAATCTATGTCTGTTTCCAATGGAGATGCAAATGGCGAAGATGCTTCTAAAGCAGGTATGTTTTGATGTCTAGTGCAATGACTGAACTTATGTTCTTACAAGCTCACAATAGCTTGTTCCTTGAGACTGGATAATTATTATACAGGAACCTTTCTGTTGATGGAGCTTGATTTTCTATTCATTCATTATGTGCAACTGTTGACTCTCCCTTGAAGCTAATTGTCCCATGCTTGATTTAAAAATTCCCCCATAAGTTGATTGAAATGTACCCTCAATTTACTAAGTGTCCTTGGATATCATCAATAACTTTTGTTGCTTGACAGATCAAAGGACATCTCAGCACTCTGGTGCTCCCCATGAGTTCTTCCATGGTCCATATCAGTCAGCATATCCACCATGGGCAATGCATCCACCTTACTCTATGCAAGGCATGCCTTACTATCCTGGAATGAACCCATATTACCCTTCCCCCTACCCCCCAATGGATGAGACCAGGTACCACCCCTCAGAAAGGAGAGTATCAAAGAAACACTCAGATAGCAAGGACTCAGAAACTTCAGATGATAAAAGTGACCAGAGTGGTTCAGAGAGGGAAACTTCTTATGGTCACAGGTCCCATAAAAAAGATAAAAGGGCAGGTAAGAAGAAGCCTAGTGTGGTTGTCATCCGAAATATCAATGTAACATCGAAAAGGCACGGATCATCAGATAGTGAATCACAAACAGGTTCAGATGTAGTATCAGAGGATAGCGACGATTCACACGCCAAGTCCAGAAAGAAAAAGAATAATAGCTCAAGTTCAAAGAAAAAAGATGCTAGGAAGATGGTTTTCGAGTCTGCAGATGAATATAGCGAGAATGGAATGTCATATGGGCAAGATGGAGACCAAGGGAGCTGGAATGTTTTCCAGAGTTTCCTGCTAAGAGCTGATGAGAAAAGAGATAATGACGCGGACCTATTCGCCAGTGAGAAAAAAGCACCCCCAGCAAGGATGAAGGAGAGCACAAGCGTTGATGTTGATTCAATTCTCTTGGTGGAGCAAAATTCTGCCGGGGCCAATGAACATAATACAACAGGTTTCAGTATGGAAAATGAGAGGATTAGACCCCAGCAGATGCTGTCTGGTGATGAACTTATGATGTATGGGGAAGGGGAACGGGAAGGTATGAGCTTTGGATGTGATGACATAAAGGAGATTGAAGCTGGAGGTGTGAGATACAGAAGAGGAACAAGTGATGACTTCATGATATATGGACAGGAAAAGTCAATGGACAGAGGGAGTTCTTTGGATCCTCTTGCAGAAGCACAGTACAAGAGCCCCACCCTGGTTGACAAAAATGTGCACAGCTTGGCAGATGAATCGTTTATGATACCTCTTAGGTCTACCTCAGAGGATAACCATGAACCAGAATGTCGTACTGCCATTGACATTGATGTTGAGCTTCCCTCAACTGTTCAGAAGATATCAGATGCTAAAGCTGGTAGTCAGCTTTTCTATGAGCCAGCTGAATTGATGCCGGAGCGTGGATGTGAAGACGTTTCGTTTGGATATGATCCAGCAATGGATTATAATAGTCAGATACAGAGTCAATCTGCCACCATGGTTGAAGATGCACATATGGAAGATGCATTGTTGAGCACTGTGGATGAAATAAAGAAGCCAGAGAAAGACAAGAAGCTAAGAAGTTCACAGGAGAGTTTGGATAAACGTAGAAAAGATGCTTCAGCGAGGAGGTTGTCATCATCAAAAGGCCCGCTGACTGATGCACAGAAACGCGCACAAAACTTGCGAATATATAAAGCGGACCTTCAGAAGGCAAAGAAAGAGCAGGTATTGGTGTATTACTTTTTTTATACCTATTAACCCTTCTTGCGTGAATTATATTGATGTTCCTTGCCACTCGGTATTTGTTGTTTTAATCTAGTTAATGTTGTACACAAGTTAAATTTTCAGGTATGATGTTCTCTTATTAGTTTGTCTAGAATCTTGTAGCTTTGATGTTGAATATCAATATTATTTTAAAAGTAACAACAACAACAGCAACAATAAAGCATTTTAGTCCCAAGCAAGTTGATGTAGGCTAGAGCTGAAACCCAATAGAAAACGAAGTCAAGGTTCATGCACATGGATAGTTGTTTTCCATACGCTCCTATCCACCAGGGCCCATTGCCTTACCGCTTTCACCCTTTTCAATGCTTCTATAACATCAGATTCTTGGTACCTACACACAAATCGCTTATTAGTGTCATCAAAAGAGTCATCCAACTGAAAGGTTGTGTCCTCATTCTTCCCATTGAATAATTTGTCAAAATACATTTGTCATCAATGTTTGATCTCATTCTCTTTCATCAAGTGGTGCTCTGTTTCATCCTTAATTGCACTTAACTTGGTTGAAGTCCCTTGTCTTCCTCTCATGGACTCTATCCATCCTATATATGTTCTTTTCTCCTTCCTTCGTACTCAAACATTGGTAACGATCGTCATACATCCTACCCTTTGCCACACTTATAGCTTGCTTTGCAGTCGTATTTGCTACCTTGTACTTCTCTGTATTGTCCATACACTTGTCATGGTATAAACGTCTAAATGTCTATAACATTCTTTCTTCTTAATAACTCTTTGGACTTCCTTGTTCCACTACCAAATATCTTTAGCTTCGCCTCCACTCCCTTTGGTTACTCCATACATCTATGAGGCCACCTTCTGAATGCAGGTTGTCATCTCCCACATCTTGTTTGCGTCATCTTCTTTCCAAGGGCTCTTTTTTGTGGCCTTTTCTTGAGAACGTCTGACGTCTCTCCTTTTAGTTTTCACCACTTTGTTCTTGAAATCATGGCTTGTTTATCCCTATGGGCACGCATCTAAAAACCAACAAGCTTATATCGAGAGACGACACACTCCCGAGGCATCACCTTGCAATCAAGCATGCTCGTTTGTCCTCTCTTCTTGTGAGGACAAAGTTAATATGACTAGAGTGTTGGCCACTACTATAGGTCACTAAATGGGATTCTATCACCTAAAGGATGTGTTGACTATCAACAAATAAAAAGCTACTGCAAAGTCCAAGACTTCCTCCCCTCCTAATTCGTACTACCATACCCAAAACATCCATGAACAGCCTCGAAACCTGTACTTGTTGTGCCTACATGCCCATTAAGGTCTCCTACAAAAACTTCTCACTAATAGGTATAGCTCTAATCATGCCATCTAAGTCTTCCTAGAAAAGTAACCTGAAATGTTTAGCAGAGGGGACTTCCTTCCTGATCAAGTATTTTTATCCACCATTATTTTTTTTAGATAATTGTTTCTTCATGTGGTGGCTCCACTAAATAGTGTTTGGTACCTAGGAAGACAATTGTAGGTGTCACTATCAATTGCCTTAGAAGCAAGTTGTACAAAATTGCAAATATTTACACGCTAAGACATGCAATCGAACATGAAGAATAACTTGAATCGGGGTAGTCATTCTTATTGTCCTCCCTGTTCTTATAATGGAGGTTTATTTATTGGTAGAATTAATCTAACCAGACAACTTGTTGCAACATTTGTAAACTTTTCAACATTGAGTTAGTGATTTTCCCATTTTCAGGAAGAGGAACAGATCAAACGGCTAGAAAGGCTTAAGCTAGAGAGGCAAAAGAGGATTACTGCAAGAAGCAGCACTTCCAATGCGCCAACACCACAGCAGCCCAGAGTAAAGCCTTCTCCCAAGGTTTCCCCCAGCACCTACAAGAGCTCAAAGCTCAGCGATGCCGAACTTGCATCCTCTTCACCTCTCAGAAAATTTCCTATCAAAACTACCCCAGGGACTGATCCTGAAAAAACAGCAAAATCAAGCAAACTAAATGATAATACTAATGCAGTTAGTAAGCCAACCTTGACAGACATGAAGGAGAGAAGTGGGAGGACCGAATCATCCAACGAGAGATTGAGAAAACTTGCTGAACCTAAAACCAACAGTTTGACTGGCCATACTTTGAATTCCAAGTCAGCAAGCGTGGACCGCCCGCGGAGAAAAAGCATGCCACAAGATAGCCAGACAAAGAAAATTTCAGCTATAATGCAGCTTGACCAGAGTAAATCAGCAACACTACCAGAACTGAAGGTCAAATACTCGCAAGCTCCTGCTGTTGTGAAAAATGCAGTAGCTAGTAGAGAGAGAAAAGAGGTTTCAGCTGGAGCTAAATCTCTTCGTACAACAGAAACTGCTAGTGTAAAGGAAACCAACGGTAACATCTCAAGGATGAACAGCAGCGACGATAATGTGGTGGTTGAGAAGACCGTTGTGATGCTCGAAGATGAGGCGGTCATTCTACATTCTGGAAGAAATGCAGCAAAGGAAACTTGTAGTGATGACAGGACAGAGAAGCCCAGCCCAGAATTGGAGTACATAGCTATCAGGGCTCCGCTGTCTCCAGTTATTCTTCCGGAGGCTGAGAGATCTGATGACCAGGGGAGCTCATATGAGGTATGGTCTTTATGCTGTTCTTTGTTTCTGTGCATTGTATTCCTGATTTGGTCATCAATTAAAAGGCCAGACATTGCTCTGTACTATTAAATGTGTCTTGTTGCGATGTACTACCTCCATTTCTAAATATTTGACGTCCAATAGTTAATTTTTGAACTAGAAAACGTCATATATATAAAAAAAAACGGAGGGAGTAATTATGGTTTGATGGATACGGTAAGCTAGAGTGATAAAAGAATACCCATTGTGACTAGGTGGTGACTGAGTGTCTAAAGGACGAACCTGAGGAGACAACCTTGGGCGCCGTGGAGAAACCTTACTACCAGGCCCCCTTTGCTAGGGTGACATCGCTGGAGAATGCATCAGACAGCAGTCCATTACCTGAATCACTTGCGCATGCAAATAGCATTAAGGCTCGAGTGCCTGAGCCTGTGTACACAGTTTCAGTTGAGGGCCATGTGGTAAGTGAAAAGCCTCGAAGCAAAGAGCCAAAAGGTGGCTTGAGGAAACTTTTGAAATTTGGCAGGAAAAGCCATGCCCATGCTGAGGGCGCAATGGATTCATCAGTTGATGAAGCCTCAGCAGGAGATGGTATGGCAGTCTGTCTGTCTCAAATACTCCTAGTTTGTTAACTTTCAAATAAAGTTTTGCCGTTCGTATAAGGCCATTATTATATAAAAAAGGGGATTCTTGCTTTTCAGGTTCGATGCTGAAGAATCTCATTTCTCAAGATGACTCTGGTGCGTCTTCTTCAAAAGGTTGTGTGCACAACTTGTCTCTTGAATCGATTTCTAACAACCATGACCTGGTGGTGGTGGTGGTGGTGGTGGAATGTTCACTATGCTTGTTTACTGTTTCATCAGCTTCTCGGTCCTTCTCCCTACTGTCACCGTTCCGCAGCAAGCACAAGGTGATTGTTCTGTGAGCACAAGGTGATCAATTTGGGAGGAGAGGAATATAATGGCGCAGCACAGTACATAATTTTGGTTTTTCCCTTGTAGTATATATTTACACACACGTATACATAAATACATACATACTATATGATGGACTTGTCATTAGACAGCCTATGTGAAGGCTGTGTGTGGCGATGAATGGTTGTTTGCCCTTGTGGTTTTGTACCCTAACTATTTGTGTTGATATATATGGTGATACTTTTTGTTCCAGATTTACTATTCAAATGTTTGCACTCATCATAAGTAGATTCAGAGGGAGGTACTGTTTGGATGTTATGTATTAAACAAAAAGGCAACATATCTCCAAATCTTTGTTCAATTCATCGTCTATGGCTGAATGCGATCTCACCGGGAGGTGTTGTCCTATTCTATGAAAAGGAGGTAAAATTAAACTCAACCGTAGATGATGGATCCGATTAACATGATTTGGTATTAGTATGTTAGCACTCTAATCTTTTTTACATTAGATATGTTGCCAACAAAAAAAAAATAGCACTAGGAACCTGCAGTTGCAGAACCCATGAGTAGAGGGTTCCTTTGTGTATTTTTGTTAAGGTGTGCTTGTCTTTCTACTTGTCGGTTTAGACTTTCTTTTTCTTTTTCTTAATATAATGATGCACAGTTCAATACCATATGGTTTAGAAACAAGAGGGTCTAAAGTGGAATGGAATTTATAAGAAACCCAACAAAACCATAAAGTTTGTTGCATCGGAACGCTTCATGTGACACTAAAGTAACATAGCCGGCTCACTCATCTGTCCAATTATAAAAGTAGGTAGGCATACGACAAGACAAAGTATTCCCTCCTGGGATGTTGGATTTTCAGTCGTCTGCTGTCATCGTCGCCGCCGTGCTCAGGCTCAGCTGTTGTTTTCATCGTCCGTCGCGGTAGACATGCCATTTCAAGTATCTCTGGTGGCCTGGCAGCAGCGGCCGCAGCCGAGGGGCGACCTTGCAGTCGGAGCAGCAGCAGCCGCACAGCTCCTCCGCACACCAACCGCAGCACCTGCAGCATTGCAAAACGTAACGGTGGTCAGTCAGCTCAGCTTCAGCTGGGGATCACTGATCGATGGAGATGGAGACACACGCACAGATAAAGGCGGTTGCAGTCTATGTTGGCGCAGTTGCGGTGCCGCAGCTCCACCACCTCTGATCCGCACACGTAGCAGCACCCCACCCACCTCTTATTCTCATCTTCTTCCTCATTCAACGGCCAAGGCCGTCTGAATGTCGCTGGTGGCAACGAGAGCCGGCCATCAAAGACGAAGAGATTTCCCACCCACCCTGCTGCCCCCTCCTCCACCTTGAGATAGTTCGACACTCCTCCCTCCAGTGTATACAGATTCCGAAAACCCTTCTTCCTGCAATAACAACACATTTCAAACTCCACTATGTCGAATACACTCATTTACACCCACCACCTTATAACCGAGAGAGAGAGAGAGAGGTAGTATATAATTATATAATTACCTACCTAAGAATTGTTGAATATACATCACATCTTATCCCCCCGGTGCAGTACATTAGTATATCTGTCCTCTCTTTGTCTACACCATTTAGAGGATCTGTCTGTAAACGACCAATTACATATTATGTTTAGTTAAGTGTAGCAAATTAATAAACAAGAATTGCCAGCAATGTATTACCTCTCCCGAAAGTCCAAAGGAAGTGCTTCTGAAGCAGTCCACATTAGGCCGCTGAGCACCTTCAAAATGCCCAACATCCCATTCATAATCTGATCCAAATAAAAAGGAAGGGAACGAGACAATACATCATCACCACATTGTAATGAGCAACCATATATATAGAATACAAGAATGATGATGAGCTTTGCTTAGCACTTGTCCTAGCATTTTTACACTGACGTTGATTTGTTTGCTATCCAAAGAGGGAGGGAACCAAGTGCTCCGATTCAGCCAGAACACCATGTGCCTGGATATATTTGCAGCGTATATAAAGTACTTTACCATTCCTCACATCAAGCAGCAAAAGTCCCCTTCCAGATGTTTCGCCTGAGGACACATCAAGGCATGTTGTCCTAGCTTCAAGTCTTCCCTTCCACTCTGATGGAGTCAACGGTGTCGCACGCATGTTAGGGTCCAGCAACGGAAGATGCAAACTACCTCCTTCTAACTGGAAATTTCATGTGGAAATAAAATCTCTTAAGACCTCACTGAAAGTTGGATTAAAAAACTAATAAAATATAAGAATAGATAAAACTAAAAGGTCCAGTTTCTGATATTTCCAAAATAAATGCACCCCCAACTTCAGTGATGAATGACTCACAGAATAACACTTCTCTCCCTCCCTCTCTCTCTCTCATGAGTGCTGCCAATTCATACTAATGTAAAGTAGCAGGAAAAAAATACAACCCTAGACTTGAACGGCGACTTAAATGTAGAAAGGTACCGGAGGAATCATCGTACACCTGCTTACACACACACACACAATTTATCACCCTAAGTGATCATCACGCACCCAAAAATGACTTAACAATTAATGAAGATTTGTTAAGCCATTCTAGGATGACGAATAGCGCTGCCCTACACACACACACACGCACACACACAAGAGTTACAAGTGAAGTACAACATGTGTAGCTGTTAGCATATTGCGCATTGTGTCCCTATAATGGGCCATGGCCCATGTACTTGGATATATATTAATATATCCCCTCCTGTCCAATTAATGTTAGTGTTTCTATTTTAACATGGTATCAAGCCTTCCTCTCTCTCCCCCCTAGCCACCAGGCTGCTTCTCCCGCCAGCGCCTCCTTGCTCATCGACTAGCGCGCCTCCTTGTCTCCATCGCTGGCGCCATGGGACCCGAGCGCGGCCGCCACCCTCCCGGATTCCCTCCACATCCCCCCGGTGGTTCCTTCCCCGGCGGCAGCCTCTCCTCCATCCCTGCTCGCGCCCGCTGTCTTCCCTAACCCACGCGCGACGGCAGCTTCTCCTCTGTCCCTGCTCATGCCCCACGATGCCGTGCACGCTTTCTTCCCCAACCGCGTGTGGCTCATGCCCTGCACAACGCCAATGTCGCGCCCACTGTCTTCCCCACCCAGCGCGTGGCTCTCGACCTCCACAACGTTGCCCCCCTGCGCCGCCTTTGCCATGTGGTCCCTCCTCCGTTCCCACGCATGTGACCGCCACCACGGGATCTCCTCTACCCGTCCCGGCCATCCTCGTCCCTGCACGTGTGGCCGCTGACGCCTCCTCTCCCCTATACGTGCCAGCCAGCCCCGTTCCTACCGCCTTTCCCCTGCCCAGATGCGACTGCCCCTACTCTCCTCTGTCCGCCAGTGTCCAACAAACGCCACACCCATCGATGGCTCCTTAGCCGCCTAGCAGGTTGTGGCTGCTCCTCCCATGGCCGCTAATGCACCTATGCTGGCCGCACATGGCTTTCTCTCACCAAGCGCCACCATCTTCCCCACCCCCAACGCGGGCGTCTCTCTTCTTCCAACTCCCGGCGCCGAGACCTGAGCGCCACTAGCCCCTCCCCCATGGCCCATGACCCCCACGCCGCTGTGGCCGGTTCCGCCCACCCCACCACGTTTCTAGCCCCAGTTATCCCCTCCCTCCCCGTGCGGACGATTGGCGCCTTCCGACACGCAGCTCTCCCCTCCCTAGCCCCGTCGACGGTTACCAGTGCCACTTTCGTGCCCACTCTAGCGCCACCGGCAACTGTTTGTGCTTCGTCCACGCAGCCCCTTACGCCCAACCTCTCTGCCCACGCGGACAACGCCTCCCTCCTCTGCCAGTATGGCACCAACAATCATTAGTCCATGGTGTTAGCCTCCCTTCCTCCCTGGCGCGCCCAACTCCCTCCCGTGGCCGCCCTCTGCTCCGATAGCCGCGCAGCCTCCTACCTCGTCCGCGTGGCGGGACATCTCCCTCGCCCAACCTTTCTCCCACCGCTCCTCACAACGCTCCTCTTCCACTCCACTTTCCTAGCCTGCACGCTCCGCCTCGCCTCCGTGGCATCCTAGGAAAGAAACCTCACTCCCAACTCTGGGTTAGGGTTTCTATTTTAACGATAACAATAGGCTAGGCTATATGGTAATTCTAATACCCATCCATAGAGTGGAAGGATCACAAACACACAGATTGGTCCGAAAATCAAAAAACAACTACACGGGAAGACCCTTGGTCATGATATCAGCGAACTGGTGGGCCGAGGAGAACGAAGAACACAAACTTGTCCTAAAGCAACTTTCTCATGGACGAAATGAATGTCAATCTCGATATACTTGTTACGGTGATAATGGATGGGGTTGGCGGTCATATAGACAACATTAACTTTGTCGTAGCAGATAGGCAGGGACAACGATAACATTATTAAGACGAAACGTGGTGTTGTTGCCGACAAGGTGGATGTGCAACAGTCGGAGGGGTAGTGATGTCGAAGAACTACGCCGACACAGGTGGTGTGTGCATGTGAGTAGGCACCAAGGATGTCGGATGGGGGCACCGGCAGCACGCCAGGCATGCTAGGGCACAAGGGGAGTGCACTACACCTATTGGTCGCACCAGGGGTTGAAGTAGATCAGGGGCTAGCCAGTGGGAGGGCATTGTGGATGCCGTCTTGGAACAGTCTGCCACTGCCACCGTCGCGACCTTTGTGCTTGTTAGGCCTGTTTGGTTCAGCTTTTTTCTGACGAGTTTTTATGAGAATCTAGTTGTGGGGAGAATCTGGTTGTGGGGGGAATTTGAGTATCGTGGGGATTACATCGGAGGAAGATGAAGGGGGACATAGGGTTTAGAATCTAGGAAGTGATGGATTCCTCCTATCACGATGACACGGTCATTTCTGTGTTCACATTGATTTGGACGATTTTTACCAAAGCAATTCTCGCAAATGCGGGCTAAAAAGATAGGCGTTTGGCAGCCCGCATTAGTTTTTGGTGGCCACAATCAGCAAAAAAATTAAAACAAACATGTCCATTGTCGGGGTCGCCAACACTGCTGACTGGGCGGTTGCCTTGACTGCTGCAGTAATGGTGTAGGCGTGACCACCACTGCATAGGACGTGGGTGCCTAGACCGGAGGTGGTCACACGTCAGGCTGAGTCGCAGCAAGGGGAACCCACATAGAGGGCCATCTACAACGTCACCTTCCCTTCATTAGCGAGATTGAGTTCCTTGAGCACCAACCTCTCATGTGTCATTGTGAAGTCAGTTAGCATATTGGAATTGACGATGTTGGTGGTGGTGGTGGAGAAGCGAGGGTTGACACCTCATAGAAGGTTGAGGATGGGCTGCGAGTCGATGATGGTATGACCAACGTCAAGAAGGGTGTTGGTGGTGGCTTTCATCTCCTGACAGTACTCGTCGACGAAGAGGTCATATGAGTCATGGAGTGCAACTCATGACTGAGAAAGATGGCATAGGGGGCCTTGTTCGCCTGGAAGAGGTCCACAATCACCGTCCAAAGTTGGTGGGCGGTTTGATCTGGCTCGTGGGCGAGCCTAAGCCCAAGGACATCATCTGCGGTGGTGGTGAGGAGCCAGTTGTGGACATAGGGATCTGCTGCTGCCCACACTAGACTGTCATGACGTGGTTCTATCGTGCCACCGATGTCCGAGTGAAGACTGAATTTGCCGAACAGGGAGAATTAGGACACTTAAACTTGAGGGTGATCGGCACATGGCACTTGATGGAGATGGTGCCTTATGATGGGATGTTGAACATCGGGACAGACTTTGATCTAGATGAGTTGGTGAGGGCGCCGGTGGTGGGGGCTGGACGCCGCCGCCGTCATCATGGTGAGTTTGGAAGATGATGGCGACGGGGAGGATTGCCAGCGCCGCTGGTTGGGAAGGGTTAGGGGGCAGGGGGTGGAGAAGGCATGGTCTAGGGAGGTGGATGACACGACAAGCGACGAGCTAGGCACACATGACCTAGAGGGGCGGCATTAGGGTTTGTGGTGGGTGGACAGGACCTTGGCACAAGTCTTTGGTACCAGGTAGATTGGTATTGAGGGAATCACCATACACCTATTGTGGGGGCTGCCTTTCATATATATAGTCATGTACAAGAGGAGTACATCGTGTAGTACAAGTCAAGTACAACATGTTGTACAATAGGCTAGGTTGTACAATAATCCTAATATTGAAGAGGAACACACAATGCTACCAATTGCGTTTCTTTGTGTTAAGTAGAAAAAAAAGGGTTCTCGCAACACTGACTGCCGAAGCGTCCACCAGGTCGTGTTTGCCATATTATTAATATTACACTGCACTTTCCACTCCAGAACTAGAGAAGAGCAGGAGTCATCACCTAATAACTGATAGCATGTAAATTTGTATAGTATAAGCACCAAATTTCATGTCTGAACTAATATTCAATGAATAAACCATACAATATTGGTCAAGTTTAAACTAATGAGTAATTCTGTCACAAAATTGTTTCATGTTTCTAGACTGAAGGCCTTCAACCAGTTCCATCAGAAAGCAAGTTAGGAATACACTACAAGAGGGAATCCTACTAGTTTTGACAGAAAGCAGTAAGGTAATTCATCATCAATAAAAATGTAGGAACTTGAGAGGGACCTGGGGACTGGGGGCAGAACTGTGGAAGGTCATCACCATGTATAAGCTTTTGAATTTGCAAAGAAGTGACTAAGACATACAAGCTTGGGGATTGAATCTTGAAGCAGAGGGTTAAAAATTTCTCCTATTTAAGCACATACATTTTCTCAAGCTTTATTATCAATGGACCCTTGACTACGAAAACTATTCTCTATTTTTGCTCAGTAGAGCCAATCAGACGCTACTGAACCTTGTATTTCATGTGCAACAAAAAAAACAGGGATAACATACCTGAACAAGTGATGGTTTGTACCGTAGTTTCAGTCTAGGAAAGGCATGCCCAGTTACAGCTGGTGAGGTTTGAACAAGCATATCAGAAAACCGATGATGTTTCTTAACCCAGTCTGCATATGCCACTGCATCTTTGTGAGGGCCACTGTACTGCGGCAATAGCAAAATTTAGAATATAAAAAATATCACAGGTGCAGCAGCATTTTTTGATCATGTATGTAAAGAATATAGGGCCTAGCACATTCACGTGCTCGAACCGCTTAGTGCAGTTAACAAAATAACAAGCTACTTTTAACTTTCCATACTAATAAGATCTAAAGTGCTACATTAATATTTTGATGGCAAGCCAACAACTGCTTTTGATTATAGTTGCTTTCGTTTCAAAAGAAAAAAGGACACGATGCGAGAAGCATTTGATTTGAACATAGGTTAAGCCTCTGGGGCAGTCAATGGCAACAATGAGTGCTCGTGTATAATTTTATTCTGGGGATGGGGGCAGAAGCTTGTGTTACCTGAGCATTGATTCCCTTCTCATTCAAGTAAATGCGACCATGTATGTCGCGTCCCTGATATATGATACATAAGAAGAAGAGATTTAGACAGACGCGACGCCGACGCATAAGAAATCGCATCGTTTCCCATACTCTATGTGGTAAATTGGGTGGAGGAGATGAGACACGGTAGTACTGGACGAAAGCGAAGTCGAGCAGGACAGAAGAACCTGGAGGAAGTTGAGGTGTCTGGCGACCTCGGCGTGGGGGTCATCGAGGGGCACGAATTTGTAGAAGGTCACCACGACGAACCGGGCGTCCTCCTCCTCCTCCTCCTCCTCCTCCTCCTCCTGTAGGGGAACGAACTCTGGCTCTGCAAGCGCAACGCCATGCGTGCCAAGGCGGCAACCAGAAGTCGGGAAGAAGGAACGGAGGCCGGCTGGGCGCGGCGAGAAGGAGAGGCGGGGGTGGCGAGACGGAGTGGGGAGAGGCCGGAGGAGGAGCGCCTGGTGGCTGTTGTGGTGGACAGTGGACGCCATGGGCACGCACGCAGCACGCTATCCTCTGTCTGCTCTGCTCTACAATTCTTCTTCGGATTTCTACGACACTGGGTTTTTTTAAACAACTAAAACGTAGAATGAGTGGCAATGATTTAATAATGTATCATGTGCACCAATGTTTTATGTGCACCAGATATGTCGCCTTTTTTAAGAGGTAGGAGTAGTTTGGGAACTATATTTTTCTAAAAGTTTTTTATTTTTTTTAAAAAAATTAGTTTATTTTCTCTTTAGAAAATAGAAATTTCATTGAAAAATGAACTTACTGTACTAGCCCTTATACTTAAACTAGTTGAGTGCTCGTACGTTGCTACGGTTCCTATATATTATATATATATATTTAAATACGATATTTGTTAAAAATATGTTCTAAATATTTATAAATATTTACAGTAATACTAACTATAAAACTAAATTGACACATTTTAGTTACAATCATTTGAATACTAAGACAAATATAAAAGATAAAGAAATAGCAACTGTTCATACGTAAAGATTATAAATCTTAGATAAATTGAACAACCAACATTTTATGGCAACAACCAACATTTTAAGTATACGTACAATTCATATGATACTACTCTTCATTTCTCCAAAGGCATTGGGTTCTTTAGATTTCTGAAGTCTCTACAAGAAAATGGAGATATAATTATTTTCATCGAATAGAAACATCTTCTAATCAATGCAATTGAATATGAACACTGAACACACTTCTTTTTCAGAAGGAAAGTCTTGATCAAATAAGAAATTGTATCTTTTCCTGAACCTGCATACCAACCAAATCTATAAGTGTCAAAAATTCATTGAGCTTACAACCTGTACCAGAATGAACAAGCAAATAACACTTGAGGAGTATTGCTTTCAGAAGAAAAATGAATGGAAATACCAACTGGGTGTAATAGGTTAGGGTCTGAATTCACCAATTCCAATAGGAAGCAGATAAATACATGCTTAGAGCATTAGACTGAAAACACACTGGAGAACCTCTAATGGTATATCAAGATAAAGCAAATTAGATATGCATCCGAGTAACCAACTCTTACCCTTCTTTGTCAACAGATCCATATACAGGCTCAAATCTTGGATCCCTTCCAACCTAGGGGAAAGAACGATGTCAGAAACATGATATGAATTTAGAAGACAAAGTCCATGATACAACCTCTAAAATAGATTGATAATTACACATTTGCATGAAAGAAACTAAGATGAAGATAAAATCACTAAGTGGAAGTGAAGGAAGTCAATATATAAACTGCACTCTTTCATGATGAATGCATTCTTAAAACAACATGATTGCATTTCTCAGGCCTAGATAAGTAAATGAAATTACCAAACAAATAGGATAAAAAACTGAAATTCACATGTAACAAAATTCAGAAACACCTGAGCTACAGGCCTGCAGCAGCAAAACATGCCCAACCAGACAAGTGACTAAAAGCACACTGTTATCCATGCATATTGTATAAGTTTAGATACCTATAGCGCACAAGCTAATGGTGGAATCAGGATCCAAGAGGGCTACTTTTGTGAAAATAGGTAAACAACTCACCATAATAGCAAATAGTTAAGTGCTCTTGCTCATGCTCCATATAGACTTATTTATAGACTTTATCACATCCTCCGCTTTCCTGATGGCAGTAACAGGAAAACGAAAATTAACACGTCATTCAAGTGTACAAAAAGCAGCATTTTCCAAGTGACAACTCATGAGCCACGACTTATGTGCAACAAGAAAAATAATAGCCAATTGGCAACAAAAAAGTGACAACGCTTCTAGATCAGTTTGTCGTACACTGAAAACAAATCATGACAATAAACGTGTACGATATCGAATTCTTCGTCACAGGATACAGCTAGCAAAAGTTGCAATGCTACTCAGTAAACAAGGGTTCCAAATGAAAAAAATAGGGGGTGGCAGTCATACCCAGGATCTTGCTCCACAAGCTCGCAGATTTTGATCTTCTTTTCCCAATCCATCTCCTTGAGCTTGCCACTCATCGCCGCCTTCACCATTTCTGCAGCCATCTTCTCCCCTAGGCCTTCTCTCACTGTTGATCACATCTAGGCCTAGTATTCCACAGCCACATGGCGAGGAAAAGGGCATGAAGAAATCAAAATTCAGTAACATAAGACCAAGTCTTCAAAATTGTCCTACTAATTCTATTGAAAAACAAACGATCGATTTACAAGAGGGTGCAACCTGAACCTGTTGTTTCCTACAAAATATATAGAACGTTGATAGTGGTCAAAATATATATATCAAATCTTTGTCTATAATCACAAACATAAATCATTTTATATAATTTCATAACTCTATCCTTGCGTGTAGTAATCAGGATTTGGTATAAAAGTTTGTGTCAAGCAGTCCATAGTTGCCACCGATCAGAGTCTGCCTGTAGAACACTTTTGTGTTGTACTTAGATGTCACCCAAGCTAATCTAGACACCTGTATCCATAAAAAAACTCCATCACAAATTCACACATCATACTCTATACCAACACCAACATCAGAAATACAAGCATGATTACTGAAGACCGCTAGTTTCTCTCACTGTCAGTTGTTTGATGAATGTTGTCAGTTATAATTATATAAAAGGTTCTCCATGGATACCGGGCTCTGACAACCATTTAATTTTACAAGAATAGGGAGCTTATGATTTATGACTATAACATGTAGGTTGCAATGTTCCATATCTATGAACCTTTTTTGTTGAGGAAAAGGAGCAGAGGTTTCTGGATAATAGTATTAGAGAGGAAAGTAAGTACCTAGAGTGGTTGGTGCAAAATGATATGAGTTGTATAAATTTAGATCTGAGTTTATTTATGAAGGTTCTCCATTTATCATGAAGTTTTAGACCATAGATCTATTATCCAGAAAATACTCTATGATCAATGTAGTCAGGCATAACTGAGTTTCAAATGAAATTGTTAAGAAAATACTTGGTTGATGAAGAAACTTAAGATCGACAAATTTTTTATTTGAGATTCCCTTCGCAACTGCAAAAGTTCAGATCTGAATGAGTATAGTATAGTATAATAAACACTTGTAGAACAAGCCTTACGAGCAAAAAAAGATGAATAAAAAAAGAAGTCAATTGTCTATGTGGTTTTCAGGGCCGATGCCCCCCTTTGTTCTCACATTGGGTAGTCATGGGACCATGAGCATAAGCTTATAACAAATGCATAATTACTTACACTAATTCTATTTACAAGATTTTGGATACGAGAAGTAGCATGTTTGTTAGGAGGTTAGAGAATTAGATCCATATCTACATACAGAAAGTATTTCTTGACCCTAACACACAATTACTTGCTTATGAAGAATGCTGAAAATATCCAGTTGTCATAGTTTGTTAAATCAGCAAAATTTGCAAGACCTGAGCACCATGGGTTGCATGTTATCATTTGATAGAGGTATACAAAATCATACCAGATAATTTAAAGATGGCAGATACCTGCCATGTCAAGATTCTAGTGTACATAATACATAGTGTGTTACTGCTACTAATGAATGATTTAGTCAGTGCTCTGGATGCCCCCCTCTGTTCTCACATTGGGTAGTCATGGGCCCATGAGCAGTTGCTGATAACAAATGCGGAATTACTTACACTAATGCTAGACTTAAGTGTAGAAAATGGACCACAAAGTGATTAGTCTACCATTTCAAAGCACTCATAATCCGATTTCTGCCTTAAGCTTATTGTTACTCTGTTTGGATTCATCTTTATCTAGTGATACCAATAGATGTTAATTCAGTCAAGGACAACTCCGATTGTTTTGGATTCGATCCATCAAGACTTCAAGAGGCAATGCATATGATGGCTCTCATGTTGCCAATTTTAGTTCTTCAAAAACAGGGACCCATGATGCATCAAGGGGTGCCACTGACTTTGACTCTTTGAAGGGTTCTTGGTATGATGCTTCAAAGGCGCATGTAATTGGACAAGCGCCAGTTACAACAGCTCATGGGGGAGCTTGCTAGTTAATATGGGTCCAATCAAACACTATCATCCTAGGCAACTTAGATAGAAAATCATCGGGACAATAAGATCACTTGCAGATGTCATTACTGAATTGTGGTCTCTATATGAGAAGCCTACCGCCCTACCCTAGATGGATATCAAGTGGAAGCAGTCTTTTAGAAGGATAAAGATGGATCCATTCCTAGCATTGTCAGAGTACATGTCATGCTATCAGAATAATAGGTGAAATGCTCTTATAAAAAAGGAGTGGGCAAAGCAACACTTAAATCTTCAGGATGGACCTTTCTGGATGACAGACCTAAGAACAAGTTTTACATCTCCCTTGATGGTTAGTGGTTTCCATCTTTTCTAGGAGCATGCCAGGCATGTTTGGCTGCAAAAGAAGAAAATAATTACCAAAATGATCATACATAAGAGGGCATGTGACTCGCCTTGATAGTTTGAAGGACAAGAGTCACGCTAATGAAGAGGCGCCAATCTAGGAATGCGCCTTGCACATCAGCAAGGGCAAGGAGGCAGTCCGCGGCGTTGCAGGTGAAAGCTCTCTTGTGAGTTTTGGTGTTTGGATGACAACTCAATTAAAGGACTAACAAGTGTACTAAGTGTTGAACAGGTACTTAAGGTAAAGCCTACAGGGTTCAACACAAGTGAACAAATGTGATGGTCCAAGAACTGGATTATGGATACATAATGGACATCACAAGTAAGTTGGACATTGCATAAAGTGAGACTCGGGTGCGTAGCTCGGAGACAACTGATCAAGCCAAGGATGGAAGCAAGAAGAGCTTCGAGGTACCAAGTGCACGGGAGAAGGTCAAGGAGGCTGAGGAACCCAAAGCCAAGGGTGAAGAAGAAGGCTTGCAAAGTCAAGGGTGATCGAGTTGAGAACAGCTACGGCACATCAAGGATCACTACATAAGGACGTGACTTACAACCAATGTGGTAACAGCTACAGTTATGTGGTGTAAGTCATAAGGCTCAAGACCAAGCTCTAAGAAGGAGATCAAGGTCACTAGAAGGAGAACAAGTGTCAAAACCAGAACTGGAAGCAACCTAAAAGAGCTAAGTTCACCTTGATCTTTAGTTTGGGTTGTTCCTAGGTTTGGAGATGTTCTATGTGATCTTTGCAGGATGTTGGAGCCAAGAAATGTCAATCTAGATCAGGTCAAGCAGACTTGATGATTTATGAGTCCAACATCGAAACTCATGCATGTGAAATGCTATAGATGTAATAATTAAGAGAAGGTATGTTTCTAGACTTAGTACATTGGTTTTAGTGTACTAATATACTTGTCTAAGTGTTAGAAACAGAAAGAAGAAGAAAAGGAAAGAGGTGCAAAAGGCTTGGCTGTGTACAGCCAAGACTCTGCTCAGTCTGGGTGCACCGGACTGTCCGGTGGCTCACCGGACAGTGTCCGGTGGTGCACCGGACAGTGTCCGGTGCACCAGGCTGGCTCAAGCGAAGTGGCCGCTCTCGGGAATTCACCGGCGACGTACGGCTATAATTCACCGGACTGTCCGGTGTGCACCGGACTGTCCGGTGAGCCAACGGTCGGCCGGGCCAACGGTCGGCCGCGCGATCTGCGCGGGACACGTGGCCGAGCCAACGGCTAGATGGAGGCACCGGACTGTCCGGTGTGCACCGGACATGTCCGGTGCGCCAACAGCTCCAAGACTGCCAACGGTCGGCTTCGTCATAGAAGGAAATAAATCGGGCACCGGACAGTGTCCGGTGTGCACCGGACTGTCCGGTGCGCCACCCGACAGAAAGAAAGTATTGCCTTCCAAATGGGATTCCAACGGCTCCTAGGCCCCTTGTGCCTATAAAAGGGACCCCTAGGCGCCTCAAGGAAAGTACAAGTGCAGCCAACAAGTGTAGACTTCACTGGAATCAATTCTCGCTCTCCCTCTTGTGTGTAACTCTATAGTTTGTGTAGAAGGCACAACTATAAGCCTTAGAGAGAGGAGTAGTGCTGCTAAGAGCTAGAGCAAGGTCTTGAGCGTATCGTTACTCTGCCGGGGTGCTGCCAAGAAGTTTGTAAGTAGCCGCGGTTCTGTTGTAACCCCACTCAATAGTGAAAGGCTCTATCTGTCATACTGACAGATCTGAGCAAACGGAGGAAGGAGTTGAAATAGACTCCAAGCCCAGGTGTGGCTAACTCCAACGAGGACTAGGCAAGCATTTCAGGCTTGGCCGAACCTCGGGATAAATCCTTGCGTCTGTGTGCTCTGTTCTGTATTGTATCCTGACTCTCTGTCTTACTCGTCTTTATATCTGCACTTCAATACTTATATGTGGTATAAGCTTTATTTGAAGTGCAGGACATTTTTGAGACAGGATCTCTGATTCCGCTGCAACCTACTCGAAGAGTCTTCTCACTCCACTGCGTACTAAGTCTTCGAGTAGAGTAAGAATTTAAGTTTTAAAGCAATAAGTTTTATTCGCCTATTCACCCCCCCCTCTAGGCGACATCCAGATCCTGTTCCCGGGTCAAAGAGAACTTTCAATTGGTATCAGAGCTAGGCCTCTCCAGTGTGGGCTTAGCCGTCCGGAGATAACGATGTCGTCACAAGAGGTAACTGTAGAAATTCTTTTAGGCGATGGCTCTAATTACAAATCTTGGTCTGTCTCTATTTATAATGCTTTCATGAGTGTTGATTCTGATTTGAGACAGATCTTTAGTAGAAGTATTTTTCCATCTGATATTAGTAAAAATCCCTCTAATGATGAACTAAGATGTTTAACTCTCAATCACCGTGCTTGCAACATCTTAGTTGAGTCTCTTTCTAGAAGTGCCTATTTTGCCATCATGAGTAGTGATAATGATTTGTTTGTTGATGCTCATGATTTATGGAATAGAATTAAAGTAAAATATTTTGTGGCAAATTGTACTACTTCTACTCCCTATATTGCTTGTGATGCTAAGCATTCAAAGGGAGAAGATCAAGAACGATGGACACCCAACGATGAATCTACCTCGTCGACATGTTTGATCTCCACTAATAATAAGTGTTTTATTGCTAACAATGACGGTGGAGACAAAAGCCATGATGAGGAGGAATATGAGGATGATAGCGAGGATGAATCTTCATCATCACAAGGTACATTTTCCTATATTGCTTCCACTGACATTAATGACAGGGAAAATGAGACCGATGATGTGGAAGAAGAGGAGATTCGCCGTTTCTACAACCATCTCAACAAAGCGGACAAAACTCTCTTGGTTAAGTTGTTGAGAAGGAATAAGGAACAAGACGAGACGCTTCTCAGGCTAGAGGAGACTCTCATCAAAACAAACAACAGCCTGGAGAAGATGACCAAAGAACATGAGGAGCTAAGGTGCTCTCATGATGTCTTGGTCCAACGGTATGATTCAATATTAATTGAGCAAAGTAATAATTATGACGCTCTATCTAATGTTGCTCAACTTAAAACTGAAAATTCTATGCTTAGAAGTCAAGTAGAAACAATGAATTTAGAAAAGCTTGCTCTTAGTGAAAAGTATGATATGTTGTCATACTCTCATAGTAAACTAGTTGATGATCATATCATGCTCGATATTGCTCATGAGGTAGTAATTACTAGTTTAAACTCATATGAACCTCATTCTTGCACTAGTAATCAATTGGTCAAAATATTATCATGTGCTGACCTCCACCGCCCCAAGAAAGGCCAATCTTTGTTTGAGAAACAAGTTGCAGGATCAAAAAGAAAATTGCGTGGGAACAAGAAGCAAAGACAACTAAGGAGAAGACACATTGCTCAACTTTCTCAAGATATCCACGGGCGCGTGGTGAAGAAGCTTGAGAAAGGAAAAACTGCAGCAAGTGTTAAGCTCCATAAGAAGGATGCTTCTAAAGATGAGGAAATCAACATGAGCCCGGAAAAAGGTAAAGATTCAATTAATCATGTTGTTTGCACTAACCTTTTCTCTATGTCATCCAAGAACAAAAAGAGAAAAGGGAAAAGGAGGTGCTTTAAGTGCAACAAGTCAGGACACCTCATTGAGTCGTGTCCATACACCAACAAGGGTGAAGGGATAAGGAGATGCTTCGGATGCAATGACAAGAACCACACGATCACTTCTTGTCCTCTATTGACGAATCAAGCATGTGCAGTCTCCAAGATGACTCTCACCAAGAAAAATGGCAAATAGCAAGCATCATGTCAGAATGAGCGACGCTTCTGCTACAAGTGTGGTGAGCAGGGTCATCTATCCAAGGTATGTTATAAAGGTAAGATTACTAAGCAAGTGAATTTGTGTCAATCTTATTCGCGTAGGAGACCCAAATCATACACTTGTGCTAGATCTATAACAAGATCACCTAGAACTAGCACAAAGGCAATTTGGGTACCAAAGGCACATTTAGATGATCATTATGGACCCATCCCGAGATGGGTACCAAACTGTGCTAACTAGACCATGCAGGTGCCTTGAGATGGACTGGAGACCATGGGAGAGCTTAAGACGGTTATCTAAAACTCTATGCTTAAGCTGTTAATTGTTGTGATGTTTATTGACCCAAGGTTGAATTATTGTGAAACACTAATCCCATGTTCATCTCAAGTGAAATAAGGTGTATAGGTCCTGAATCATTATTGGTGAATCAAGTAAAGGACCTTGATGAGAATCTACAACCTGCTCTCCAAAGGACGGTACCCGTGTATTGTAAGTACATAATTGCAATTTAGTATTGCTCTTAAGTTGGCTTGATGTGCTACCTGTCCTTAGAGTAGTTATGCTTTATGATTGCCTGTGTTAAATGGATCATAATGATGGTTGCTTAATCATGGCTGGTGCTCTATAGGATATATCTTTTGAATCATTCATTGGTAGCTCTTTCATTTGTTATATCCACAACGATTAACTCTCTTGGTGTATATGGATAAACCTGTAACTTTTTGTAAGTAATGCTATATGCAAATATGACATTTTGTTTAGTCCATGTTCACATGATTACCCTAGTTTGGTACTGTGTGAATTTCAAATCCATGTCGTGCCCTTTTGAGCTATGAGGTGCGTAAGCAAAAGGAGCCCTGAATTGGTGATAACAAGGGCTCTCATAAAGGCAAAGGTATGGAAAATGGAGCTATGCAATTTCATTAAATATTCTTGAAATTCCATTCATTGTGATCATAGCTATGTTCTTGTCTTTCAATTGGTAATATCTTGGCTTAGGTAATTTATGCCTTTAAAATGTTGTTTCTTTTGTGCACCTAAGAAACCTTCTTAATTATGACATGCTTAGATATTTCGCTTTATATACATGATTGTGTTGATCTTCAATTGGTATATGCAATGATAGTTAAGTATGAAGCATGTACAAGTTGCGTAAATGTTAGACTTCCTGTGAGTATTCAATTGGCTTAGGTGCCACTGAGGCGTGCATTTGTGTATTTAGTCAACCTTTCATTTAGCCTTCAATTGGTGTTAAGTGGCTTTTCATTTGATATGCAAATTGGCATCTTTGGGTGATGAAAGTGGTAGAGTATGCCTTGACCAAGGTATGTTGTGATCCCCTCTAGTTCTAAGGAAGCTAGAATGTGCAAAGTGCAAGTCATTCAAATACTTGATGCACAACTTGAGGGGGAGCACACATAACTTGTGTCTTTTGAGACTAACTGTTTCTTGAGCAATCTTGTATAGTCTCTAGGTGGAAAAGAGAAGATAAGCAAGAAATGGAGCAATCAGGACTTGGGTACCTCTGTAAGTCAAGAAATTGGTATCTCAAGTCGTGAGTAAGTTCATATTTTTAGATTGCTCATGCTCTATAATATCTGGTGATAATAGATGCTTATTCTTAAATATCATGGAGCTATGATAATAAATGAACTTTTGCAATTGGTATCTTTCAATTAGTAGCTGTGATACTCTACTTCAATTGACATTTTTTGATAATCATTAGAATGGAAGTTTCTTTTTGTGCCCAATACTATAACTTGTTCTAAGTTTGGTGTCTTAGCAACAAGAAAGAGTTAGGATAAAGAATCAGGCACGAGTGTGGAGAAGCTCTCGAGAGATTAAATACTTTCAAGATGGGAAGTACACTACAACATGGTAAAGGTACAAAAGGAAGTATTAATCGTTTTGCATATATGTGATAGTGCATATGTTCAATAAGTAAGGAGGAGTTTTGATAGTCGTTTTTCCTCCTTGACACCCTGCTGTCCCTTGACATCATCCTATGTTCTTGCTTGAGTACGGTTTTTGGTGTTTGATGTCAAAGGGGGAGAATTTGTGTATTAAAGCTTATCTCAACCTGAGAGGAAAGCTTATCCTAAGGGGTGATGTGTTAGTTTAAGCTTTGCTAGTGTGTTAGTCATATGCTTCTTGCAGTATCATATGTATAGACTATGTATAGACTAGTGTTTCCGCTGCGATGAATTATTTGGCTTCTATAGTGTATTAGATAGTCATGTGGTTAATGGTGCTTTAAGATTGCTTTCAATTAGTGTCTTAGTTTGAATTGGTATCTTAATGATGAATAGTGGTAGGTTGATATTCCTGTGATTGAATGGTGTTTAACTCTGATTATGTGCATTTGTGTGTTATAGCATCATGGTTTGATTCTTGACACAATGCATACTAAAAAGTGCTAAGGTGTAGAAATGTTTCGATTTGCCTAAGTATGTGCAAATTGGCGTCTAAGGCCAAAATTATGTTTTTGAAGTAAGCACTTATTTAGGGGGAGCATTCTATAATCTTAGAATTCAAATTTGTGCTTCAAATCTTATTCTTATGTAAGCTTTAATTGTGTTGCCATCAATCACCAAAAAGGGGGAGATTGAAAGCTCTCTTGTGAGTTTTGGTGTTTGGATGACAACTCAATTAAAGGACTAACAAGTGTACTAAGTGTTGAACAGGTACTTAAGGTAAAGCCTACAGGGTTCAACACAAGTGAACAAATGTGATGGTCCAAGAACTGGATTATGGATACATAATGGACATCACAAGTAAGTTGGACATTGCATAAAGTGAGACTCGGGTGCGTAGCTCGGAGACAACTGATCAAGCCAAGGACGGAGGCAAGAAGAGCTTCGAGGTACCAAGTGCACGGGAGAAGGTCAAGGAGGCTGAGGAACCCAAAGCCAAGGGTGAAGAAGAAGGCTTGCAAAGTCAAGGGTGATCGAGTTGAGAACAGCTACGGCACATCAAGGATCACTACATAAGGACGTGACTTACAACCAATGAGGTAACAGCTACAGTTATGTGGTGTAAGTCATAAGGCTCAAGACCAAGCTCTAAGAAGGAGATCAAGGTCACTAGAAGGAGAACAAGTGTCAAAACCAGAACTGGAAGCAGCCTAAAAGAGCTAAGTTCACCTTGATCTTTAGTTTGGGTTGTTCCTAGGTTTGGAGATGTTCTATGTGATCTTTGCAGGATGTTGGAGCCAAGAAATGTCAATCTAGATCAGGTCAAGCAGACTTGATGATTTATGAGTCCAACATCGAAACTCATGCATGTGAAATGCTATAGATGTAATAATTAAGAGAAGGTATGTTTCTAGACTTAGTACATTGGTTTTAGTGTACTAATATACTTGTCTAAGTGTTAGAAACAGAAAGAAGAAGAAAAGGAAAGAGGTGCAAAAGGCTTGGCTGTGTACAACCAAGACTCTGCTCAGTCTGGGTGCACCAGACTGTCCGGTGGCTCACCGGACAGTGTCCGGTGGTGCACCGGACAGTGTCCGGTGCGCCAGGCTGGCTCAAGCGAAGTGGCCGCTCTCGGGAATTCACCGGTGACGTGCGGCTATAATTCACCGGACTGTCCGGTGTGCACCGGACTGTCCGGTGAGCCAACGGTCGGCCGGGCCAACGGTCGGCCGCGCGATCTGCGCGGGACACGTGGCCGAGCCAACGGCTAGATGGAGGCACCGGACTGTCTGGTGTGCACCGGACATGTCCGGTGCGCCAACGGCTCCAAGACTGCCAACGGTCGGCTTCGTCATAGAAGGAAAGAAATCGGGCACCGGACAGTGTCCGGTGTGCACCGGACTGTCCGGTGCACCACCCGACAGAAAGAAAGTATTGCCTTCCAAATGGGATTCCAACGGCTCCTAGGCCCCTTGTGCCTATAAAAGGGACCCCTAGGCGCCTCAAGCAAAGTACAAGTGCAGCCAACAAGTGTAGACTTCACTGGAATCAATTCTCGCTCTCCCTCTTGTGTGTAACTCTATAGTTTGTGTAGAAGGCACAACTATAAGCCTTAGAGAGAGGAGTAGTGCTGCTAAGAGCTAGAGCAAGGTCTTGAGCGTATCGTTACTCTGCCGGGGTGCTGCCAAGAAGTTTGTAAGTAGCCGCGGTTCTGTTGTAACCCCACTCAATAGTGAAAGGCTCTATCTGTCATACTGACAGATCTGAGCAAACGGAGGAAGGAGTTGAAATAGACTCCAAGCCCAGGTGTGGCTAACTCCAACGAGGACTAGGCAAGCATTTCAGGCTTGGCCGAACCTCGGGATAAATCCTTGCGTCTGTGTGCTCTGTTCTGTATTGTATCCTGACTCTCTGTCTTACTCGTCTTTATATCTGCACTTCAATACTTATCTGTGGTATAAGCTTTATTTGAAGTGCAGGACATTTTTGAGACAGGATCTCTGATTCCGCTGCAACCTACTCGAAGAGTCTTCTCACTCTACTGCGTACTAAGTCTTCGAGTAGAGTAAGAATTTAAGTTTTAAAGCAATAAGTTTTATTCGCCTATTCACCCCCCCTCTAGGCGACATACAGATCCTGTTCCCGGGTCAAAGGGAACTTTCAGCAGGTCGCAGGTTGCCGGAGCCGCAAAGGGCATGGGCGCGTCACGCGCGACAGAGGGCTGAGGGGGCACGGTCCCGCGAAGGGCATGGGCGCGTCACGCGCGACAGAGGGCTGAGGGGGCACGACCGTATGTGGGACGCACTCCGCGGCGTCGCAGGTCACCGGAGCCAAAGAGACGTAGATGCGCCACGCGTGACAGAGGGCTGAGAGGGCACGACCGTGTGCGGTGCCTCGCGGTCGCGGCTCGTGTGGCTAGCGGCGACGACGGCGAGGGTGTTTCTGTCACGCAGGCCTTCAAACCCTCCTTCACTACCACCGCCATAAATGGGTGCGCACTGCGCAGTGTTGTTGCCGGGTGGTCGCGGGTGGAGTGGCGGCATGCGCGACGCGGGTGGGGAAGGTGGCGACGGTGGGGGGATCAAGGCCCGGGGAGGCCGCAGCTTGGTCGTGATGACGGTCGTCCTTCTTCTCGATAGCCCGGGGGGACGGGCGGGCATCACGGCACGATAGAGGCAGATGGATGGGGAGCGCCATGAATGGCATTGGATGCTCACAGAGAAAGGGAGGCGTGGGAGGAGGTGAGGTGGCAGACCTTCCATGGACCGCGGACGCGTTGCATGTGGGGAGAGGAGATCTGGCGGACCTTCCATTGATGGCGCGGGCGGACGGGGCAGGGGCGGGGGCGGAGCGTGCTTCACCAAAAGAAAATGTGGACGCCCTCTATAGCATCTTATGTAGTAGTAAAGATAAAGAATAGAATAGCGCCTTAGCTGGACCAACAAGCATCTCGCCTATGAAAATTCAACAAGACATGAAATCAGATTTTTTTTCGAGCAGGGCCAAAGAGTATGATGCACAATTCTTAATTTAACTGCAGATTGCATATACCGGTTGTGACACGCTTCTTTTGTCCTCCTGAGATACCTCTGATCATAGAGTCTCCAACCATTGTATCCGCACAGATCTCCAGACCCAGAATCTGCAAAAGAAACACAATTACTGTTAGGGGCATATATATCCATTTCTCATGTTTTCTTTTTCTGCAGTATATTTTTACTTACCTTGAGGATGTAATCTGTAACCACGCTCTCCTGACCTTCCACGGAGATAGCCGGTTTGCACAGAAGCACAAATAACTCTGAGTAACCTTTGTCACTTCCAATGTAAACACATGATTTGGTTAGAATTAAATGGATTTTTACCTTCATGTAAACATCGGCATCAGGATCTGGTTTAATGTTGGCTTCTTTCTCCCTTCTTGAAAGCTCAGTAAGCATGTCTGCGTAATTTGAAAACACCATCAGGTTCACTTCACCGAAGGTGAATAATTATCTGCGTTCCTTTCCAATGTCTGTGTTTACATACCATAACGCGTTCCGACTCCTTGACATCTTGCAGAGAAGGCAAGTGTTTCTCGGACCGTCATTTCGTCGACGTGAACATCATGCTGCCCGATGTATGCCGATGTCCTCTGAGGGACAAATTCATCCATGTCATGACCATTGTATGTCACTCTTCCTGACACCTGAAAATTACCATTGCAAGTTCACCTATTCAGTACAGTTTACAACTATCTCTCTCTCCCAATATATACCATTTTTGCCTAGAATTCAGAAGTTCACAATCAAGAAATTATCGCAAGATGTGATACCTTCAGATTGGAGTCAAGTTTCCCTGCCAAAGCCAGAAGTAGACTTGTTTTCCCGGATCCAAGAGGTCCAAGCAGCAAGGACATTCTGAACGAAGTGCCAGTTAGTAAGTACAACTACAGAAAAACTGAAAACCTTGCACTTTAAAATTCTTTGGCTTCTTACCTGCCGGGTCTTATGACCCCACTGATATCGTGAGGACGGTACAGATTCACTAAAGGCAGAACCAGGGGAGGCAGCCTAACCCTTACAGTCTTAATAATAGTAATAGATTAGTAACCATAACTGGATCACAAAATAAGCAATAAAAGAAAGTAGGTGCATTACTGTTCGTATTCAGTTCACCAAAACTAACACCCATCAATAAGCACACTATTCACATGAGTACTATTAAGACTCTAGGAGTGACCAGAAACAATGAAGTTAGTGTGAACATGGTCAATTAACTCAATTCAATTCAAGTATTCTATATTTCTGATTTTGCATGGGATCTTTGAACTGATACAAGCACAAGAAGCACGATTTTCTGCACCACGACTGGAAATCTCTAAATAAAAAATATATATGTGCACACTACTTAATTTCTTAAGTGCTTTTGAAGGCATCTGGCGTCTCAAATTTGCTTAATAAATGGAGAAGAAAGCGACGATCAAGCCTAATAATTGATGGATCAAGATGCCATAAAAGCAACCTACTACAAATAAAAGATATGACTAAATCAGTATATTGTAGAGAGCAAATGTTTAAAAGTCCAAGCAGTAACAACACAAATACACTCTTTGCTTAATATGTAGCAAAGAGCCAGCTCCATCGGTGTGAGGCATCCTGTTTCCGTGAGAACCCTCTTTGCATTTGTGATGGAACATGGAACACTGTTTTCTTGATACAGACGTACTAAATAAGGAGAGGTTACCTTGATGCTGGAAGGAGAGAGGCGGATGGTCTGACCGACGCCGCTAAGAGCACACTGCACAAACCCGGAGCCAAGTATGGTTCGTGAGCACGAGCCCACTTTCCTCATGCCATCCTCTGAGGAGAACGTGGGACCCAGCCCGAGAAGGATCGCGCGCTGGGCGACCGGAACCACCTCTCACCGGGGGGACACATTGGGATGGGTGGGGGCCTTACCACGTGCGGCGGACGGAGGTCGCCGAGGCCTGCCAATGGGCACGACGACGGGGTGACAAGGACCGGCGACGAGGGTTAGGGTTTGAGAGCAGTCAAGTGCGGAAGGACGGACGGGCGGTGGGGGGAGCTAGGTCTGAACCGAATAGGGCCATGAGACGGCGGAGGATCTCCTCTGCAAACACGCACGATGGGATGGGCAGGAACTTACCTCGCGCGGCGGCGAACGGTGATTTGGGCTTGGGAGTCGCTCATCTCGCCCGACAGCCGCCTCCCCTCCTTCCTTCCTCCCACACAACCGGTGCTGTGGGGCGAGGCACGGTGATTTGGGCTTGGGGGCGGGGGGGAGAGCCGGAGAGGGAGGGAGCACCCACAGAAGAGGAGGGGGAGGAAGGGTGAGAGAGAAGCAGGCCAGGGGGGAGCGGCGGCTCGCGCGGAGGAGGGGGGTAGGAGGCGGCGGGATGAGTGTGGGGGGTAAGAGTGCGCGCATCGGACGGCTGAGAGACAGGGCCGTCCCTGTGGGGGTGCCGAAGGTGCGGCTGCACCGGGCCCCCAAAATCAGAGGGCCCCTTAGCCACTAGACGCTAGCATTTTTTTCTGTTAAATCTATCTATTCTAGACACAAATACGCAAAGAGCGATGCACTATCAATCAGTCTCATTTAAATTGTTAAACTAATGTCTCAATTGCTTATCGAATACTTTATTCGTTTCAAAATAATATTTGTTTTATCTCTTGATTTTTATGTTTATATTCAACTAGATGATGATGAATCCACTAAAGAAACAAAACGAATTTTATTTTGATATAGATAGAGTATTATTTACTATACACATGATGGTTGCATCGGCAGAGAGAAGCTTTTTAAAATTGAAATGTTTTTGAGCTATTTATGGTCAACAATAACTTAAGAGAGGTTAAATGGCTTGACGGTTCTATATATCGAAAAAAGTTGTTAGATGAAATTTATCTCAATGATATAAGCGATGACATTGTATCACAAAATTTGTATCACAAAATGTTAGAAGATATTTTTAATGATGTCAGATAAGAAGTAAGTGTTTTTGGCTATATTTTACATTTGTTATCTTATAAACATCAAAACAGTGTATAATAATTTCGCACTGGGCCCCTGAAAAGTTAGGAACGGCCCTACTGAGAGACTCTAGAGCGTATTGGACGGTTGAGATCATCGGAAGGCAGAACAAGCAGAGGCAGCCTAGCCCTTATAGCCTTAATATAGAAACTAGGTATATGCCCGTGCGTTGCAACGGATGGCACTTGTGCACGTATAGATCATTATTTAGTGTTGCTATCAAGAATCAACTTAACAATCATAACAAATGTCGAAGTCTGCCATTTCAAACAATCAAAATTTAGTTCAATGACACTATTAATCGAAATAAGAAAATCCTAAGTTGATAATACAAGATCAAAATAAAGAAAATCAGATTCCTATTAATTGTTCAGTACACCTCCTTGTTAACATCATTGAAGTACGGGTGCTCCAGGGCCTTCTTCGCCGAGACCCGCTTCCCTGGCTCATATGCAAGCATTTTCTGCACCAACCGCAGCAAATTAAGTCAGAACGCAATCCTCACAATCTCTAACCTCTTCTTCCCTCATATTCTGCAATGTTTGGTAAACTTGCACAAGGTGTAACTTTTCACTGACCTCAAGTAAATCATAGCCATCGGAGTCAAGACCAGGGACAAGAGTGGACAGCTTAGTGGGCTTCCACTGGGGGTACACGTGCCAGTTCGGCAGCTTGCCTACTCCTGGCCACATCTCCTCATTTGGGGTGCCCAGCAACCTTTCACCCAAAGAACAAGATGGAGCATTAGACACCCACCAAGAATTCAGAATGCAAACAACGAACTAAAGCACTGGAGGCATTACTTGAAGATGTGGAGGAGCTGCTGTAACTCGGAGTCGCCAGGGAAAAGTGGCTGATTAGTAACCAACTCAGCTGCCATTTACAACCAAATTAGAAATCGTATATGTCGGTTTGAATTCTGAAGCAGTTTGCTTTGACAAGAATATGTGCTCATCGAAATGGTACCAAATATGCAGCCCGCGGACCAAATGTCAACCAGCGTGGATTAGTGTGTGGCGCCAAGAAGAACCTCGGGCGCCCTGTACCACAGCGTCAGAATCTGCACAAACAATTCAGACTCCACTATTTAATCAGACGCAAGATGCACGGCTGATGATGAAGACCAGTGGCAGTGGGAAGCAGACCTCGTGCGTGTACTTCTTTACAGGGACGATGATGGCACGGCTGAGTCCGAGGTCAACGATCTTGAGCGCCATGGTCTTGCGGTCCATGAGCAGGTTGTGCGGTTTCAGATCACGGTGGAGCACCCCGCTGCTGTGAACAAAACCCACGCCCTTGCACAGCTGGTACATCAGGATCTGCAGACGCACCAAGGCCATCAATTGAGTCATGCAGACACGGGTAACACATCCACACAAACACCTTGTCGTGCACAGGGTTTGGTTGTGCCATTGGAGAGGAATAGAGGATACAGAAAGAGAAAATTCAACCTCGCTGAGGATCTTGAAGGTGGCCACCGCATCGAACTTCTTCCCGTCCTGCCACTCATCCTCGTCCTCTAGGTTGTTGTTGTCGTCATCCTTGTGGGTTTGGCATGATGGGGAGGATAGGTCGTTCACGCTCTTCGACCTGCATAGATCGTTGACCAGCATAGCCACCTTATAGAGGTTGGAGATCTCCACGACCATGATGTCACCCTTCTTGAGCAAAGGCTGCTTCCATGGCTCTCGTCGATTTCCATGGCCAAGCAGACGAACCAAGTAACATCAGACCTTAGCAACACACAAAAAAAGGATGATCATATCACTGTACTTCTACCAACATGGGTGTAGCGATCTGTTTAAGGTACCAAGGCACCGCCGCTGATTTAAATAGAAAAAAATATGTAACACAATGGAGTATTTCTCAGATAGCAGCATAGGAAAGATAAAGATAAAGATTATTCTCAACAGCAGCTTTAGCCGAAAAGTCACATGGACTGAACAAAAAAATAGCAGCAATACACGGCATGGCTCATGGAAATTCCATCAAACACCACATGTGCACTAACGATATCAACATGGAGGAACCCATGACCTCATGGCTAATCTGATTCAAGCCGCAAAAGAAAGAGAAATTAAACCCAACAAGACAAGGGGAGGCTTCATTCAACGGCTTGAATCTGGTACCGTAGCTGCAAAAGAAAAAAAGAGAAATTGAACCCAACAAGGCAAGGGAGGCTTTATGCAACAGTGATGTGCCGTGCCGTTGTTGGGGTCTGAGCTGTTGTCGTAGGTGGCAGTGGCGAGCGCGGCCATGAACGTCGTTGCTGAGCTCGCGGGCACCTTGCTAGACTTGCTCTTGCGATCTATGGCGGCGCAAGAGTGGGAGGAGATTGGCCTGTGTAATGCGACCCGAGAGCTAGCAAGGGGAAGGTCCCGCCTCTGCGCCGGAGGAAGAGGAAGCGACGGATAGCGGACGTCCGAGAACCTTCAGATTTGGCGTGTCCTGTGACATGCGCTATTTTTAACAGACGCTTTACCGTTCGTTGCTGGACGCATAAAGGAGTTGAACGTCCTCTAAGTTTAGCGGACAGGACCATATACCGGTTCTTATTGGAGACAGCCTAAGAGATAACAAAAATCTTAGATTAATATTGGTCGCAATCGTTGGGTTGTACGTGAAGCATTTTTGAAAGAATATAATAACTGGAGCAGTAGCTAGTGATATCCAAAAGAGTGTTATCCGCGACAATCTTAAAAAAAATACCTAGCATATCAATGGAAAAGATAAGAAACTGCGAGCTACATATTCAATCGGAAGCCATGACAAGCAAGCAAAACAAAACTAAGAACAAATCACCTGGCGACCAGCTTTCAACGCTACAACATCACTGCTGATGAACACACATGCAAAAGACGTTTCAAATCCGAATGTACTCTTCAAACCTTCCGAACACTCCAGACACCCTGCAGACCTTCTTAAACCCCCACAATATTCGCCCATCAACCTTCAAACCTCCCCTCTCCACACGCCACCACCAACTTCTTCCCCTGCCGTCCACTTCCGCAGTCGCACCTCGCACGCAAAAGGCACAGCGCGGCGGCAGCGGCACACGCCATGGGCACCCTCGTCGGGCACGTCGCGCCGGGCGCCGGCTTCCTCCTCATCGGCCTGTGGCAGCTGTTCAGCCACACCCGCCTGTTCCTGCTGCGGCCGAGCTCGTACTCTGCCCCGGTCTGGTTCCCGGTGCCGGGCGTGCGGCACCTGGAGCTCATACTCATAATCGTCGGCACGGTGCTGTGCATCCTGATGGAGCTCGTCATCGGCCCCGCGAAGCACCAGCCGTTCGATGACGACGGCACCATCCCGTCCGACCACCTCCACAACTTCGAGCACGCGTCCATCTCGCTGGCGCTGCTCGTCTTCGCGGCGGTGACCATCCACCTGCTTCAGATTGATGGAAAGACATGTTTATTGCAGGTAAATACTCCCTTCTTCCTTTATAATCTTGTTGTCTGATTGGATAACGTTGCTAGATTTATTTTGTCTGCGTTGATGAACTTTGATGCCAACTGCCATTTTACTCAATAATGGAGACAAGAAGGACATCCTAGATTTTTTTTGGTTTCGACCAATAATTTTTGCATTATAAAACAAGCAAGACAATGTGAATCAATGTAGCTACAATGTATATATGCTTGTATCCATTAAAAGGCAATTGAGACCATATAAAGTAATGCATACATTGCCCTCAGGAGCTGATTTAAAAGACATAGGTTCCTACATTTCACCCACACTAACTTATATTTAAAAGATGGGTTATGTTGTTTGCTTCAGCAGGCGACATCATATAAGAAAATTGTGATTAATCTTTGTTTTCTTGCAGAATGACCATGATCCATCAAAGTTATTAGCTGAGACACCGTGAAAACTTCTTTATTTCCTGGTTGCTAATGGTGCTCATGTTGATGCAAATTGAAAATACAAAAGCATTACCATGTAGTAGGAGAGAAATGCTAATGGTGCTCACTGTGATATCTTGACAATGATGCTACAAAACTTGAACTAAAATTGAAACTTTGAAGTGGTTGCAGCAATAAGAAATATAAAGGAAATGGGATACACACATCAAGGAGAAGCTATACAAAATAACAACCTTAAAGAAAAGAAGTACCTTGATTCCTCTATGGCGAGGTGGCTCCAGTACCTCCGATCATCTATCCCAGTAATAGTCATTGCCTTTGATGATATACTCATGCAAAGGGCTCCGTTGTTCTTCAGAATCCAGAATTCCTAAAATAGACAGCATGGATGGCTATTAAGCAAAATAGACAATTTCAAGCAAACACGAGGCTAATAACAGAACCGCATCCACAACAGATCGACCCTAACAAACAAGCATAATACCTCCATGGAGGAATGACCAAATGAGTTTACCTTTCTGCGGCATCAAAGAGGGTGGATCGGCACAGACGAGCGTAAATCTCCTTCTTGGTCAAGCGCTTGCTGCTGGCATCTCCATCGCAACAGCCCTCGTCATCGGCGGCCGCGGTTAGGGCCGCAAGGTAGCGGTAGTTGGTGGGGAGCTTGGCGGCCCAGACGCAGTCCGCCGAGGCTGCACCGTGGAAGGCGCTGTTGAGGCAGGCAACCTGGCAGATCTCCGGCTGGTCGAGGTAGAGGAGTACCATCGCCGCGACCGCACCGCCACCGCCATCGAACCAGAGTACCAGAGCACCACCTCCACCTCCCCCTGCACCCGTAGGAAATTACAAACAGGAACCGTAACTTGACCCGACCTCGCCAAGAGCTGCAACTATGCTTATGCTCTTTAGCTCTACACTGTTTAATATTGTATAATGAAGTCTTACAACTAATTCATTGTTGTAGTAAGTCTTTTACATGAGTTATATTTTGTAACTAATTCATGGACAAAAGACATTTACTTCTACTAATATGTAACTTGGACCAATCAAACTACAACAGATGGGACCATGACTTGATGCAATACTCACACCTATGCAGAATTTGAACCATTGTGCAATACTCATGCCATTCTCCAAGCAGACAATTTCACCAGCTTTTTCTGGAATTCCTCCAGCATGTTGTAGCAAGCATATGCAAACACATAACTTTAAAATTTTAGGCATAATGTGGATAACTTTACCAAAAGAAAAAAATATATGGCAGTGGTAAATGTGAAACCAAGAAAATAGTTAGGACAATCCTTTAGCACCTCGCATAATTTAGCTACAGACATTCGCAACCGATGACACAAGCAGATAACTCCAAAACGCCCACCTTCGCCCAAAAAAACTCTCCGCCTATTCAAGTGCCATGGGCATGTCAGGAGATTCAACAATGTATGTCAAATGAGGATAATTGATTTAGGAAATAACATCAAGATATTGTTATAAGTATCAACCAATAGTAATCTCAACAATTCTCGCTTTTACCAAACGTATGTTGCTATTAAAATGCTAAAAGCAGGAACATCGTAGGAACATCGTCCAATAGCTGGGCATAAATGTTGTTTTCTTGCAATGAGGATGTAAATGTTTTGGTTGCACACAACTAATCATGCATATTCAAATGACTGTCTTTACTTGAGGACATCCCAGGTACAGATTTTAGATGTGGCAAAAAATGTTCAATGTAACTTTGTAGCCATCTCAAAGACTACCTCCACAGTGATACTGTGGTAGTCAAGTCAGGTTGTAACAACATTGCAAGTTCAATCCACCAACATTCATACAGGTGACACGGATTCGATCACCAGGCAGTGTAGGATGCTGATGAGTCATCGATTTGAATGGCAATTTCTGCAGTCCATGGACACTTGAGTCCTGAAACTGCACACCAACATTTGCTATTCCTGTAAGTTGAAATTGCCGCGAGTGGTCAGATCACAGGAAAGCTACGATTATGGACATGTAGTCATTGCCTCCAAATTCAGTGGAACATTACCTTCATTAGCCGAACTTTGACAAGTAAAAATACCCATTACATTAGCACTTCTGTTCGGGAAAAGCGCTCCAAAAGAGGACTGCTCATTGCTACTGCTAGCTGGCAATCCATGTCTCGGATACTTGGGCAGAGTGGCAGCACTGCTGGAGGGACCAGCCCGAGTAAAATCAATGGTACCAGCTGAGATCTGCTACTACTGTGGCTCCATCGGAAACCAATCGAGTGAAGGAAGAAGAAAGGCAGGCACGACTGAGATCTGCTACTACTGTGGCTCCATCGGAGACACAGGCAGAGGCAGGGACCGCTCGATCTGTGCCGGCAGCCGAAGGTACTCGTGCATCAGCGCTTACCGTGAGGGGGCGGAGAGAGCGAGGGCGAGCCATGCCGGGTGGGGCCCACGTCGCCGGCGCCGCGGACCAGATGCAGGTGGACCAGCCGTTCCCCGCTGCGGCCGCACACGGCCCCGCGGATGCTAAGTGCCCCTGCTGCGCGATTTTCTCGTAGGAGAAGGAGCGTTGCTTACCGGGGAGGAGACGCACTGCCTTCCTGGTCCATGCGTGCGCGCTATACAAGCTTGTCGCCGCCCCATGCTTTCTCCATACCGGGTCGTGCGCGTGGAGCGGAATCGCGGCGGGGTGGCGGGCGTGCGCGTGATCCGCGGGCGGGGAGCGGAATCGCGGCCGGGGGTGGCAGGCGTGCGCGTGATCCGCGGGCGAGAGGGGAAACAGGAGCGGGGGCAGTCTACACTCTACTCTTAATAGTAGCCTTAATATAGAAAAGAGAGCAGATACTGACAGCGGAGGAAGTACCTGGAAGGAAGAACCGTCGCCGCCCAGCGACATGCCATGGCAGCCATCGCCGCTCTTCGCCGTCTTCCGCCAACAACGCCTCGCCTCCTCCTGGGCCGCCGCCATCGCTGGCCACGCGCGCTCCGGTCGCCACGCCGCCGCGCTTACCGTCTTCCGCCGCGTTCTCCGAGCCCACCCCGCCGTCGCTGCCTCCGACCAGTTCGCCTATGCCGCCCTGCTCCGGTGCCGCGACCGCCGCCTCGCGTACCAGATACATGCCCAGGCGTGCCGTCGTGGCCTGACCGCCTCCAACCCCGTCCTCGCTTCCTCCCTCCTCGTCTTCTATGCCGACTGCGAGGAGTGGAACGGCGCCACCAGGGTGTTCAGCGAAATGTCGTGCCCAGACACCGTGTCCTACACCGCCATGATATCCGCCCTCCTCCGCGCCGGGGACTGCCGCGGGGCGCTCGCGCTCTTCCCGTGCATGCTCCCACTTTGCGCACCCACCCAGCACACCTTCTCCAAGCTGCTCGCCCCCTGCGCCTCCATGCGCTTGCACCGCCACGGCAGCCAGCTCCACGCGCAGCTCCTCCGCTGGGGCTGCTGGGGCCCCCACCTCGGCCTGGTCCTCAAGACCGCGCTCGTCCACATGTACGCCGCTTGCGGCGCCATGGTCTCCGCACGCGCCGTGCTCCACGCCACTCCCGAAACCGACGTCGTGCTCTGGACGGCAATTATCACCGCCTACACGCGTCGCGGCCAGCTCCATCGTGCTCTGCTGGCGTTCCGTGACATGGAACGCTCTGCTGTGCTACCCAATGCCTTCACCTACGCAGCGCTCATCGCCGCCTGCTCCGCGGACCACTCGCTGCACATCGGACAGCAGCTCCATGGCCGCCTCTTCAAGTCTGGTCTGGAGCACGACACCTCTGCTTGCAATGCGCTCCTCGACTTGTACAGCAAGTCCTCCGCACGTTCCCTCGACTTGCTGCTTGCTTTCCACGCGGCGGCTGACATGCCCAACGTGGTGACCTGGACTTCCTTCATTGCTGGACTGATGCGCCATGGCAGGGAACAAGAGGCGCTTGCGGCATTTGCTCGTATGCGGGCTACCGGAGTGAAGCCCAACTCCTTCACCCTGTCCACTCTTCTGAAAGGCTGCACCTCCGCACATGCATGTCTGCACGCTGCAAAGATCCATGCCTATGTGCTCAAGACCAGTTCGGAGTCATTGGACGCGGCTGCCGGGAACTCGTTGGTTGATGTGTACGCAAGGTCTGCAAGAATGGATGACGCGTGGAAGGTGGCTACCACAATGTCCTTCGTGAGGGACAGATTCACATACACAAGCCTGGCCAAAGGGCTGAATCAGATGGGGCTTCACCACAGGGCACTCGGCATGATACTTCACATGTTCCACGAGGAGGTTAGTATCGACGGTTTCAGCCTAGCTTGCTTCCTTTCTGCTGCTGCGACATTGGCATCCATAGAGTCCGGGAAGCAGCTGCACTGCTGTGCAGTGAAATTGGGATTGAGCGGTCAGGTATCTCTCTCCAACAGCCTCATAAACATGTACAGCAGGTGCAAGAGTCTGGAGGATGCTAAGAGTGTTTTCCAGTCAATCAGGGAACCCAGTGTCGTGTCGTGGAATGCTATAATCTTTGGGATGGCATTCAACGGCTCTTACACTGAAGCGTTGTCAGTTTTTGAAGACATGATTCTGGCTGGAGCTCAGCCTGATGGGGTCACTTTCACAGTTGTGCTTTCTGCCTGCAGCCATGGTGGCTTAGTTGACATTGGCATCAAACACTTCAACTCTATGGCGAATATGTTTGATGTCCCCCCACAAAAGAGCCACTATACATGGTTCCTGGATATGCTAGGACGATCAGGCCGCTTTACTGAGGTGGCACACACCATCGAGGCCATGCCCGTCCAGCCAGACTTATCAATTTACAGGACCCTGCTGGTATATTGCAAGTTCCACAATGAACCGGTGGTTGGTGAATATATTGCCAAGAAGGCACTAGAGTTGGATCCATCAGATTCAGTGTCACGGAATACACTTATAAGCATCCGCCGTGCTCCTCGGATACAAGATCATGACGAACAGATATATTTGTGGGATGAAGAGATCGAGATGCAGGCATCCAAGTTCTGTGCTGCCGATCAATTGCTGAAAACCGAGCTTGGGTTCTTGTTAAGTATTCCCATGGAAATGTAAGTATTTTTTTTCTGCGCGATTCTTCAATCAGAGTATACGAAAAGGAGCTCCACATTAAACTTTTTGGGATGAAAAGAAGGTCAATTCTGGGTCTGCTTATTTGTTCTTGCGGAGACACTTCCCTGACAAGAATTTATGGATATTTCAGTGCACAGAAACCACACATGTATGGAGGCATGAGTTATCTGGGCAATTTTCTTCTAAATGTTGTTAAAAAGTTTAATTCTCTGGTTCCATCACCTTTGATCCATGAAAGCGTTTATAGAAATCATGGGCCCCCAAAAATGCAAAACCTTCCTATGGCTGGCCATAAGAAATAGGTGTTGGACAACTGATAGATTGCAAAAGCGTGGCATGCCCCATCCGGTAGTTTGCCTCCTTTATGATCAAGAGTAGGAGACAGTTCAACATCTTCTAACTATATGTGTTTTTGCACGTCAGTTCTGGCATGGCATTCTATCATCTTTTAATCTAGGATATCTTATTCCTAGTCCTGTGGAGGCCTCCTTTGCAGAGTGGTGGGGAGGAGTGATCAATCAGATCCATAAAGACAAGAAGAAGGGCTTCAACAATGCTATCATCCTTAGGGCATTGTGCCTTTGGCTTCATAGGAACTAGGTGATCTTCCATGAGGAGTCCCCTTCCATTGTGAAGGTGTTAAGATCCTTCCTTGATGAGCTCGCTTGCTGGGTTCTAGCCGAGGCCAAGCAGTTAGGGAGCATTGGTTTGGTTGACCGTGTTTGTGCTTTGTAAGCGCCAGGTTTGCGTGGCAGAACTCCCTGTCTTGGTGTGTGCTTTAGAAGAGTGTGTGTGTTGAGTGTGTGTTTGTGTTCTGTACCTTTTCCCTTCGTGGGTGTTTTTCTTTTCTCTAATATATAAAGATGCACAGTCTTCCTACACGTTCGAGAAAAAAAAACACACATGATACATTCTATGAAATTGATTATACACCTTTGACGTCACAACCTTCTATGCCAACGGCAGAATATGGCACTTGCCACTTTCACCTACTCAGTTAGCCAATAACAAATAATCATTAATCTCATATAACAAAGTTTATTTGGGTTTCTAATTTCTATGCTAAGATACTCAGATGTCAGATGCTATGACTGTTGCTTCTTCCCGCAAAAAAACCATTCTGTTCACTGCAGTCGATTTTCAATCTCAAATCACGATATAGTAAGATATAGAAAGCTAGCACTATAATTCTTGCCAGAAAGTGGTCTGAAACATAGCACTTTTCTACCTTTCATGTGAACTGTACTGCTCAATGTAGTACATTATCTCCTATTCTCCTTTAAAGGACACATAGTCACATTCATTACAGTTAGAATAGGAAACCCTAACAGGGGTTGGGTGATGTATTAATAGACCGAGTAAACTGGGCCAGACCCATTACAGAAGGGTGAGATAGTAATTATACGGGGAAATCCCCAAACCCTAAACGGGTATTCTAACACTCCCTCGCAGTCACAACTCTATCATGTACAGATGTTGAGACTGGAGCGAAAGTCTAAAAATACACTTGATGGTAACCCCTTGGTGAAGATGTCGGCGAACTGCAGCGTGGTGGGGACGCTGAGAACCCGAACGTCACCGGCGGCGACACGCTTGCGGACGAAGTGCAGGTCGATCTCCACGTGCTTCGTGCGCTGATGCTGCACGGGATTGGTGGAGAGGTAGACTGCGCTAACGTTGTCGCAGTAGACGAGGGTGGCGCGCTGGAGGGGACTGTGGAGCTCGTGGAGGAGCTGTCGCAGCCAGGAGGCCTTTGCCACGCCATTGGCCACGGCGCGGTACTCGGCCTCAGCACTGGAGCGAGAGATGACGGGCTGCCGCTTGGCGGCCCAGGAGACGAGGTTGGCGCCCAGGAACACGGCGTAACCGGAGGTGGATCGACGCGTGTTTGGACAGCCAGCCCAGTCGGCGTCGGTGTAGACCACGAGTTCCGACGTCGGGGATGGTCGGAGTAGGAGGCCGTAGTCGAGGGAGCCGCGGAGGTAGCGCAGGATCCGCTTGAGAGCGGTGAGATGAGGCTCTCGTGGGGTGTGCATATGCAGACACACCTGCTGGACGGCGTAGGCGATGTCAGGTCTGGAGAAGGTGAGGTACAGGAGCGGGCCGGTCAGGCTCCGGTAGGACGTCGCATCGGCGACCGGGGGCCCGTCGTCCTCTGAGAGCTTCGCTTGAGTGTCGACAGGCGTGGAGCAGGGCTTGCAGTCGGACATGCCAGCCCGCTCCAGTATGTCGATGGCATACTAGCGCTGATGGAGGAAGAGACCCTGGGACCGACGCTCGGCGGTGATGCCGAGGAAGTAGTGGAGGGGCCCCAGGTCCTTCATCGCGAACTCCCGCTGCAGGGCGACGATCGTGCGCTGCAGAAGGTCGGCGGTGGATGCCATGAGCACAATATCGTCGACGTAGAGCAGAAGGAAGACGGTGTCGTCGCCACGGCGGTAGATGAAGAGGGACGTGTCCGACTTGGCCTCGACGAAGCCGATGGAGGCCAAGTAGGAAGCAAAGCGACTGTACCAGGCCCGCGGCGCCTGCTTGAGGCCGTAGAGGGAGCGGTTCAGCCGGCAGACCAGATCCGGATGGGCTTCGTCGACGAAGCCGGTGGGCTGGCTGCAGTAGACAGTCTCCGTCAGAGTGTCGTGGAGGAAGGCATTCTTGACGTCGAGTTGATGGATCGCCCAGTCCCAGGAGAGGGGCGAGGGAGAGGACGGTGTGAACAGTGGCGAACTTGACGACGGGGCTGAAGGTCTCGTCGTAGTCCACTCCGGGGCGTTGGGTGAAGCCCCGAAGGACCCAACGGGCCTTGTAGCGGTCGAGGGAGCCGTCTGAGGTAAGCTTGTGGTGAAATAGCCACTTGCCGATGACCACGTTGGTGCCTGGTGGACATGACACCAGGTCCCAGGTGTGGTTGGCCAGGAGGGCCGCGTACTCCTCCATAGCGCGTCACCAGTGTGGGTCGGCGAGAGCGGTGCGAATGGAGGAGGGGATCGGGGAGGCGTCCGGTGGAGTGGTAGTCGTATCAGCTACCAAGATCAGTCGGTCGACAGGTCGAAGAACGCCGGCGGCGCGCCGGGTCACCATCGGGTGGACGTGCCGGGGTCGCGGTGGATGGCGATCGGGTGGTACACCGGTGGCTCGGGGCGGTCTGCCGGGACGTCGGGGGCCGCGGGCGTGGCCGACTCGCGGCGGTGATAGACGACGACGGGGTCAGCGAAGCGCACTGGGCTCATCAACGGGCCTGGGTCAGCAGGTGCCGAGGTAGTGACGTGGCGGCGGCGGTGGTAGACGAGCGCGGGGTCGGCGAAGCGAGTCGTGGGCATCGACGGGGTTGCGCATGGTGCGGGAGGGGTCGACGGGGCCTCGCGAGGCGCAGGCATGGGCGACAGGGTCGCGCGTGGCGCAGGCGTGATCGACGGGGGGGTCGACGGGGCCACGCGAGGCACAGGCGTGGTCGACAGGGGGGTCGACGGGGCCGCGCGAGGCGCAGGCGTGGTCGACGGGGCTGCGCGTGGCGCGGGAATAGGCGCGAGCCGCGGCGTCGAGGGCTCGAGGCCGCACGGAGTGTGGGTAACGGCGCAAGGCGGGGCGCCTGGGAGGAGGGGGAGACCGGATCGGACTCGAGGAGGGAGTCGAGGTCGGTGGGTGGGGAGGGGCCAGCAAGGGAAACACGTCCTCGTCGGAGACGACGTGACGAGAGATGATGATGCGGTGGGAGGCGAGGTCCAGACACCGATACCCCTTGTGGTCAGAGGAGTAGCCAAGGAAGAGGCAGCGGGTGGAGTGAGGAGAAAGATTATGAGGGGCAGTAGCGGAAGTGTTAGGGTAGCAGGCACAGCTGAACACGCGAAGGTGGTCGTAGGTGGGGGCTGTGCCGTATAGGGCGAAGTAGGGAGTAGGGTGGCTCACCGCCTTGTGAAAGGGAAATGAGCCCTTGGGCCATTTCTAAGTATTTTGGTGATTTAGTGTCCAACACAAGTGCCTAAGTGTAAAATGGTGGACAAAGTGCAAATCAAGGATAAAGGTATGTTTCTCAGACTTAGTACATTGTTTTAGTGACTAATGTATTGTGTCTAAGTGCTGGAAACAGGAAAAATCCAATTGGAATTGTCTTGGCTCGAGCAGCCAAGAATCTGCTCAGTCTGGGAGCACCGGACTGTCCGGTGTGCACCGGACAGTGTCCGGTGCGCCAGTCTGGCTTGAGCAAAGTGGCTGCTCTTGGGACTTCGACGGCTGTGTACGACTAAAATTCACCGGACTGTCCGGTGTGCACCGGACTGTCCGGTGGGCCGTTCACAGGCGAACTCGTCGCTCTCGGGAATTCATCGGCGACGTACGACTATAATTCACCGGACTGTCCGGTGTGCACCGGACTGTCCGGTGAGCCAACGGTCGGCCGGGCCAACGGTCGGCCGCGCAATCTGCGCGGGACACGTGGCCGAGCCAACGGCTAGAAGATGGCACCGGACTGTCCGGTGTGCACCGGACATGTCAAGTGCACCAACGGTTCTCAGGCTGCCAACGGTCGACTGCTTCTTTTACGGAAAGAAATCGGGCACCGGACATGTCCGGTGTGCACCGGACTGTCCGGTGCGCCAGTCGACAGAAGGCAAGATCAGCCTTCCTAGATTGCTCTCAACGGCTCCTAGCTGCCTTGGGGCTATAAAAGGGACCCCTAGGCGCATGGAGGAGTACACCAAGCATTCCTACAACATTCATAAGCACCAATACATCGATTTCGCGCCTTTGATTCTTTGCGATAGCAATTAGAGCTCTAGTTGAGTGGTGAACTCATTGAGTTGTGTTGTGAGCTCTAGTTGCGACTTGTGTGCGTGGTGTTGCTGTGATTTCTTGTCTTGAGTGCGTTGCTAATCCCTCCCTTGCTTTGTGTTTCTTTGTGATCTTAAAGTGTAAGGGCGAGAGGCTCCAAGTTGTCGAGATTCCTCGCAAACGGGATTGAGTAAAGCAAGCAAAACACCGTGGTATTCAAGTGGGTCTTTGGACCGCTTGAGAGGGGTTGATTGCAACCCTCGTCCATTGGGACGCCACAACGTGGAGTAGGCAAGCGTTGGTCTTGGCCGAACCACGGGATAACCACCGTGCCATCTCTGTGATTGATTTCTTGTGGTTATTGTGTTTTGACTCCTCTCTAGCCACTTGGCAATTATTGTGCTAACGATTAACTAAGTGTTGTGGCTTAAGTTTTCAAGTTTCACAGGATCACCTATTCACCCCCCCTCTAGGTGCTCTCAATTGGTATCAGAGCCGTTCTCTTCACAAAGGGACTAACCGCCCGAAGAGATGGATCCTAAGGGGAAGGGTATCGTGATCAACGATAAAGAGAAGGAATCCTTCGTTAACGAGCCGAAGGACGACAAGCCTACCGACTCCGGCTCGGGCCATAGACGGAAAGAAGGGAAGAAGAAGAAGACGAGGCGCATCAAGGAGATCGTCTACTACGACGACAGCGATGAGTCTACTTCCTCCCAAAAGGACGACGACCACAATGACTACGAGAGAAGGAAACCGGTCAATTCGAACTTTTCTTTTGACTACTCTCGTATTCCTCAAAGTGCAAATGCTCATTTATTATCTATTCCACTTGGTAAACCTCCTCATTTTGATGGAGAGGACTACTGATTTTGGAGTCACAAAATGCGTAGTCACTTGTTCTCTCTCCATCCTAGTATATGGGAGATTGTAGAGAGTGGAATGCACTTTGATAGTTCGGATAGTCCCATGTTCATTAATGAGCAAATTCATAAGAATGCACAAGCTACTACTGTTCTTCTAGCTTCATTGTGCAGGGATGAATATCACAAAGTGAGCGGCTTGGATAACGCCAAGCAGATCTGGGACACCCTCAAGATTTCACATGAGGGGAACGACGTCACCTTGCTCACCAAGATGGAGTTGGTGGAGGGCGAGCTTGGACGATTCGCGATGATAAGGGGCGAGGAGCCGACACAAACATACAACCGGCTCAAGACCCTTATCAACAAAATAAGGAGCTACGGAAGCACGCGGTGGACGGACCACGACGTCGTCCGACTGATGCTAAGGTCCTTTACCGTTCTTGATCCTCATTTGGTGAATAATATTCGTGAGAATCCCAGGTACACCAAAATGTCGCCCGAAGAAGTCCTTGGGAAATTCGTAAGCGGGCGAATGATGATCAAGGAGGCGAGGTACGTGGACGACGCTCTAAACGGTCCAATCAATGAGCCTCAACCCGTTGCTCTCAAGGCAACAAGGAGCAAGGAGGCGTTACCGAGCAAGGTAGCACAAATTGAGGCGGCCAGACTTAATGATGAAGAGATGGCCCTAATCATCAAAAGATTCAAGACGGCGCTAAAGGGTCGCAAGGGACAGCCAAGCAAGACCAAGTCAAAGGGGAAGCGCTCATGCTTCAAATGTGGTAAGCTTGGTCATTTTATCGCTAACTGTCCCGACAATGATAGTGACCAGAAAAAGGTAAACAAGAAGGAGAAGAAGAGTTACAAGAAGGCCAAGGGCGAGGCACATATCGGAAAGGAGTGGGATTCGGATTGCTCCTCCTCCGACTCCGACAATGAAGGACTCGCCGCCACTGCCTTCAACAAGTCATTCCTCTTTCCCAACGAGCATCATACATGCCTCATGGCGAAGGAGAAGAAGGTATGTACTCGGGATACCACTTACTCTTCTTCAAGTGATGATGATTCTAGCGATGAGGAAATAGATTACTCTAGCTTGTTCAAGGGATTGGATAGAAATAAAATTGATAAAATCAATGAATTGATTGATGCCTTGAATGAAAAGGATAGGCTTTTAGAAAAGCAAGAGGATTTGTTGTATGATGAACATGATAAATTTGTAGAGGCACAAAAATCCTATGCTTTAGAAGTTAAAAGAAATGAAATGCTTTCTTATGAACTATCTACTTGTCATGAAACCATTTCTACTTTACAAGGTGTTAACAATGATTTAAATGCTAAATTAGAAGTAGCAAATAAATCTAATTCTTGTGTAGAACATGTTATGATTTGCACTAGGTGTAAGGATTTTGATATTGATGCCTGTAGTGGACACCTAGTTTCAATTTCGAGATTAAATGATGAAATAGCTAGTCTTAATGCCCAACTTAAGACTAGCAAAAGTGATTTCGATAAGCTAAAATTTGCAAGGGATGCCTACACGATTGGTAGACACCCCTCAATTAAGGATGGACTTGGCTTCAAGAGGGAAGCCAAGGACTTAACAAGCCATAAGGCTCCCATCTTCACCAAGGAGAAAGGAAAGGCCCCTATGGCAAGTAGTACTAAAAGGAACCATGCTTTTATGTACAATGATAGAAGACAGTCTCATAGGAGTTGTAATGTTTTTGATTCACATGCCTATGACTCTTATGCTATGTATGCTTCTAGTTCTTCCTATATGCATGGTAGAGATATGCCTAGGAAAAATATTCATCATGTGCCTAGGAAGAATATTGTTCATGTTCCTAGAAAAGTTATGAATGGTCCCTCTACAATTTATCATGCTTTAAATGCTTCCTTCGCTATTTGTAGAAAGGATAGGAAGATAGTTGCTAGGAAATTAGGGGCAAAATGCAAGGGTGACAAAACTTGCATTTGGGTCCCTAAGGAAATTGTGACTAACCTTGTAGGACCCAACAAGAGTTGGGTACCTAAGACCCAAGCCTAAATTTGCCTTGCAGGTTTATGCATCCGGGGGCTCAAGCTGGATTATCGACAGCGGATGCACAAACCATATGACGGGGGAGAAGAAGATGTTCACCTCCTACGTCAAGAATAAGGATTCCCAAGATTCAATCATATTCGGTGATGGGAACCAAGGCAAGGTGAAAGGTTTAGGCAAGATTGCAATATCTAATGAGCACTCTATCTCTAATGTGTTTTTAGTTGAATCTCTTGGATATAATTTACTATCTGTCAGTCAATTATGTAATATGGGATATAATTGTCTATTTACAAATGTAGATGTGTCTGTCTTTAGAAGATGTGATGGTTCACTAGCTTTTAAGGGTGTACTAGACGGCAAACTCTATTTAGTTGATTTTGCAAAAGAGGAGGCCGGTCTAGATGCATGCTTAATTGCTAAGACTAGCATGGGCTGGCTGTGGCATCGCCGCTTAGCACATGTGGGGATGAAGAACCTTCACAAGCTTCTAAAGGGAGAACACGTGATAGGTTTGACTAACGTGCATTTCGAAAAAGATAGACCTTGTGCAGCTTGTCAAGCGGGTAAACAAGTGGGAGGAGCACATCACAGCAAGAATGTGATGACTACTTCAAGACCTCTGGAGCTGCTGCACATGGACCTCTTCGGACCCGTCGCCTATCTGAGCATAGGAGGAAGTAAGTATGGTCTAGTTATTGTTGATGACTTTTCCCGCTTCACTTGGGTGTTCTTTTTGTAGGATAAGTCTGAAACCCAAGGGACCCTCAAGCGCTTCCTTAGGAGAGCTCAAAATGAGTTTGAACTCAAGGTGAAGAAGATAAGGAGCGACAACGGGTCCGAATTCAAGAATCTTCAAGTGGAGGAGTTCCTTGAGGAGGAGGGGATCAAGCACGAGTTCTCCGCTCCCTACACACCTCAGCAAAATGGTGTGGTAGAGAGGAAGAACAGGACGCTCATTGATATGGCGAGGACTATGCTTGGAGAGTTCAAGACCCCCGAGTGTTTTTGGTCGGAAGCCGTGAACACGGCTTGCCACACCATCAACAAGGTCTATCTTCACCGCCTCCTCAAGAAGACCTCATACGAGCTGCTAACTGGTAACAAACCCAATGTATCGTACTTTCGTGTATTTGGGAGTAAATGCTACATTCTAGTGAAGAAGGGTAGGAATTCCAAATTTGCTCCCAAAGCTGTAGAAGGGTTTTTATTAGGTTATGATTCAAATACAAAGGCGTATAGGGTCTTCAACAAATCATCGGGTTTGGTTGAAGTCTCTAGCGACGTTGTATTTGATGAGACTAATGGCTCTCCAAGAGAGCAAGTTGTTGATCTTGATGATGTAGATGAAGAAGATGTTCCAACGGCCGCGATACGCACCATGACGATTGGAGATGTAGGGCCTCAGGAACAATTGGAGCAAGATCAATCGTCTTCCTCAACTATGGTGCATCCCCCAACCCAAGATGACGAACAGGTACCTCAAGTGGAGGCGCATGATCAAGGGGGAGCACAAGATGTTCAAGTTGAAAAGGAAGAAGCACCTCAGGCACCTCCAACCCAAGTTCGAGCGACGATCCAAAGGGATCATCCCGTCGACCAGATTTTGGGTGATATTAGCAAGGGAGTAACTACTCGTTCAAGATTAGTTAATTTTTGTGAGCATTACTCCTTTGTCTCTTCTATTGAGCCTTTCAGGGTAGAAGAGGCCTTGCTAGATCCGGACTGGGTGTTGGCCATGCAGGAGGAACTCAACAACTTCAAGCGCAATGAAGTTTGGACACTGGTGCCTCGTCCCAAGCAAAATGTTGTGGGAACCAAGTGGGTGTTCCACAACAAACAGGACGAGCACGGGGTGGTGACGAGGAACAAGGCTCGACTTGTGGCAAAAGGTTATGCCCAAGTCGCAGGTTTGGACTTTGAGGAGACGTTTGCTCCTGTGGCTAGGCTAGAATCAATTCGTATCTTGCTAGCATATGCCGCTCACCATTCTTTCAGGTTGTACCAAATGGATGTGAAAAGCGCTTTCCTCAATGGACCGATCAAGGAGGAGGTGTACATGGAGCAACCCCCTGGCTTCGAGGATGAACGGTACCCCGACCACGTGTGTAAGCTCTCTAAGGCGCTCTATGGACTTAAGCAAGCCCCAAGAGCATGGTATGAATGCCTTAGAGACTTTTTAATTGCTAATGCTTTCAAGGTTGGGAAAGCCGATCCAACTCTTTTCACTAAGACTTGCGATGGTGATCTTTTTGTGTGCCAAATTTATGTCGATGACATAATATTTGGTTCTACTAACCAAAAGTCTTGTGAAGAGTTTAGCAGGGTGATGACGCAGAAATTCGAGATGTCGATGATGGGCGAGTTGAACTACTTCCTTGGGTTCCAAGTGAAGCAACTCAAGGACGGCACCTTCATCTCCCAAACAAAGTACACGCAAGATTTGCTAAAGCGGTTTGGGATGAAGGACGCCAAGCCCGCAAAGACGCCGATGGGAACCGACGGACACACCGACCTCAACAAAGGTGGTAAGTCCGTTGATCAAAAAGCATACCGGTCCATGATAGGTTCTTTGCTTTATTTATGTGCAAGTAGACCGGATATTATGCTTAGCGTATGCATGTGTGCTAGATTTCAATCCGATCCGAAGGAGTGTCACTTAGTGGCGGTGAAGCGAATTCTTCGATATTTAGTCGCTACGCCTTGCTTCGGGATCTGGTATCCAAAGGGGTCTAACTTTGACTTGATTGGATATTCAGATTCCGACTATGCTGGATGTAAGGTCGATAGGAAGAGTACATCGGGACGTGCCAATTCTTAGGAAGGTCCCTGGTGTCATGGAATTCTAAGAAACAAACCTCTGTTGCCCTATCCACCGCTGAGGCCGAGTACGTTGCCGCAGGACAGTGTTGCGCGCAACTACTTTGGATGAGGCAAACCCTCCGGGACTTTGGCTACAATCTGAGCAAAGTCCCACTCCTATGTGATAATGAGAGTGCTATCCGAATAGCAGAAAATCCTGTTGAGCACAGCCGCACAAAGCACATTGACATCCGGCATCACTTTTTGAGAGACCACCAGCAAAAGGGGGATATCGAAGTGTTTCATGTTAGCACCGAGAACCAGCTAGTCGATATCTTTACCAAGCCTCTAGATGAGAAGACCTTTTGTAGGCTGCGTAGTGAGCTAAATGTCCTAGATTCGCGGAACTTGGATTGAATTGTAGCATACATGTGTTTATGCCTTTGATCATGTTCATTCTGCATTTTGTTGCTTATTGTGGTGCTCAAGTTGTACAAACACTCCCTGGACCTCACAAGTCCTTTTTGCAAGTGATGCACATATTTAGGGGGAGCTGTGCTACAACTTGACCCTTTGAGACTAACCATATTCTTGAGTTTGGTTGTTTTAGTCTCAAAGGAGGATTGAAAGGGAAAAGGTGGACTTGGACCATGCAAGACTTCCACTGCACTCCGATGAAAAGAGTAACTTTTCCAAGTTCATCTTTATACTCTTATTGCCTTTGTACTCTTATTTGAAGATTTTGGTGAGGCAATGGGGTTAAAGGGCCAAGATTGATCCCGTTTTGGTGCTTGATGCCAAAGGGGGAGAAAATAAAGGCCAAAGCAATAGATGGATCAGCTACCACTTGAGAAATTTTGAAAATAGTAGATTAGAGCTTTTGGTTTGTCAAATTTCTTTTATTGTCTCTTATGTCAAAAGTTGGCCTCTTGTGGGGAGAAGTGTTGATTATGGGAAAAAGGGGGAGTTTTTGAAATCCTTGATCAAATTTCTTTGGAAAACCTCTCTTTATGTCTCTACAAGTGGATTTGACATAGAGATAGGAATTTGAGTTTGATTTGCAAAAACAAACCAAGTGGTGGCATAGAGTGATCCATATATGTCAAATTGAATCAAAACAATTTTGAGTTCTTAGTTGAATTGATTTTGTACTTGTTCTACTTGCTTTATGTTGTGTTGGCATAAATCACCAAAAAGGGGGAGATTGAAAGGGAAATGTGCCCTTGGGCCATTTCTAAGTATTTTGGTGATTTAGTGTCCAACACAAGTGCCTAAGTGTAAAATGGTGGACAAAGTGCAAATCAAGGATAAAGGTATGTTTCTCAGACTTAGTACATTGTTTTAGTGACTAATGTATTGTGTCTAAGTGCTGGAAACAGGAAAAATCCAATTGGAATTGTCTTGGCTCGAGCAGCCAAGAATCTGCTCAGTCTAGGAGCACCGGACTGTCCGGTGTGCACCGGACAGTGTCCGGTGCGCCAGTCTGGCTTGAGCAAAGTGGCTGCTCTCGGGACTTCGACGGCGGTGTACGGCTAAAATTCACCGGACTGTCCGGTGTGCACCGGACTGTCCGGTGGGCCGTTCACAGGCGAACTCGTCGCTCTCGAGAATTCATCGGCGACGTACGGCTATAATTCACCGGACTGTCCGGTGTGCACCGGACTGTCCGGTGAGCCAACGGTCGGTCGGGCCAACGGTCGGCCACGCAATCTGCGCGGGACACGTGGCCGAGCCAACGACTAGAAGATGGCACCGGACTGTCCGGTGTGCACCGGACATGTCAAGTGCACCAACGGCTCTTAGGCTGCCAACGGTCGACTGCTTCGTTTACGGAAAGAAATCGGGCACCGGACATGTCCGGTGTGCACCGGACTGTCCGGTGCGCCAGTCGACAGAAGGCAAGATCAGCCTTCCTAGATTGCTCTCAACGGCTCCTAGCTGCCTTGGGGCTATAAAAGGGACCCCTAGGCGCATGGAGGAGTACACCAAGCATTCCTACAACATTCATAAGCACCAAGACATCGATTCCGCGCCTTTGATTCATTGCGATAGCAATTAGAGCTCTAGTTGAGTGGTGAACTCATTGAGTTGTGTTGTGAGCTCTAGTTGCGACTTGTGTGTGTGGTGTTGCTGTGATTTCTTGTCTTGAGTGCGTTGCTAATCCCTCCCTTGCTTTGTGTTTCTTTGTGATCTTAAAGTGTAAGGGCGAGAGGCTCCAAGTTGTCGAGATTCCTCGCAAACGGGATTGAGTAAAGCAAGCAAAACACCGTGGTATTCAAGTGGGTCTTTGGACCGCTTGAGAGGGGTTGATTGCAACCCTCGTCCATTGGGACGCCACAACGTGGAGTAGGCAAGCGTTGGTCTTGGCCGAACCACGGGATAACCACCGTGCCATCTCTGTGATTGATTTCTTGTGGTTATTGTGTTTTGACTCCTCTCTAGCCACTTGGCAATTATTGTGCTAACGATTAACTAAGTGTTGTGGCTTAAGTTTTCAAGTTTCACAGGATCACCTATTCACCCCCCCTCTAGGTGCTCTCACCTTGGAGGGAAGACGGTTGAGGAGGTGGGTGGCGGTGTGCAGGGCCTCTGCCCAGTAGCTGGCAGGGAGAGACGCCTGGAAGAGAAGGCAGCGGATCATGTTGGTGGTGGTGCGTATCATGCGCTCTGCCCGGCCGTTCTAGGCGGAGGTGTAGGGGCACGAGAGACGCAACTGAATGCCACTGGTGAGGAAGAATGACCGAGAGGCGTGGTTGTCGAACTCGCGGTCGTTGTCGCACTGCAGTGCACGGACCGGGCGCTGAAACTGGGTGGATACCCAGGCGAAGAAGTGGGTGAGGGTGGTAAACGTGTCGGACTTCAGCCGAAGGGGGAAAGTCCAAAGAAAATGGGAGTAGTCGTCCAGAATGACTAGGTAGTATTTGTAGCCGGAGAGGCTAAGGATAGGAGACGTCCAGAGATCACAGTGGACAAGATCACAGTGGACAGAAGGCTGGAAAGCTGGGACATGACGTCAGGTCCAGGGTGCCCGAGGCGACGGTGCCAAATGGCGGAGGATGTGGTGGTAGTAGCAAGAGCATGTGATGTGGTGGTAGTAGTAAGTGCAGGAGATGAAGCTACTCTGGTGTGGGGAGGGGAGGGCAAGTGAAGAGAATAGAGGGGGCCGGAGCTGTCACAGCGAGCGAGCACAGCATTTGTGGGAAGGTGGCGTATGGTGAGACCCTAGGGGTCGAACTCCATAGAGCACTGGTTTTCACTAGTGAAGCGACGAACCGAGAGGAGGGGATGAGTCAGTCCGGGAGCAACAAGGACGTCGTTAAGGCAGAATGGTCCTGGAAGAACCGATGCACCTACTGAGGTGACCGAGAGGGTGGAACTGTTGCCGACGACGATGGAGGAAGGATGGGAGGGGTGTGGTGGATGGGAGTGGAATAACGAACTAGTTGTGGGGGTAGTGTGGAAGGAGGCCCCGGAGTCAACCACCCAATCGACGGGAGAGGGAGACAGAGGGAAGGCCGCAGGGTGCGCGGAAAGAGCCAGAGGAGGAGCGCTGGCGTGGTTACTAGGAGGGGAGGGGGACAAAGGGGGCTCGATTGCCAGGGAGGCAATCATTGGACGAGGGAAGACAAGGGGTTCGGACACGTGACGACCGGTCGTGGGGTGGATTTCAACACAATCACGGATGACAGGGCTCATGGCGCGATCGAAGGCCACGAGGGTTCCCTGAACAAGCTGACCGTCGTGGAGGAGGACACGCACGGTGAGCCCGTCGAAAGGGGGTGAAGCCATGAGAGAGTGGAGAAGTGAATGGCGAATGGTGCGACAGAGGGATGCACGGTGTTCAGCAACGAGGGGATACACGCGAAAGGAGGTCGTGCTCCCTGGATGGTCGTGCTCCCTGGATGAGCTGCTCACAAGGGAAGAGGAATGGAGAAGAGAGAGGTGGTGCTTTGTGGTGGGAGATGGAAGAGAGGTAGATGGGGAGTGTGGCTGCAATTATGCAATCAATGGCCACGACGGCGACTCTGGTGCGCGTTCCATCGGGTGAGGCGAGGAAGCGCGAGGCAGAGCACGCAGAAGGAACAGGAAGCCGAGCAGCCGAGGTCGAGCAGATCGGCAGCAGGTGCCGACGCGACCAAGCAGTACTGCAGCAAGGGTCGAGCACAGGAGTCGGAGCTGCAGCGGGTTGCGCGGGGGCAGGAGCAGGGGCGGAGGTAGGCTGCCGCAGCTGCTGCTCCCGCAGACCCAACGCAGCGGGCCACGTCGGCTTGGGCGCGCACAACGGCGAGCGCAAGGAGGTGGTCCGAAGGCCCGAGATGGCGGCGGCGCGGCAGAAACGCCAGGCGGCGGCCGACCAGCAGAGGAGGAAAGGGAGGACGTCATCGGCAGTGGCGATGGGGGCGTGGCCGGCCGACCAGCAGAGGAGGCAAGGGAGGACGTCGGCGGCTGTGGGGATGGTCGGATCCGCCGCCGCCGCCGGGCGCGCGGAGCGGGTCGGAGGAGGCCAGGGAGAAATAGGACGGGGGCAAGGACGACGGTCGTGGGGAGCGCTGCTTGATGGGGAGCGTGCGCGCGGCGGACGCCGAGGGCAGGGCAGTGCCGGCGGCTCCAGGCCAGGGGTGACGCAGACACGAACGCCGGAGAGGAGTGGGGGAGCCGACCGCCGAGGGGAGGGCGCCGGCAGCGGTGGATGCCGGCCAGGAGGCTGCTGGCGGCCAGGAAGGCAGAAAAAAATCTAGACCTAGCTCTGGTACCAAGTTAGAATAGGAAACCCTAACCCTAACAGGGGTTGGGTGATGTATTAATAGACCGAGTAAACTGGGCCAGGCCCATTACAGATGGGTGAGATAGTAATTACACGGGGAATCCCCAAACCCTAAACGGGTATTCTAACAATTACACAACGCTAGCACATACTTCCTCCATCCCAGTATATAAGGTGTAACCACATCTGGTTTAAAGACTAAGAAATGTATTTATTCTCTCTATACTACTACATCAATGTAAACATGTTTAGAGAGAGCATGCTTTATATTGTAGGTGTTATGGGCGGCAGATGGCTGCGAGGGTTTGAGGGCGACAACTAGGGTTAGAGGCACTGGGGAGGTTGGCTGCAGGGCTTTACCCATGGTCGACAAGAGAGAAGGGATTTCCTTCTAATCTCTTGCTTACCTTCAATTGATACAATCCTTCTCCTTCTATAGAGTGTTACTTGACCTCTAAGCACTAGATCTAATCTTATCTGTAATTATAATCTTATCCCAAACTAGCCTTATCTTTATCTAACCTATCTGAGGGGCCCTGACAGTTGGACTAGAATGAAAAGTGGTTACACCTTATGTACTAGGACGGAAGTAGTATTATATAACAGTAGAAACAACAGTTAACCATTATTGGGAAATTCTTTTTTTTGAAAGAAATGGCACGAGCTCTGCCTAATCATTACAAAGACAGTGTTCAGAAAACAGACTGTACAGGTTCGAGGACCGAGACAAGATAGACTAGCAAACACAACGTGAGGAACGCTCCCAACAGACCCGCACAAAGCAGCTAAACCACTGCAGCAACCCTAATACTGGGGGAACATAGCTCTCTTGAAAGCTAACACATCCTCTTTAATCCTCAAGGCTAATTGGATAGGGGTGAGGGCGCTGTTTTCAAATATCCTCCGGTTTCTCTCCTTCCAGATATTCCACAGGGTGTATATCATGAGGCCGTTGAAGTCACGCTTTTGGTTATTTGGGAGCGGGGAGGATGTAGCTTCCCACCAGTCTTTTATGCTGGAGAAGTGAGCAGGGTCAGCCTAGGCCAGGAGGCTCAAGCCCTCCCAAACTAGAATCTGATGCCACACCGCACGGGCAAAAGGGCATTGCAAACAGAGATGGGGGCCGGTCTCCAAGGGACCATTGCAGAGGGAGCGGTTTGGTTGGTGCGGCCAACCTCGAGTGGCAAGATTGTTAGCAGTAAGGAGTTTGTCCTGTAGAAGAATCCAAGGAAAAACCTTGCACTTTTGCTCTGCCCGTGCCCGCCAGACAAAACCAGAATTAATGTGGTTGTATGATCCGATGAATTCCGCATTGTAGGCTGATTTTACCGTGAAGACACCGTCGGGGTTCCATTTCCAGGTAATGGAGTCCAGCACCTGTGGTTGAAGGTGGAAATCATGGAGTCTAATCCAGAGGGAGACAAATTCCTCGATCTGAACCTTGGAGGTAATCTTGCTTCTCAACGACCTGATCCATTTCTCGTCATTGATCTCATTAGCAACCGACTTGTTCTTTCTTGAGACTAGCTCGAAGAGGTGTGGTCTAGGTTTCTTGGCGCCATGTCATCAAGCCAACTGTCGTGCCAGAATTTGGCTGTCTTGCCATCTCCAACGGTGACGATGGTGGAGGCGCTAAAGAGGAGCCTGTATGTAAGGTTACAAGGCACATCAAACCCTTTCCAAGGGTGATCCTCTCCTGTCCAACTCTTCCAAAGCCATCTTAGTCGGAGGGCGCAGCTGAATTTGTCGAGGTTGAGGATGCCCAGACCGCCATGGGCTTTGGGCTTGCTGACTAGCGGCCAAGCCACAAGACAATGACCTCCATTTGATTCAGCCTTTCCTTTCCAGAGGAAGGAGCGACGGATCATGTCGATGCGTTTACGAGCCCATGTTGCGAGGGGAAAGACCGACAAGTGGTATGTGGGCATAGCGGACACGACGGAAGACATAAGCATGAGACGGCAAGCCCGATTTAGCATGCTTCCTTTCCATCCGGCCAGGTGGTTCCCGATTTTCTCGATCAGGGGTTGGACACGAATTCTCTGGAGCGTCCGAGTGTGAAGTTGGAGGCCTAGGTAACAGCACGGGAAGGTCCCCCGGGTCCATTGGAACCGCTGGAGCACGTGATCTAGGTCAGTGTTTTCACATCTTATCGGGTGGATAGAGCTCTTCTCAAGGTTAGTGACCATGCCCGAGGCGCAGCCAAAAGCGTGCTGGATGTCTTTGACCGCCAGGAGGTCTTCTCTAGAGGGGTTGATAAAGATAGCAGCGTCATCATCATAGAGAGAAGTCCTCAGTTTTGTTGTAGTTAGCGGAACGGGGGAAAGGATCCCATTTCTGGCTACAAGGTCCAGGATACGCTGCAGTGGATCAATGGCGAGGATGAACAACATAGGGGAAAGGGGGTCTCACTACCTAACACCTCTCCTGTGCTAGATGGTTGCTCCTTGTCGGCCATTGAGGATGGCTCGAGACGAGACGGACCCAAAAAGGATGGAAATCCACTCACGCCAACGAGGGCCAAAACCCATGGTCTGGAGGACTTCCAGGAGATATCCCCAATTAACTGTGTCGAAAGCCTTCTGGATGTGAAGCTTCAGGAAGAGCGTCGGTTTTTTTCTGCTTATGTAGTCTTCTAACTACGTTATGCACATAAAGGAAGTTGTCTTGTATACATCTTTTCTGGATGAAGGCACTTTGTGACTTGGCGATTAGAGTGTTGAGGAGGGGGGCCAGCCAGTTAGCAAGCAGTTTGGAGAAGATTTTTGCTATGTTGTGTATCAAACTGATGGGGCAGTAGTCACCCATTGTCAAAGCATCCCGCTTCTTAGGGATAAGCACGATGTTGGCAGAGTTGAGTAATTTAAAATCCGCCCCATTCATGCTATGAAGTTGGTGAAAAGCCTCAAGAACGTCCTCCTTGATGATATCCCAGCATACTTTGAAGAATAAACCTGTAAAACCATCCGGGCCTGGTGCTTTGTCACTCGACATTGAGAAGATTGTTTCCTTTATTTCTTCGAGGGAGAACGGCGCTTCTAGCGATGAGAGGTCATGCTGCGCTAAAGCTAGAGCCGGCCAGTTAAGGGTGATCCCTCTCTCCGGGGTTGTCCCTAGGTGAGATTTAAAGTGTTCATGAATGATCTTTTATTTTTCCTCATGGGCTACCACTAAGTTTCCAATTGGGGGCTGCAGACAATGGATGAAGTTCTTACGAGCTCTGGAGCTAGCAAAGAGGTGGAAGAACTTAATGTTTGCATCGCCCAACCTAATGCGAGTGAGGCGAGCCCGTTGACGGATCCTCGATTTTTCAACTACAGCAAGTCCCAAGGCTCTGGCTTTGAGTGCCTTTAGGAGATCCAGTTCCTCTTGGGTGAGCACACGCTCCTCTTGAGCAATTTCAAATTGGAGGATTAATTCTTTGGAAATTGCAAGCTGTAATCTCGTGTCTCCCACTTTGGTCTTGCGCCATAGTTTATGGCCTTTGCTGCACGCGCTAATTTGATATGAAGGCGCTTCAGGGGTGCAAAGGAAGAATGAAGCGGTTTCAGCCTGGCAGCTTGAACAGCCTCCTTGAATCCCTCCATCTTTACTCAAAAATTTTCAAAACGGAAAGAGGGGCTATGTGTCATCGTCAAATCTCCCTGGAGGAGAAGCAGAGTGTGGTCAAACATGAGGGAGGGAAGGGAGTGCAGATAGCAGCTAGGAAAAAGCAGGCTCCCATTTCGTTGTACAGAAGAATATGTCAATTCTTGTTAGCGTTGGATTTACTTGCCCGTTGCTCCAAGTGAAGCGGCGGCCACTGAGGTGGATTTCCTTCATCTGTAGGCTTTCCAGCGCTGATTTGAATGCGCCCATGAGGCGTCGATTCAAGTTACAATTATTTTTATCCGAGGCTTGATATATGAGATTGAAATCTCCTAACGCCAACTACTTTGTCCAACGTTGTGCTCCATTTAGTTCTTGAAGAAAAACAAGTTTCTCAGCGCCCGACTGTGGCCCATAAACCCCTGTGATCCACCAAGCTGAATTGTCTGCCTTCATAGTGATCAAGGCCGAGACAGTGTGTGAGGTGGTGTACACTTGCGAAAGTGAGAAAAAATCATTCGAAGCTGCAAGCAGAATCCCACCCCTAGATCTGTTTGCAGGCAGCACAACAGTGTTGTTCAAAAATTTCTGACCCAAGGTGCGAAAGATGGTTGCATCGTCGATTGTAGCGAGTTTAGTCTCCTGCAAGCAAACAATGGTACTACCAGTATCCTGGACCAGTTCCTATACAGAATCATGCCTGGCCACTTCATTGAGCCCACGCACATTCCAGCTCAAAATTTTGCAGTTATGTTGAGACATTGGTAGACAGCTGAGACCTAAGATAAAACTATTAGAGTATATGGATTAGGCCCATGTGGCCCATGTATGAACTATATACAGCCACCCTCACTAGGGTTGGCCCAATCAATCAATTCTCTCCAACATGGTATCCAGCTAGGGTTTGGTCTTCTCCCACCCGGCCGCCGCCCCTGTGCTTTCCTCTCCCTCCCCTGTTCTCGAGCGCGCCGCCAGGGACCTCCCCAAGCCCACCGCGCCAGGCAAAGGAGCGGCCGCACGCCCTGCACCCAGGAGCCGCGCCAGGACCGCCTGCCCCCGCCGGCCGCGACGTCCACACGCTGCCAGCCCCGCGCCAGGCCAAGGTGCGGTCGGGCCGACCGAGCGCCCTCTGCGCCCAGGTGCCGCGCCAGGACTGCCCTTCCCCGGCGGCTGTGACGCCCGCACGCTGGCCGCCCCGACCGGCGCCCGCGACCCCGCCAGCGACCCTGCCCTGCCTGCGTGCTCCGCACCGGCCGCGCCGCCCACTGCCCGCGCCCGACGCGCCTGGAGCCGTGCTGCCGCCTGCAACCTCGTGCGCCGTGACGCGCCAGGACCCGCGCGCCCTCCATGGCCGGGGAGCAGCAGCCTCCTCCTCCCCCTTCCTATTTCCAGGTGTTTCCTCCCCTCACCTCTTCCTCCTAGGCACGCGCAGCAGCCCCTGTCGCTCGTGCCACGGCAGCTCTGCCCAGCGCCGGATCTCCCTCAGTTGCTGGGGCCAGCGCTGCCACAGGTGGGGGCGCCCTCTCCGTCGCGCGCGCGCCGCGCCCCCCCCCCGGCCGCCCCGTTCCCTCCCCACCTCCTCCCAGCCGCTGCCGCCTACCCTGCGGGCGCGCCGGCGCTGGTGGCAGGGGCGTGGGGGACGGGAGCCGCCGCCACCTCCCCTGCGCTCGGGCCGGCGTGGGGGGCAGAGACTCACGCCGTCGGTGGGGGAGGTACCCTCACCGCCGCGAGCGCCGCCTCTGCCCTTGCTACTGTGGCCGGCGAGGCTCCCGCGGGGGTTGAGGGTCAGGAGGACCTTCCTGTCGGTGTTTTGGATCCGACCGCACACCCGGGGTTGCCCCTCAAGGTGTTTTTAGGAGTAGGATGGTGTCGACGACTGTAGCAAAATGGTTCGTGCCAATTGCACGTGGGACAGTGGGCAATGTTTACAGGTTCGGGCCGCTTAGAGATGCGTAACACCCTACGTCCTGGTGAGTATGCTGCGTGAATGAGGTTACAAGAGAGCTCTCTGAATTGAGAATGCCGAGAGTTGAAGTCAGTGGCTAAGTAGTAGTATCCATCGATTTGAAGGGGTGCCCCCTAGGCCTTATATATTCGACCGTGGAGCAATACATGTGGATATGATAACTACGTGCGCCTAAAAAATAATGAACTGCTCGAGTCTATCTCCCTATGATTCTGCCGACCTATCCCCGCGTGGCTCCGTTGCATGAAGGCTCCAGCGCGGGAAAGTCGGATCTCTGATCGCTCGCTCGACATTGTGGACCGTCCAGGTTTACACTGATCCGGCCTCGTGTCAACCTGCTCTGCTGATTATTCTTCCCCAGGCCCACGAAAGAATGGCCTCACGATTTATTGGGCCCTTGAGCCTTTCGTGAGGTCTTTTACTCTTTTAGTGGACCCGGGGGATATCTGTCCCCCACAAGCCCCCGATCTTTGGGTTAATTTAGAAGTAATCAGCCCAAAGATCCCAGGTCCAGCTTGCAGGTGATTTGAAGAGAACAACTTCTTGCTGTTTCCCCCTGCTTTTGATCCTTCTCAAACCGAAGCTTTATTTCGTACCCGTGCCTTAGAGGTCGGCATTTCGCTTTGCAGGACCCTAAACTTCATTGGGTGCACTGGAGGTGCACCCAATGGGTGTAGCCCCCGAGCTTCAAGTGGATTTTTGAGGATAATCCACTCGAAGGTCTTCCTTTTGTGTCTTTTTGCTGAAGATTATCCTTTCTGCTTGTGAAAAATCGGCATGATGTCATCCGCACTATGTCATCAATATTATGCTTCAGAGGTCAGCATGTATTTTGTCTTTTGCAGCCGAGTTCGCAATCCATCCATATCTTGCTAGGTAGTGTAATTTATTTGCTCTATGACTGATTGGACATTTGATGGACGTTCTCTGTCTAGTCTTCAAGTCGCTTCTGTCGACCATATTTTATACTTCACTGGCTATATTTGGCTTTCCTCTAATCCTCACTGATATCTCATTTTTGTCTTGAGGTATTCACTGCGTGCCCTGCACAGATGTGACCATTTTGAAAAATATACTGATAATTCCTGGGCGTCCCCCCCAATGGGTGTGGGCAAGGGACGGTTTGGTACGCTGAGTGTTTTAGCCGGCTGCTTCTGAGTAGTAATGTGATGTGACGACGGGTGTAATCATATCCTCCGCGCTGTTGACTGGAGTCCCAATGGGTGTTGTGTTGCGTGAAACGGCGTCAGCCGCCTGACGTGTCTTCAGACGAGTTGAAGTGCTTATTGAATGCTTTGCGACTGTTCAGTGACCGCGGTTGGAGGTGAGCGGTTGCCTTCTCCTTCTATAAATAACACCGTTGTCTCTCTGGCTTTTTCACATCTCTTTGCTGTTCTTATGCTGCTTCCCTCTCTTCTCTCCCTTCTGCTTCCACCATGGGCAAGAACAACAAGCGCAAGCGTGAGCCAACTCCTCCATCGGAGGAGTTTTGTGACTCGGAGTACTCAGAGGAGGAGTTCTCCTCTGGGTCTGAGGGGTCTCTGACTCCCGTCCCCCTATGTGAGTCGACTCAGACGACTCCCAGGAGCTCGCGGCGGAGGTCTGGTCGTACATCCGGGCCGTCGAGCGCTCCGGGCTCGAGGGCTCGGATGGGTCGGAGTACTCCTCGGATGAGGAGGACTCGGACGGCGGCGGCGAGGACGAGGACGACGACGATGACGACGGCGACGACGACGACGATGGCGGCGGTGACGGTGACGGCAGCGGCAGCGGCAGGGGCAGCGGCGGCGGCAGCAAGGACGGTGACGGCGGCGGTAGCAGGGGCAGCACCAGGGGCGGCAGCGGCGGCGGCAGCAACAGGACCAGTGGCTAGATGCCACTGGTTTTTTAGATATTAGTATAGTATAGTTAGAATAATGTAGTAGTAATGTAGAATAGTATAGCGTAGTGTAGTAGTAGTAGTAGTAATGTAATGTAGTAGTAATAGGGAAGTATCAACTCGTAAAGAGTTGATTTGTAAGTGCGCTATCTTCCCTTCTAATGAAAGAATGATGTTGGCTTCTCCTTTATGACTTGTCTTGCTCGTTTGTGAAACTGATTCCTTTGAGACAGTAAATGAATAACTCGGGCATCAAACTGATGCTTTTAGGAATAGCCGCCGAGTAACTTTGTAGATGGTGTCGGTGCTTTTTAGAGTAGCTGCTGAGTGATCGAACACAATATCGGAGTTTTAGAGATAACTACCGAGCGATTGAATACAATACCAGCTTTTTAGAGGCAACACCGAGTGACTGGAGGGTGATGTCGGCGTTTTAGAGGCAACACCGAGCAACTGATCACTATTTCAGCTTTTTAGAGGCAACGCCGAGTGATTGAATACGATAGCAGCGTTTTAGAGGTAACGCCGAGTGACTGGAGGGTGACGTCGGCGTTTTAGAGGTAATGCCGAGCGGCTGAACATGAAATCGGCGTTTTGGAGGTTGCGCCGACTGATAGCAGGCCGCGCGAGCCACTTAGAGGATGATGACCGAGTGATGAGGTGGCGCACCGGTGTTCTGGAGATAACCGCCGGGTGACCACGTGGCATGCTAGGGTTTTGGAAATAACTGCCGGGTGATGACTGGGCACTTTTTGAAACGGTATCTGGCTCGAGAATATCCCATAAGTGCTGCGCTTTTAGCCGCCTTTGCTTTCCGTGCCCTAGTTCTTGCTTTCCCGCTTCCGAATCCTCTCTGCCATTCGCCTCCCACCTTGCTTGCTGGTAGAATCGAGATGGCACCCAAGAGGAAGACCTCGAGCTCGTCTGCTGCGGTGATTCCTCCAATCGACCCCAACAGCCAGTTGCCTTTCGCAGGTAATCACATGTCCGTCATTTCTGAAACTGAACTTCTCCACCTCGTATCCATCGGGGTTCTTCCTCCACGAGAACTCTGTTCTTGGCGGATTTGCCATGGGTTTACTGTTCCGACGGAGGATACCCACGAGTCCGTTGTTTACGCCCCTTTCCTTCTCCACGGCCTTGGCCTTCCCATCTCTCCCTTTTTCCGTGGCCTCCTTGATTTCTACCATATTAACTTGACCCATTTGAATCCCAATTCAATTCTGCAAATCTCCATTTTCGTCCATTTATGCGAGGCCTTTCTTGGCGTGCTGCCGCATTTCGGTCTGTGGAAATACTTGTATCATTGTCGCCCTGGGATGGCCGGGGGACAACACCAGTTGGTCGGGGGGTGCCAGCTTGGAGATGTGCCGCGGGAGGAAAACTGAATATCTCGAGATCCCTCTCAAGGACAGTATTAAGGGATGGCGCCTAGAATGGTTTATAGTTGAGAATTATGGGAATTCTCTCCCCTCCCAGTCGGGAAGACAGCCGGACGTTCGCACCCCAAGCTGGACCGAGTCTCCCACAGATCAGGAAGTAGCTGAGGCAGGTGTGTTGCTAGCTGAAGTTGGACTGCTGAAAGAGAGGGGTCTGACTGCTGAAGCTGTGGTTACTGATTTTGTTTTTAAGAATATTCAGCCATTGAAAGACAGGGCCTACCCAGCTTATCTGTATCGAGGGCTAGCCGACTCAACTCGGGTTACTAACAGAAGAATTCCTTCTGCAGACTTGGTGAGTCGACTAGAGATGATCCTTAGGGGTAAAGTGTCAAATGTTGGTGCTACAGTGGCATACTCGGCCTGGAACCTGCCTCCTCCCAAAGCCTTCACTCTTTTTGTGTCGAATCCTCCTGCTATTGACGGCAGTTTGGGCCTTAGAGTGCGGCCTTCTACTGAAGAAGTTAGTGCCTTGGTTGCCACACTCGGGGGAATTCCTGATGATGAACGACAGGTTTATTTTGAAGTGCCCCTGAACCCTAGTGATGCGGAGATAGGTGCCATGCTTGATTTGCTGGCTGAGGACTCTTCTGACGCTGCTCCTACTGGGGCATTAGTGGTGGCGCCCCTCCCAGAGGCTGGTGTGACCTTAGATACTCAGAAACCTGCTGGTACTCGCTCGAGGCGCCCTTGCCGAGCCAATCCATCCGATCCTTCTGCTGATGAACAGAAAAAGAAAAGGAGACGCCTTCGGCAGGTACCCAGTTTGGGTCGGGACGTTGGTACTTCGGTTCCTGATGCTGAAGAAGTGCTTGCGACTGAATTTACTGACACTGATCCCAATGGGTGTCCTGAATCAGTTGCTGATCCCAATGGGGGTGCTGCCTGTGTTGCTAATGTGGATGATGAGGAGGCAGAAAATGAAGTTCCTTTGACTCGGAAAAACAGTCGGCAATTCATTGCTAGCGGTGAAAGTAGTGGAGTTCCCTCTCCTGCTTTGTCTGCTCTCATTGGTCTGCAAGAACTGTCCCTGGCCAATTTTGATCAGACTCTCGAGGATATGGTTCCGGAGGACTTGTTATCGGATCCAGTGGATGATGGTGCAATGGAGGCTTGCGCTGACGTGCTTGATGCTGGGTTGAGGTCATCCCGTGCCTCGTCGACCTTAGAGCGCGATCTCGAGGGTCGGGAGACTGACTTGGATCGTCCTGGTCCTATGGAAGTAACTGAGGGCCCGTCAACCTTAGAGGTGGTTACTGCAGAGAGCTTGGACCTCAAGAATGGTGCTGACACATGCCCAGCCCCCGAGGATGTCGCCAGGGATGACTTGGCTCGGGTGAAGAGTGTAAGCCACTGCCCAGCCCCCGAGGGTGCTGCCGGGGATGATCCGGCTCAAGTGGGCAGTGCAAACCATGACCCAGCCCCCGAGGGTGCCCAAGCAGGGTCTCCTTCCTGTACTTCCATGGACGTTCATGCGGGATCTCCTCCACACTCTGGCTGTATGGTGGTAGCCCAAACCGTGGACCAGGGAGTCGCTTTAGAGGGCAGTGTCCCCGCTGATCGAGTGTTTGGCTCTGTTGAAGGCACCGAGCTGATTCCTACTGGTTCATTGCACGCTGCTTCGGGTGGTGGCCTCACGCCTGATTATCAACTGATCTCTCATGATTTGGGGATCCCTTCGTTCTTTTCCAACCTCCAGGTACTGTGATGTATTTTAGCTTGGTTTTCACATTGTGTGAACTGCTGTCATTACACTCATCTGTTTTCCTCATCAGGCTTTGGTGGATGGGATGGCTGGCCAGCTGAGGCTACAGGGTGCTTCTATCCCAGAAGTGGCTTCGTCACTTACATGTTGGAATCCAGTGTCGCTTCAACGTCGTATCTCTGAATTGGAGGCAACCAACACTGGTTAGTGCCCTTTTGCTTTTCTTTGCCTTTACTGTAGACTGCTCTATATTTTGACCATTATTTTGTTTGATTATCTCCTGCTAGGCATGACTCAGCAGATTTCCACTCTTGAAGAAAAACATTCCCGAGATCAGGCTGAATTGGCCCAGCGATGCTCTGACTTTGAGGAAAAGTACTCTCAGAGTCAGGTTGAGTTGGGTCAGGTCTCCGCTGCTTTAGATGACGCCAATGCACTGAGTTCTTCTCTTCATGCTCAGCTCGACTCTGAAAAGGTGATTTATGAAACTGCGCTTTGCCTTGTTGTGCTGCCATTACTTGCTTGGTGTTTGAGGGGGTTGACTTTTGTTTGCAGGAAGAAAAACGCATCCTTGCTGCTTCTAGAGACAATCTTGAAAGGTTGTATCGTGACTCTAGCAACTCGCTGACTATCTTGGAAAGAAGTCATCGCTTCACCATGGAAGAATTAGACCTCCAACGTTGTAAGCTGCATGAATCCATGGATGAGGCCCGGCTCAAGCAGTTGATATCAGCAAAGGATGCTACTATCAAAGAACTCCGAGCTTCCAAAAAATCCACTGTCCAGGAGTTAGAAACTGCTCGACTGGCTACTAAAGTTGCCGAAGAAACTTCTGTTACTCTCAAAGCTCAGCGCGATAGAGCCATGGACAAGGCTATTCGGACGGGACGGATCTTGATGAGGAGACCCGGCGTGGTTGTTCCTGAAGACATAAGGGCTGATGTGAATGCTGCCCCTGATTCCTCAAGTCGCCCTTCTTCGTCGGTCGCTCCTGAAAAAGACATTACGAAATAGAGAAACATTTTGCGTGCTTTGAGCGCGCGGTTAGCATGATTGGGTATTTGTTAGAGGATATCAGTTCAGCATTCGAATGATATAATTACTCTCTTATTGTCTCAGAATTTATCAGTTCGTAGATTTGCAGTGGTGAAATGACGCGCGATGATTATGAAATTTGTTTGCGGGATATAGAAGTCATCCCTGTATGAGTAATCATAATTACGTCAGATCGCCTTAAGTCGCTGCTGGCTTAAGTCGTTTATTTTTGTTAATAGGGCATAGTGGTCACCCTGGATTGCATAGGCATGAGCATGTTGCACCGGCTTAAGTCGCCACTGACTTTAGCCGATTGCTCCATTAGTAGGGCATAGTGGTCACCCCGAGTTAAGTAAGCGTGAGCATGTTGCACCGCCTTAAGTTGTTGCCAACTTAAGCCAATTGCTCCGTTAGCAGGGCATAGTGGTCGCCCCGAGTTAAGTAAGCGTGAGCATGTTGCACCGTCTTAAGTCGTTGCCGACTTAAGCCGATTGCTCCGTTAGCAGGGCATAGTGGTCGCCCCGAGTTAAGTAAGCGTGAGCATGTTGCACCGCCTTAAGTCGTTGCCAACTTAAGCCAATTGCTCCATTGGCAGGGCATAGTGGTCGCCCCAAGTTAAGTAAGCGTGAGCATGTTGCACCGCCTTAAGTCGTTGCCAACTTAAGCCGATTGCTCCGTTAGCAGGGCATAGTGGTCGCCCCGAGTTAAGTAAGCGTGAGCATGTTGCACCGCCTTAAGTCGTTGCCAACTTAAGCCGATTGCTCCATTGGCAGGGCATAGTGGTCGCCCCAAGTTAAGTAAGCGTGAGCATGTTGCACCGCCTTAAGTCGTTGCCGACTTAAGCCAATTGCTCCATTGGCAGGGCATAGTGGTCGCCCCGAGTTAAGTAAGCGTGAGCATGTTGCACCGCCTTAAGTCGTTGCCAACTTAAGCCGATTGCTCCATTGGCAGGGCATAGTGGTCGCCCCGAGTTAAGTAAGCGTGAGCATGTCAACCGTGAACAAACTGAGTATATTTGAAGCCTTTCTTTATTGATGACACATTTCCATTTTACAGAGTATATCGTCGTCCGATGGCTTTCGAAATGCAGCTAGGGATAAAACTTCCTGAGGTGTTCTATGTTCCAAGAGTTCCCGACTTCTGTGCCATCCATCTGAGTGAGACGGTAGGATCCTGGCCGAGTGACTTCTGCTACCACGAAGGGTCCTTCCCATAAGGGCGACAACTTGTGCCGTCCTTCCCCCGTTAGAATTCGACGGAGGACGAGATCTCCTACTGAGAAGGATCGTTGCCGCACGGCTTTGTCGTGATAACGCCTTAGAGTCTGCTGATACTGTGCTGATTGGATTACCGCATTTAGCCGTTCTTCTTCAAGTACATCAATGTCCTCCAGCCTGGTGGCTTCAACTTCTGCTATGTTTTCGAAGATCAACCTTGGCGCCCCGAACTTGAGATCGGCGGGTAGCACTGCCTCTGACCCATAGACCATGAAGAAAGGAGTGTTTCCATGCAAAGCTCGGCTGGGTTGGGTTCTTAGGCTCCAAACGACATAGGGCAACTCCCTTATCCACTTTCCTGCGAACTTTTCATTCTTGTCGAAGACCTTTTTCCTGAGTGCCTCCAGTATCATCCCGTTGGCTCGCTCAACTTGCCCGTTTGCCCTTGGATGTGCTACAGACGCATACTTGATCTGAATGCTCTTTTGCTCGCAGAAGTCGAAGAACTCTGAACTTGTGAAGTTGGATCCTAAGTCAGTTATGATGCTGTTTGGTATCCCGAATCTGAATATTATGTCTTGTATGAATTCCACGGCCTTAGCAGAAGTTAAAGATGCGATGGGCTTGAATTCTATCCATTTAGTGAATTTGTCGATTGCTACCAATACATGAGTGTATCCCCCTTGAGCTTTCTTGAAAGGTCCAATCATATCCAGTCCCCAACATGCGAAAGGCCAAGTTACTGGTATGGTCTGCAAGTGAATTTGTCGATTGCTACCAATACATGAGTGTATCCCCCTTGAGCTTTCTTGAAAGGTCCAATCATATCCAGTCCCCAACATGCGAAAGGCCAAGTTACTGGTATGGTCTGCAGTTGCTGTGCTGGCAGATGTTGTTGTTTTGACAAGTATTGGCAAGCTTCGCACCTCTGAACTAACTCGGCTGCATCATTCTTTGCTGTTGGCCAATAGAATCCTGACCTGAAGACCTTCCCGACTAGTGTTCTGGAGGCTGCATGTATTCCACATTGCCCAGCATGGACCTCCTCTAGAAGTTGCTTCCCAGTGGCCGAGAGAATGCACTTCATGAGGACGCCTGATGCACCCCTTCTGTACAAGGTCTCCCCAATGAGTGTATAGTGAGCTGACTGTCTGGCAATGCGCTCTGCCGAGTTCTTGTCGTCTGGTTCTTCCTCATTCTTTATATACTTAATGATCGACTTTCTCCAGTCATCAGAGTCTGATTCGGGTTGATCTATAATGTTGCATTCTTCTGTTTGATCCATTGAGATTCTCGGCTGTAGTATTTCTTGCACAAAGACTCCGGGTGGGACCTGAGTTCGACTGGATCCTAACTTGGATAGTACATCGGCTGCTGTGTTCCGATCTCTTTCTACATGATGAAATTCCAGACCCTCAAATTTGTCTTCCAACTTTCGGACGGCAGTACAGTATTTTCCCATTGAATCGTTTGAACAATCCCACTCTTTGTTTATCTGGCTAATGACTACCAGAGAGTCTCCGTATACCATCAATCTCTTGATGCCTAATGATATGGCGATGTTCAATCCATGGATCAAAGCTTCATACTCGGCTGCATTGTTAGAGGCTGGAAACAGCAACTGGAGGGCATATTTGAGGTGCTCGCCTCCAGGTGCAGTGAAGAGAATTCCTGCTCCTGCTCCCTGCAGCTTCAGTGAGCCATCAAAATACATCTTCCATACTTCTGTCGTTTCTGGGTTCTCTGGTATTTGTTGTTCAGTCCATTCTGAAACGAAGTCAACCAATGCTTGAGATTTTATGGCAGTACGAGGTCGAAATTCGATGTCATGAGACCCCAGTTCACAGGCCCACTTAGCTATTCGGCCAATTGCTTCCTTGTTGTGAAGAATATCCCCTATCGGAAAGCCGGTGACTACTATGACTTTGTGATCATCAAAGTAGTGACGCAGCTTGCGGGCAGTCAGAAGTACTGCATATAATAGCTTCTGCACTTGAGGATATTTTTTCTTCGATGGACCCAGAACTTCGCTGATGAAATAAACAGGATGTTGCACGGGGTAAGCATGTCCTTCTTCTGCTCGCTCGACTACCAACGCGGTGCTTACCACGTGAGTCGTGCAAGAGATATATAGCAACAGATCTTCAGCCGGTTGGGTTGACGTGGCTCGTCGTGGTGGTTTCAGTACTGGTGGTGTTGTCAAGAATTTCTTCAGTGCATCTAGAGCTTCCTGTGCCTCTGAAGTCCACTGAAACTTATCCACCTTTTTGAGTAGCTTGTAAAATGGTAGACCTTTCTCCCCCAGCCTGGATATAAATCTGCTCAGAGCTGCCATACATCCAGTAAGTCGCTGAACCTTCTTTTGTGATCGAGGTGCTTCCATCTTCATGATGGCTTCAATCTTATCTGGATTAGCCTCAATTCCCCGGTTGCTGACAATAAACCCGAGTAACTTTCCTGCCGGTACCCCGAAAACACATTTCTCGGGATTAAGCTTCCATCTATACCGCCTCAGACTGTTGAAAACCAGTTGTAAGTCTTCGATGAAGTTTTCTGAGTTCTCTATTTTGATAACCACATAATCCACGTAGGCCTCCACATGCTTGCCCCAGTGATCGGCTAAGCATGTTTGAATGGCTCTCTGGTAGGTTGCTCCAGCGTTTTTGAGGCCAAACGGCATGGAGGTATAACAGAAAGCACCAAATGGAGTAATGAACGCTGTTTTTTCTTCATCTTCCTTTGCCAAACTAATCTGGTGGTATCCGGAATAGCAATCCAGGAAAGATAGCACGGAACACCCAGCGGTGGAGTCCACCACCTGATCTATCCTTGGGAGCCCGAAGGGATCCTTCGGACAGTGTTTGTTGAGATCAGTATAATCAACACACATGCGCCAATCCACTTTATTCTTTTTGAGTACAAGAACAGGGTTGGCTAACCACTCGAGATGTAACACTTCTCTAATGAACCCGGCCGCAACCAAGCGGGCCAGCTCAGCACGAATGGCCTCTCTCTTGTCGGGCGTGAAACGTCGTAGCTTTTGCCGAATCAGCCTTGCCTGGGGGTAGACCTTCAATTTGTGCTCGGCCAGTTCTCTTGGGACTCTCGGCATATCCGCAGGTTGCCATGCGAATACGTCTCGGTTATCTTGCAGAAACTGGACGAGCGCGCTTTCCTATTTGTTGTCCAAGCTGGAGCTGATGATGGCAGTCTTGCGTTCATCAGCGAACCCCAGGTTGATCCTCTTGGTTTCTTCAGTCGGCCGCATAGAGGTCACGGCCTGAGCTTCGTTCGCCGGTACTGCGAGGTCCTCTTCAGGCTTAGAGTTCGCCAGTGTCGAAGAAACCGCCGACGACTTGGTGGTGAGGGCTGCTTGGATGGCCATTCGGAAACACTCTGCGGCGCCTTGGAGGTCGGCGCGCACAGTTATGATTCCTTGCGGCCCTGACATCTTCAGTATCATGTACGTGTAATGAGGGATGGCCATGAATTTGGCCAGTCCCGGCCTCCCGATGATGGCGTTGTACCCGCAGTCGAAGTTCGCCACTTCAAACCTCAGGAATTCGGTTCTGTAGTTCTCCGGAGTTCCGAAGGTGACTGGCATGTAGATGTGGCCCAGCGGGTATTCCCCTTCTGTCGGCACGATGCCGAAGAAAGGGGTGTTCGACTCGTGGAGCTCTTTGAGGTGAACTCCCAAGCCTTGGAGTGTCCGGGGGAAGGTGACGTTGATGTTGCTCCCCCCGTCCACTAACACCTTCTTCACCCGGCTCTCTCGGATCACCGGATCGACGAGAAGCGGGTATTTGCCCGGATGGTCGAAGTTGAGCCATTGATCCGCCCGAGTGAAGGTGATCGGGTGCTCCGACCACCGGTATGGGGCGGGAGGGCCGGTGGTCGCCACCAGTATCTGGCGATCGTTGAGCTTTTGCTGTCTTTTGTTCTCCTGCGATCCGTGTCCGCCGAAGATGATGTTGACCTCCCTGTCAACGCGTGGGAAAGCTCCTCCTTCTCCTCCCTCCTCCTGCTGATGGAGTTGTCGTGGTTCATCTGGTCCTCCCCTCGGCGGAGGAGGAGGTAGAGGTTGGAAGGGTCGGCCGTGTCCGACGGAATGCTTGAAGTCCCGGCAATTACGAAGAGTGTGGCGCATGTCCTTGTGGTACGGGCACTGGGCGTCGAGGATGTCGTCCAGCGTGCGTTTGCCTCCACGAGGTCCTCCTCGGGTGCGAGAGGCAGGTGGTCCGGCGGCGTGTACTTCTTCACGAGGCCTCTTCTCCCATTATTTGTCGGGTTGCTGGTTCGCGTCGCGTCGTGGTGCTGCCGGTGCAGGCTTTGCTCCTCCGATGAGGTCCTGGGCCCGCTCGTCGGCGGTGATGTAGAGGTCGGCTTCCCGGAACAGCTCCTCGGAGGTAGTCGGCGCCTTCTGTAGTATGGCTCGGACGAAAGCCGAGTCATTGGATCCTCTGTAGAAATCCTCGACCACGGCCGCCTCCGTGACCTTGGGGATACGATTTCTCATGGTCTGAAACCTTTTGAGGTATGACCGGAGAGTCTCGTCCCCCCGACGCTTGATGGATTTGAGGTCCCACGGTTGCGCCGGCTTGTCGGAGAGGGACTGGAAGTTGGCGGTGAAGCGTCGACTGAAGTCGCCCCAGTCATCGATGCAGTGTCGGGGTAGATGTCGCAGCCATTGCAGCGCGTCTTGCCCAAGGACAATGGGTAAGTACGCGGTCATCACGTCTTCGGACGCCCCGGCAGCTCGAGCAGCGGTGGTGTAGACGGCTAGCCAACCCCCTGGATCTTGCTTAGGTTCATATTTATCGACATTGGATACCTTGAAGTGTGGGGGCCATTGAATGGCCCTAAGGCGTGGAGTGAGGGCTGACACTCCGCATGTGTCCTCCTGTCGTCGGTGATGATGTCTGTCCCGGGGAGGAGAGTAGTTGTCGTGGTTCCTCGACCGTCCCCGGGCAGTTCCACCAGTCGAGGCCGTCGTTGATTCGGTTCCGGTGGCTTGGCTCCGAGTGGGGATGCCATGATCCCTGTCGTATTCCTCCCGGCGGCGTATCTCATTCTCATGGCGTCGTTCGCGCGAAGCGTTGATAGAACTCCGCGCGTCCCGGCGACTGTTGATGGCGTGCCACAAATCATTCGGCGGGTGAGCAAGAGGTAGAAGATGGTTGGCCGCCTGGGTGAGCAGGCGTCGATAGCCCTCGGCGTCTGGAGTCCGAGGGAGTCCGTCAGCTATCCGAGCTAGTACTCCTCTGACTTCACTCGGCGTATTCATGGCTCGGGCGAAGTCGGGGTTCAGGTTGCGGCCGAGTAGTGGATTTTCTCGGTGTTGCCTTGCGTTTTGCTCAGCTTGTTCCTGAGCTCGTCGACGGTCACGTCGTCGGGAGTTCCTTCGTTCCCTGAAGACGCGTTCTTCCGGAGTCTCTCCTATCTCCGAGACCTCGTCTCGCGAGACAGGCTGCTCCGGATCCCGTTCTCCGACCGCGTGATGTCGTCGAATGTTCCTGCGCCGGTTCCTCCGCCGGCGGGATTCTCGTTGAGGCGGTTCTTCTCCGGGTGCGGTCGGCTCGTCGTCGGAGATGGTAGGCGACTCCACTCTCCCGATGAAGAGGACGTCGGGGTAGAACGGTACTGTCGTCGCGGCGACTTTCTTTCCGTTCTCCTTTGAGGGCGTAGGAACGGAAAGAATGACTTGCTTTCCCTTGGTCTCCTTCTTCCTCGCGATCTGTGTCTATTCTTTTGTCGGGGAAGTAGACAGTGGAGTTCTCTGGGTCAGCGGGCCCTCGGTTCTCGATTTTCCGGAGACGATCTTTTTCCGGAGAGCTGGAGGTTGCGCTTCTCCGGCATTTTCGGAGTTTGTTGGAGGAGACTTCTTTTCCAGCGGATCTGCAATGCGGTGTAGAGTTCCCTCTTCATCCGCTATGGATGAGATTGTTCCGAAGCAGAATACGGATCCGGGACACAGGGTGATCTTGCTGTAGAAGGTGACGGCCATTGAGCTAGCTTGGATCGTCGACACACACCCTACCTGGCGCGCCAGCTGTCGGTGTTTTGGATCCGACCGCACACCCGGGGTTGCCCCTCAAGGTGTTTTTAGGAGTAGGATGGTGTCGACGACTGTAGCAAAATGGTTCGTGCCAATTGCACGTGGGACAGTGGGCAATGTTTACAGGTTCGGGCCGCTTAGAGATGCGTAACACCCTACGTCCTGGTGAGTATGCTGCGTGAATGAGGTTACAAGAGAGCTCTCTGAATTGAGAATGCCGAGAGTTGAAGTCGGTGGCTAAGTAGTAGTATCCATCGATTTGAAGGGGTGCCCCCTAGGCCTTATATATTCGACCGTGGAGCAATACATGTGGATATGATAACTACGTGCGCCTAAAAAATAATGAACTGCTCGAGTCTATCTCCCTATGATTCTGCCGACCTATCCCCGCGTGGCTCCGTTGCATGAAGGCTCCAGCGCGGGAAAGTCGGATCTCTGATCGCTCGCTCGACATTGTGGACCGTCCAGGTTTACACCGATCCGGCCTCGTGTCAACCTGCTCTGCTGATTATTCTTCCCCAGGCCCACGAAAGAATGGCCTCACGATTTATTGGGCCCTTGAGCCTTTCGTGAGGTCTTTTACTCTTTTAGTGGACCCGGGGGATATCTGTCCCCCACACTTCCCCCTCCGGTCCCCCCTCCGCCGGTCGTCGATCCGCCTCCTGTCGTTGATCCGCCGCCTCCTCCACCTCCTACACCGGTCTCCTAGCAGGAGTACACCGTCGCTGCCCTCGCCGCTGCCCGCGCGGAGCACGCGGCGCGACAAGCCCGCCTGCGGGAGGCGGCCCTCATGTGGGAGCGCGAGCGCGAGGCCACCGACGCTATCGCTGCTCAAATTGCCGCGGCGGAGCAGCTCCTCACCTCACCAGCAGCCCACGACGGCGGGGCCACCTCCTCTCATACCGTGAGCGTCGTGTACGGCGTCCCGACCGCGCCGGCCGTCGAAGCCGGACACCGCACCACCTCCGCCACCACGGTGAACTGGCACGACCCGGCCGACCCGCTCGTGGCTCAGCTACACCTTCAGGCTGGGAGTGTCCAGAACATTCGCCTTATGGTCCCCGTCGTCCTGGAGCCAGAGTCGCCGTCCTACGCTCGCTGGCGGGACCTGCTCCTCCTCACCCTTCGTCGCTACGCCCTGGACGACCACGTCCTCTGCGACCCCACCGGCGTGGCGCCGACCGCCGTGTGGGTGCGCCTCGATAGCATCGTGCTCGCCTGGATCGTGGGGACGATCTCCATCGACCTCCACAGCCTCCTCCGGAACCTTCCTCGCGCTCGGGCTGCCTGGCTGGCCATCGAGGGCCAGTTCATGGGCAACGCTGAGGCCCGGGCTCTTCGCCTCGACGCGACCTTCCGCACCTTCGTCCAGGGGGACCTCAGCGTCAGTGAGTACTGCCGCAAGATGAAGACCATGGCGGACTCACTTGGCGATCTGGGTTGTCCCGTGGAGGATCGCGCCCTCGTCCTCAACGTCCTCCGCGGCCTCAGCGATCGCTACACCCACCTCCGGTCGTTGATCATGCGCCAGCGCCCCTTCCCCACCTTCCACCAGGTCCACGACGACCTTGCCCTGGAGGAGATCACTCTGGGTGCTCAGGCTGCATCGATCTCCGGCCCGGGGTCCTCGTCTTCCTCGACTGCGCTGGCGGCAACCGCCCCGACCCGTGCACCCGGCCCGGTCGGGGGCCATGGTGGTAGAGGCGGGGGCTGGAAGCCGTCGCCGCCGTGGTGGCCGCGGTGGCGGTGGCGGTTCCGGCGGGGGCGGTGCTGGCGGTGGTGCCCGTGGCAACGCTCCGACGCCGGGACCCCAGCAGGGTGCGCCTTGGCCCACTTTCCACCACCCGTGGTCCGGGCGCATCTCCATGTGGCCGTTCCAGGGGTCAGGTTCTGAGGCTCGTCCCTCGGCGGCCATGTTCGCCGGTGCGCAGCCGGGGTTCACCTCGTCGCCGGGGTTCGGTTTCGCCCCTCCGTCGCCCTGGACCTTGACGCCTGCCGCTTCGCCGTGGCCCACGTCGCCGGCTGCTCCACCGTCCGGGCACGTTGGTTGGGACGCGGCCGCCCTGGCTGCTGCCTTCCCGACTCCCACTCTGACTCCGCCGATGGGTCCCGAGTGGATCGCGGACACCGGTGCTACCTACCACATCACCCCCGACCATGGTATACTCACCTCTGTTCGCCCTCCGTCTTCCTCTCTTCCTTCGTCCATCATGGTGGCGAATGGCTCATGTCTTCCTGTCACATCTGTGGGTGCCGCCGGCACTCCCGGCTCTTTTCGCATTCCCGATGTTCTTGTCGCTCCTTCTTTGGTCCACAATCTTCTTTCTATTCGTCGTTTTACCACTGATAATTCTTGTTCTGTCGAGTTTGACTCTTCTGGTCTTACTGTGAAGGACTCGGCAACTCGGCGCCCCCTCCTCAGATGTGACAGCACCGGCCCCCTCTACACCCTTCGGCTTCCGCATGCCACCTCGTCTTGGTCTTCGTCGCCTGACACAGCTGCTGTTTTTGCTGCCACCACACCTTCTACTACCTGGCATCATCGCCTTGGTCACCCCGGACGCGATGCCTTGATGCAGCTTACTCGTAGTGCCACTATCCCATGTACTAGATCTCATGATGAGCATCTTTGTCATGCGTGCCAGTTAGGCCACCATGTTCGTCTTCCTTTTTCTTCTTCTTCTTCGCATGCTACTCATGCATTTGATGTTGTACACTGCGATTTGTGGACTTCACCTATTACCAGTATGTCCGGCTACAAATACTATCTTGTGGTGCTTGATGATTTTTCTCATTATGTGTGGACTTTTCCTTTGCGTGCCAAGTCTGAGGCTTTCTCCACCCTCCGCCACTTCTTCGCCTGGGTGTCCACTCAGTTCGGCCTCACCATTAAGGCCGTTCAGTGTGACAATGGTCGGGAGTTCGATAACTCCACCTCCCGTGACTTCTTTCTCTCCCACGGGATGCAGTTGCGGATGTCTTGCCCGTATACCTCCTCCCAGAATGGCAAGGCTGAGCGCATGATCCGCACGACCAACGACACCATCCGCACTCTTCTTCTCCAGGCACACCTACCGGCACGCTTCTGGGCCGAGGGCCTCCACACCTCTACCTACCTCCTCAACCGTCTCCCTTCCACTGCGTGCCCGGCCCCCACTCCTCACCAGGCACTCTTCGGTACCCCTCCACGCTATGACCACCTTCGTGTCTTCGGGTGTGCTTGCTACCCGAACACCGCTGCCACTGCTCCTCACAAGCTCGCCCCCCGTTCCACCCTCTGTGTGTTTCTCGGGTACTCCCCGGACCACAAGGGCTACCGCTGCTTTGACCTCTCCTCTCGTCGGGTCCTCATCTCTCGCCATGTGGTGTTTGATGAGTCTGTGTTTCCCTACTCCACCACCACCACTCCACCCTCCTCCGACCCTGACCTTGACCTCTTCACTCTCTTTCCGACTGACGAGGTGGTCGCGCCACCTATACTTCCTCTCTCTGCGGGTACTCGCTCGCTGCCTGTCGGTTCTACTCCCGGCCCGGTGCCTTGCCCGGGTCCGGTGGTGTCGCCTCTCCACCGGGCCCCGTCTCCGTCCGCCCTCGGACCGAGCGAGGGTGGCGGGACTGCTCCGCCTGCGGGACCGTCGGTACCGACCCCTCTAGCCCGCTTCGCACAGCTGATGCGGGTCTACCAGCGCCGGCCCCCGGTGACCACGTCGCCGGCCGCGGGACCACCGGCGCCAATTCCTCTGGCACGCTTCGCCCAGCCGGTGCGCGTCTACCAGCGCCGGCTGCCGCCGCCGGGGTTCGCACCACCTCCGTCGCCGTCGCCACCATCGTCGCCGTCCCCACCGGTGCCCACTCCTCCGGCGGCGCCGACGGTGGCCCAGTCCCCGCCAGGGACACCTACACCTCCGCCGCGGCCACCCGCGGCACGTGTCGAGACGCCGGTGTACCACCCACCGCTCCTTCACCGTGACCCGCGGCACGTCCACCCGATGGTGACGTGGCACGCGGCTGGTACCCTGCCGCCCCGGGTCCTGGCGGCCACGCCCGGGGACTCGCAGGTTTCTCCGGTACCCTCCTCCGTCCGCAGCGCCCTGCTGGACTCCCACTGGCGTCAGGCGATGGAGGAGGAGTACGCGGCGCTCGTCGCCAACCAGACGTGGGATCTGGTGCCCCGTCCCCCCGGCGCCAACGTCGTCACCGGCAAGTGGATCTGGACGCACAAGCGGCGGGCCGATGGGACCCTGGAGCGGTACAAGGCTCGCTGGGTTCTTCGGGGCTTCACTCAGCGCCCCGGAGTCGACTACGATGAGATCTTCAGCCCGGTTGTGAAGCCGGCCACCGTCCGCACGGTGCTCTCGCTGGCCCTCGCTCGTTCTTGGCCAGTTCACCAACTTGACGTAAAGAACGCCTTCCTGCACGGCGCCCTCACCGAGACCGTCTACTGTTGTCAGCCGGCGGGGTTCGTGGACTCCTCTCGCCCTGACATGGTCTGCCGGCTCAACAGGTCCCTCTACGACCTCAAGCAGGCCCCCCGGGCGTGGCACTCCAGACTGGCTACGTTCCTGGTGACACTGGGCTTCGTGGAGGCCAAGTCAGACACTTCTCTGTTCATCCACCATCATGGAGCAGAGACTGCCTACTTGCTTCTCTACGTGGATGACATCGTCCTCACTGCCTCCAGTCAATCACTTCTTCGCCGCCTCATCGATGCGCTTCAGCGGGAGTTTCCAGTCAAGGATCTGGGCGTGCTTCACCATTTCCTAGGGGTTACTGCTGAGCCTCGCCCTTCAGGACTCCTACTTCACCAGCGGCAGTACACTCTTGACATTCTGGAGCGGGCCAAGATGCTTGACTGCAAGCCCTGCTCCACCCCAGTCGACACGCAGGCGAAGCTCTCTGAGGGCGAGGGTGACCCAGTCGAGGACCCCACCGGGTACAGGAGTCTTGCTGGTGCCCTTCAGTACCTCACCTTCACCAGGCCGGACATCTCCTACACCGTGCAACAGGTCTGTCTCCATATGCACGACCCCCGGGAGCCCCACCTCGCGGCTCTCAAGCGCCTCCTCCGCTACCTCCGGGGAACCGTCGACTACGGGCTGCTTCTTCACCGGTCTACCTCCTCCGAGCTGGTCGTCTACACCGACGCTGACTGGGCCGGGTGCCCGGACACTCGGCGCTCCACCTCCGGCTACGCCGTCTTCTTAGGCGGCAACCTGGTGTCCTGGTCGTCGAAGCGCCAGCCAGTCGTCTCCCGCTCGAGCGCCGAGGTGGAGTACCGTGTCGTGGCCAACGGCGTGGCGGAGGCTGCGTGGCTCCGCCAGCTCCTCGCCGAGCTCCACAGTCCCCTCTCCAGGAGCACGTTGGTCTACTGCGACAATGTCAGCGCCGTCTACCTCTCCACCAACCCGGTGCAGCACCAGCGGACCAAGCATGTGGAGATCGATCTTCACTTCGTCCGAGATCGCGTCGCCGTCGGCGATGTTCGGGTACTCCACGTCCCGACCACCTCCCAGTTTGCCGACATCTTCACCAAGGGTCTTCCGTCCTCGACCTTCGCCGAGTTTCGCTCCAGCCTCAACATCATTAGTGGCTAGTTGAGTCTGTGGGGGGATCCTATGGTGTGCTGTACTTCCTCCTGTACTTCCTCTTTTCGAGCCCAGTCTGTGAACTTCGCTGCGACGGAAGTTCAGACTGCGGGGGTGTTAGAGTATATGGATTAGGCCGATGTGGCCCATGTATGAACTATATACAGCCACCCTCACTAGGGTTGGCCCAATCAATCAATTCTCTCCAACAAAAACAAACCAAGCCAAGGAACTAAGGAAGTGGCAAATTAATTCCATTACACTCGAAACAGATCCAGAACAGGGGTACTGGGATGAACCTTGAAGTTCCGAGAACACCGCAGATAGTAGACAAACAAGCACATGTGACGACGAACGACGACGGCTAAGTTGAGTGGTCCAGCAGAATCGCAGCAATTGAAGGCCCCTGGCTGCTGCCGTGATTCTAGACCATCGGACAAATTGGGGGTGCAGATATAACATGACACATCCTGGACAAAAGAACGAAGAAGTGCTAGACATTGCAAAAGATTAAGCTCCCCACAAAGCGTGGCAGACCGCATGCCTTAACCCTGCGCCGCAGGGCCCTGTGGTGGAAGGATTCCGCAGAGGTCCATCAGCGCTTGCAGCACCAAGGACGACAGCGGGCCCTTGAAGAGGTTGATGCAGGTCTCCGGCGCGGCACTTGCAGCAACCTGATCAGACGGCTGGCCTTCCTTAGGCAGCAAGCCCAGGCGCTTCGCGTTCCTGGATGTTCCCACATGGCCATGCGATCGCCGCCAGCCGCATGCTCCTGCTCTTGCTTCTTCTTTTTCTTCAGGTTTGGTGGCGCTTGATGGAGCTCCTGGAGCAGCGGTGGTGCAGCAGGGCAGGTGTGGTTGTTGATGAAGGACGCCACAGTGGTAGGGGCCGGCTCCCCTAGCTCTGGGAAAGCAGTTGTAGCCTGTTGAGCGTTCTCCTCTCCATGCCGGTGACAGGTTGAGTTGTCTCCGAACCCACAGCGCCGCATCCATCGTGATGGTGGCAGGCGAATGCTACCCCGGTTCTGGTGGGGCAGCACTTTCTTTTCAGAGCACATTTTTCTTAATAAAACATCAGGACTTAAACAAACTAAATGCTCTGTAGTTCTTGTAGACATTTCATGTGAATATCTACATCCTTATGATAAAACGTCATTTTTCTATAGACAAACTAAATGTTGTCATTTTCTGTTTCTCTACTTCTCAGATTATAGGAGTGGGTTATCTCAGGGTGAGGGTTGGACGAGCGGGGCGAGGAGTGCTCGGCTGGAGAACTCGGCAGAAGGCAAGGAACAATTCCTTTTTCTTAGATTGATCAATGCATACATTACTCATTGCACGGATGAGAATATATATCCCTGCTGAACAGAAAACCAAATGGCCTAACAAACTGGCCTTGATTTAAGGACTCCTATTTCTGTTGCAACAGACTCTTATCTAATCTTCTAATCTGAACCGGTTTCTATTGTGTCCCGGTTAACTGGTCATTTTGCCTCCTACTATACACCTTACCCGTCATAACATAACCAGTATCACATTATATGAAAAGTTTGACCACGGAGTCTCCCCATAGCACATCTGGTTCTCATGGGCTGGTTGCTTCTCGCCTATTCCTGATGTTATTGGTAATACACCAATAGATATTTTCAATGAAGGAAGTTTTTTTTTTTTTTTTGAGCTCATTGCATCGAGTTAACATACTAATAGACCAATCTTTGCAAATTTATTGTTCTGAATTTCAGTCAGTTAAGCTCTTTACTTAAGCCGTTTATATAGGTTATACAAGATGTGTAGCACCATACTCAATCCTCGAGCCACATATGTCCAAAAGTGGGTATAATATGCAAGAAAGGGGAGGATAAAAGGCTCCACATAAAACTTGTAGAGGTTAATGAATGGTTGAGCTACTGCTTCTGGATCCTTGAGGAAACCTGTAGGGATATCAGTATGCTTAGCTAGATTTAGATAGTATACGGAATTTTTGTTGAAGCACATACCTTCAGCTGGTTTGGGGAACACGTTGAATAAGTTGGTAACAATGTTGAGTATTTCCTGTAGGCATTGAAATTTTTCATGGGAGATGATTAGTGCAAGGTATGGCTTGTTCGATTGGACTTATACAGATTTGTACAGCAGCAAAGGCAGGAGGAGCCTCATTAGTGTGCCTACCAATGCCCACTTTCCTGGCTTCAGTGGTGACTCATTGAAGATGTGGATTTTCCTGCAGTGTATGTGAAATCATTGCTATCTCAGTTAAAGGGATGCACATTTACTTTTTCATTGCTTAATGCAAATTGTACAAACCATAACCAACACTACCATAATTCTAAGAGCTTGGCTGAAATACAGAGGGGTTGATCTCAGATACCTGATAAGAAGCACTGCTCCATTTACTGAGCATATGTAGAAGCTGCAGCCCCTGCTAAAGGGGATGATGTATCCATTCCATTCTGTAGCAAGAAATATGACGACATAATTGTCCTGTCAAATTTTCCCATCGCTTTATAATTTAAAAGCACAGTGATCTTACCAAGGTGCCACATTACTGCAGCGGTCCGTCCTGCACCTTGACAAACCTCGTCGATGGCAAATTTGACCTTCTCTCCCATGGATTCCATCAGTCGTTTGAAGTAGATATGGGTACACTGCATGCCAGATTTTTTTTCTTTTATTTTTGTGAACATAAGTACAGGTGTCGCCTTCTACTCTACGGTGTGCCTTGCCAGAGACGAAGAAGATGATTCCTAGATCATTCAAAAGCTCATAGAACTCAACACGAACACTAGGAGAACACACCAAAATACATCGCTGTGTTATGTGTGTTCTATTGATTTGATTATATACACAATTATAAAGGCTCACAACCACAAATCACAACACCAATCAACAATCAATTAGCTAAGGGAAACTAACCAATCAACTACCAATTAGCTAAGAAAATAAACTAACCAATCAGCTATCAATTAGCTAAGAAAGGAAACTAACCAATCAGCTAAGACCTAAGAAGGAAATAAAAATTGAGCTAGATTATGCAATAATCTCCCCCTAAGTCTGTCTCGGTTTATTTGACCCTAAGACGGAACGAATAATGATGTTGCGTGTGGCTTACTTTCATTATGTGTTGCTTGACGTTGTATACCATAGTTGTTTATCAGAATTAATTAGCCTCTAATTTTGTATACTAGGTTTACCATTTTGTTGAAGATCGGCAATCCTAGCATGGTTGTCGCCTCCTGCTTGATTTTGTCAGAATGTGCTTGATGTGCTTGAGGGTGGCTAGATGCTCTTGTCGCGGTCTCTCCATGAAACGGCTCACAAAACCCACCACAAATGTAATGTTTAGCCTGATATGAACCAGATAGCGTAGGCTCCCCACCAAACTTTTGTACATCATCGCATCGACCTCCATTATTGAGCTCTTCGTTGAGAGCTTTAATCGGACCTCCATTGGCATGTGGCATGGGTTATAGTTCCCCATGTCGGCCTTCTCCATCAGCTTGCGGGCGTACGCTTCTTCCCCCAACGTGAACAAGTCACGCCCTTGCTTGGCCTTTAGCCCGAGATGGAAGGACAAGAAACCAAGATCTCTCATCCGGAACAGACGGTGCATCTGCTACTTGAATGCATCGATGTCCTCCAACCTTGCTCCAGTGATGATCAGGTCATCGACATAAACCCCGACCACCACACGCGACGTTGTGATGCCCTTGGTGTACATCCCATGCTCGCTGGCACACGTGGTGAAGAGCGAGTTGGCATATGGTGTTGTCCATTTTTTTGTGTTCCAGCTCGCATCGCCTGGCGAAGCCCATACAACGCCTTCTTTAGTCGTAGGACCTTCGCTTCGTGCTCAACAACAACAAAGCTCAATTGTTGCCGGATGTACACCTCCTTGACCTCGCCATTCAGGAACACTAACTTGACATCCATTTTATGCACAAGCTAGCCCCTCTGAGCTGCAACAACAAGCAAGATCTGCATAGATTCCATCTGTGCGACCGGAACAAACGCCTCGTCAATAGTCTATCTTTGGCTACTGGATGTGCCGGTGTGCCCCTTGCAACAATCTAGACCTTATGCCTAACAGCAACGCTTGCTCATCGTGCTTTAGTTTGTAAACCCACTTCAGGCCAATTGGACGATGGCCTAGAGGAAGGTCGACTAGAGCCCACATCTTGTTCTCCTCAATGGATGGCATCTCCTGTCATTTCCTTGCACCAGCGGGCATCGCCTCGAGGCTCCTTGAACGTGGCCGGTTCATCATCAGTGGTGGTAAGGAGCAAGTTCTCAGCCACAACGAACTCCCGTTCTACCAACCCAGGAATTTCCACCAACCTAAGCACATTATCTAGCATCTTGAATCGGAAAGGCATCCCATTGTTGTGGTCAATGGCAAGGTTTGAAGTAGTGTCAAGTGGTAACACAAACTCCACCTTCGTTGATGATGAAGGTGTACCGAGCATGGGTGTATATGTGTTGCATGTTGTTGGCGTCCTTGGCGAGCCTGGCGCTGATGTTGCACCACTCATGTGCCCTAGCGAACCTAACACAGGCACCACATCGCTTGTACCCGACATAGATGTTATGTCTTCGGTGCCTTCCTTTTCTGATTCAACGGTGTCCGTGCCTTAGAGCATCACCGTCGAAAACTCAATGTGGAACGGTTCTGCTCCCGTAGCGTTGGACCCGTTGACCCTGTTCTAGTGCCATGTGTTTCCTTCTTCAAACACCGCATCTGGTGTCAAGATTGTAGAACCTATACACCTTGGACCCTGGCTCGTACTCGATGAACACCATCGGTGTACTCCGGTCATCTAGCTTTTGCTGGTGCTTTTCGACCATCTTCACATGCGCCATGCGGGAGGAAGTGAACCAGAGGCTTTATATCATACCATGCTTCAAACGACGCCTTTCCTTCGTCACTCCTCGTCGGTGATCAGTTGAGTATGAAGATGGTTGTGGTGACCTCCTCCCGCCACAACCAGCCCAACATCCCCTTGGTCTTCAACATGCTTCTAGCCATGCCAAGCATCGTTGGTTATGCCTCTGCACCCCCACAGTTTTATTAGGGTGTGTATGGCACAACGAGATGGTGGATGTTAGGGGTGTAATCGGATCGAATACGGACGGATATCAATGAAATCATATTTGTTTTCATATTTTTAGTCGGATTCGAATTCGAATACGGATAGCTTCGAATACGAATACAAATACGGATGTTCTCGAATACAAATACGGATAGTTGTAGATCGAATACGGAGCTAATCGGACACGGATAGCGTCGGTAACGAATATTTTTGTCGGATATCGTGGAAGACACCATTCCAGACATATCATAGTTGTAATCATTTAGCCCCTCCTTTAGTCCAAATATTTTTGAGGATTATATGTGCACATATGCTACACCTCCATAAAAATCCATGAATTTCTAAGGCTATTTTGAGTATTATTAATTTCTTTATGTAGAAAATTATTAAAATGCAATTAAATTCATAAAATATTGATAACTATGATATGTGGTTTCACGTGTTATTATGATATGTGGTTTCACTTATTATGGTGGTGGTTTCACATGTAATCATTACTGGTTTCACAAATAAGTGGAAATAAAATGAAATAATTGATGACATCTTGTGGTTTTTATGGTTCAAACATTTTTGAGGATGCTATATGGACATATGTTACTCATACGCCAAATTTCGTAAATTTCTGAGACTATTTGTATATTATTAATTTCTTTTTGCAGAAAATCATCAAAATGCATTTAAATCCATAAAATATTATAGTATCGACCAAAAATTACAAATAAGTTATCAAGACTAATAAACATTCCATAAGAAGATAACCTCAAGTCCCTACATGAAAATGAGAAACTGAAGTAAAGGTTATGTTGAAACTTGGATACTTAAGCTGATTTCACGTGTAACTCACACAACAAGTGTAAGAAAATGAAAAGAATCACTGGCATCTTATGGACTTTATGGCCCCAAACATTTTTTAGAATTTTATGTAGACAAATGTTAACCCTCCGTCAAATTTTATGAATTTCTAAGGCTATTTGTGTATTATTAATTTCTTTCTACAAAAAATCATCAAAATGTAATTAAAATAATAAAATAATCTAGTGTCTACCAAAAACTGTAAAAAAGTTACTAGGACCAATAAACATTCTATTAAAGATAATATGAAGTACCTATGTGAAAATGATAAAGTGAAGTATTGATTATGTTAATATTTGGATAGTTAAGGTGATATTACATGTAACTCATGTAACAAGTGAAAGTGATTTGAAAGAAATGTTGGCAATCTTTAGATTTTATGGCCCAAACATTTTTAAGGATGTTATATGGGCATATATTGCTCCTCCGTCAAATTTCATGATTTTTTGAGACTATTTGTGTATTATTATAATGTTTTCTACAAAAAAATATCAAAATGCATTTAAATTCATAAAATATTCCATTATCGATCGAAAATTGCAAATATGTTACCAGGAACAATAAACATTATATAAGAACATAACCTCAAATCCCCATATGAAAATGATAAAGTGAAGTATTGATTATGTTGAAACTTGGATATTTAGGGCGATTTCACATGTAACTATCCGAATAACTGAAATATGAAATCTGGTAAGATATCTGGGTAGATGTCCGGATATCCGAAATATGAAATCCGGACAGTTATCCGAGAAGATATCCGAATATCCGAAATCCGACGGATATCAGTCATATCATATCCGTATCCGATATCCGAACTGTACTATCCGAATTCGAATCCGAAATCCGAAAATTCTGCGGATATCCGAAAAAAACTATCCAACCGAATAATTAGCCTCTTCGGACGGTCGGATGGTCGGATAATATCCGTACCGTTTACACCCCTAGTGGATGTCATGCTTGGAGCAATAGTCGTCCAACATGTGCGTTGTGGACTCGCCACCATAGTCGATTTTGCCTCATCTCTACATGTACCTGGAGTTGGATGATGGCTTCCATAGCCTGGTCCTTTGACACTAGCAACATGAGCCACATAAAGCGACTATTGCCATCGACAGCGAGGAACAACTTCCCTCCAGGTGTCTCTAGGGTAACTACATAAGTCTGCATGCACTAGGTCGAGCAAATGAGGCGCACAGTACTTGTTGGCCGTAGGGAACGGACGTGGTCGATCAGTGGTAGTTTGCGCACCATGCCATCCTTCGATAGTTCCCGGAGCCCCTGGAACCCAAGATGTCCAAACCTGGCATGCCATTGCCAGGCCACCTCCGAGCGCCTGCCATCGAGGCACAGAGGTTGAGCGATGCTGATGTCAAGGACGTAGAGGTGGCTTGCTGAACGCCGCACGTTCAGCAACCGTAGGCGCTGGTCCTAGATCCTGAGAACGTCGTTCTCGATCAGGACCTTGTGTCCATCCTCATTTAGTTGACCAAGGCTGGTGATGACTGTTGTCAATCAGGGGATGAAGTAGATGTGATATCCTAGCCCTGGAGGATGGTGATATTCTGGCCCAAGGCTTAATAGAATTAATAGAGTACTCATATCAACAAGGTGCATATTCTTTTTCGGAAGCCTATCTCGAAAGAACCTTCAAGTTAAACGTGCTTGGCTTGGAGCAATTTGGGATGGGTGACCGATCGGGGAGTTTTCCCGGGTGCGCATGAGTGAGGACAAAGTGCGCACAAAAGACTCGTGTTGGTCTGTGGGGACAATACATGATCCTAGAGAGCTGCCAGGAGTAAGTACCACCGATCCGGGAGTGGATGGGGTGTTACAGTAGACACCAGCCAGCACCTGGTGCTCCCACTCTTACACCTAAAGAGGACAGTGTCGCAGCCCTCGATGGCGACCATGGAGTCATCGCCGAACCGAACAGTCATGTGGACGTCGGTGTCGAGCTCAGAGAAGGCCATGCGCTCCCTTGTCATGTGGTTCATCGCATTGATGTCGAGGATCCAGCGCGTGCTCGTGCCACCGCCCTTCTCAAGCTAGACGAACATCCGGTTCTCATCGAGGTGAATCTTCGGTGTAGGGGTTGGGGCTGCCTTTGTGGGAGGCGGTCTAGTGTCACTGTCGAATGCTGGAGCTATGAGTGCCACAGGCTCAGGGTCCTCAGTGAACGCCCATTGTGTGTTGCCTCCATCCTCAATCTAGAAAATGAGTCCATCTCCAGCATCTGGCAACGCGAGATGCATCGATGATGATGATGGATTCGGGGAGGACAACTACATTGGTATCCCTTTGTCTCTTCTTTAGTTTGGGTCACGATGGAGGTAAAGGGCCAACATTATTGCCTCTTCGATGGGCTCCTCCCTAGCCTAGGTCGCATGGGCCTACTTCATCCCTCTTCTTCCTACGACATTCACGAGCCCAATGGTTTGTTTTACCACAATACTTACATTTGTCAGCAACAATCCGCTTCCCTTTCCGTTGTCGTTGTTGTCCTATGGTGGCCTCAAGCTGTCACTGACTCTGTTGCGCCTGCTACCACGCCACGACTCATGCCTAGCTACGTCTGATTGCTGCCCGAGCTTCCACTGCTGGAGAGTTGGAGCTACAACACAACATGTGCCACCAACTCATTCTCGGTCAGGTTTAGGCCAGCTGAGACTTCGCCACCGCTGCTACCACCGAGATCGTATTGTTCCTCTTTCGCCTTGAGCCTTCCAATCAACTCCTTCATAGATAGTGTTTTGAGATTGAGAAGGGTATTAATCATCATCACGATCTACGAGTGCCTCAGTGGAGTAGCCTATCTCTGGTTCCTAGTAATCGATGTCTAGGATCTCTAGTTGGTTGACTAGGTCAATGATGTGCATGCTGAAGTCGTTAACAAATTCATTGTCCTTGAACCTGAGCGAGTTGAACTAGCGTCGTAGCGTGTTCACCTTCGCTTGGCGCACTCGGTCCACAGCGAAGTGCGTTTCTTGAGTGTGTCACACACAATCTTAGCGGTCGTCTTGCTCGTGGTCGTCCCTTGCATCTTCAGAGGTACCCTAAGGGCCGAGGGTGATGGCCTCTAGAGCATTGTGATCGTTGGTGTAGCCGGTGGTGCCAACGTTCACTGTTGTCCACAGGCCTCTTGCCTATAGCTTCAACTTCAAGAGCGTCACCCATGAATAATACTACATCTGTTCACAAATATATGACACTGTTGATTTTTTCAAAAACTTTGACCACTCGTCTTATTCAAAATATTTATTCAAAAATGTAAAATTTTAAATCAAGAACAAACTACCTTAAGTGATAAAATAAATCACAACAAAATAAATGGTAACTCATTATTTTTTTGAATAAGACGAGTAGTCAAAATTTTTTTAAAAAAGTCAACGGTGTCATATATTTATGAACGGAGGGAGTCGCTGGTCTTAGTCAGTATCTCTTTCACGATTTGATTTCACGATTTGATGGATCACCAGGACACGGTCGCCATTGTCAGAGCCGCTCCCCGTCTCTTGACGGCGATGCGGTGGTGAGGCAGTTTGTCTGCGCTGCATAACTGCAAGCACAGTACCAACACGACAACGGCGTTGATATCAGTTGTCACCTTGTACTCCGGCGAGCCTTGCCATAAACGAAGATGATCCCTGAATCACTCAAACGGGCATAAAACTCAACACGAACATTAGAAGAACACACTAAGTTTTGGTGCGGCCAAAATACACCGCTGCGTTAGGTGTGTTCTCTTGATCTGATTACACACGTAATTAGAAAGGCTCACAGCCACAAGTCACAACATCAATGAACAATCAAGTAGCTAAGAAAGGAAATGAACCAATAGTTTTAAAAAAATGGAAACTAACCAGCTAAGAAAGGAAGTGGACCAATCAACTATGGGCATGTTTGGAAGCACCCAAGTTTTAATAAACTGGCTTATGGAAATTGAGGTGGTTCCAAACATATCAGTTTATGCGTCAGTTTATAGAAAATTGGATTTCCAGTTTCTTAGAAACTGGCTTGCTTCCAAACATGACCTAAGAAAAGAAACTAACCAATTTATCAATTAGGTTAAAAAAAAGAAAGGAAACTAATCAATCAATTAAAAAGAAAACGAAAACCGAGCTGGATTATGCAACAATAGGAACCATGCAAGCCTGATGCTTCAATGTTACATGGGGGACTGAAATGCTGAAGCAGGTGAGAAAATTGACCTTAGCATCCAGTGGCTTATAATATGCGGTATCCTCGATGATGCAATCAGGGGCCATCAACTTGTCGAGCCGTTTGCTGTTCTTTTCATTGAGGGAGGAGTAAAACTCCTGAACTACATCTGACAGGGGCGAAGATGGTAAGGTGGCACCTCTGCGGTCAGCATTGAGGAGTCCGCCATTGGCGTCTGGTCCTAATGCTGCACGTATAAGCTTTAGAGGCAGTCCTGGTTTCCTCGTGCTCTGTCGCCGAGGAGGCCAGAGGCTCTGCTGAGTAGCTGGTTGGATCTTGAAACAGGGTGATTGGAAGGACATAGATGGCAAGGTGGACTTCATGGTCTTGAATGTGTGAGCAATGAATGGGTAGGGGGTTTGCTTGCTTGATAAAAGAGATCGCCTGAAGCTGAAGGTGTGTGGGGTGGATCAACTTGCTTGGTGGGTGGTTTAAGAATAAGATGGTTTGCGTGTGAAATCTGTCACCGATACCAAGATCGAAGCATAAAGCATCATCCATCCTGCCAACATAAGTAAGGGATTGCTTTCCAACTCTGCTTAGTGGTAAGAATCTGAATCTTGTAGATGCAGTTGCTGGTAAGTACTCCCTGCATTCCAAGTTATAATGTCTTTTGCTGTATACTTGGATATATATACACTATGTGGGTCTAGATGCTTAGTAAAAGTAATATATATAGAAAAAAAATGTCTTACATTTTACCTTTTTTTTTTAAGAATTGTTTGCCCTTTAATTGATCTATTTATTGGGTTTGGCTATACCACCTATCCTATATACATGGAAACTGCTCTTTGTTCGTGTAGAGTACAAGCCTGAGAGGCGTGTCAGTAAATAAAGAAATAAAAAACAAACAAAGGAATAGAGAAGCATTCACTATTTTCGGAAGAAGCCGAAGACAGCCTTCTTGGGGTCTATCTTCTTGGAGGCCACCTTGGATTTGCTGCTCAGCTTCCCTGATGGTGGTGCTGATGCTACCGCGGCAGTTGGCCGTGGTGGTGCTGCTGCTGCCGGTTGTGGTGGTCCTGAAGCAACATCTGTTGCCGGTGGTGCTGGTGCCGCCACAGTAGTTGGCCGCGGTGGTGGTGCTGCTGCTACAGGTGGTGGTCCTGAAGCAACATCTGTTGCCGGTGGTGGTGGTGCCGCCACAGTAGTTGGCCGCGGTGTTGGTGCTGCTACAGGTGGTGGTCCTGCAGCAGCATCTGTTGCCGGTGGCGTTGGTGGCGCCACAGTAGTTGGCCGCGGTGTTGGTGCTGCTGCCGTTACAGGTGGTGATCCTAAAGCAACATCTGTTGCCGGCGGTGTTGGTGCGGCTGCGACCACTGCACCTGCAGCTCCAACTCGAGCACCAGCGGAGGCGTCGATGACCGGAACAGCGCCCAATATATGGTGCTCCCTGTTCTCTGTGAGCCCCTTCTCCTTCTCTTCCACTGACACCAACGTAGTGAGCGGCACCCACTCGTTGCGGCCGCTGACGATGCTCGCGACCTCTTTGTCTTCTTCGTCCCGGTGCCCCTGCTCTGACGGAGGCGACACGGGCTGCAGCTGCTGCTTGGCTGCACATCACATGGACTTATTCATTATTATTCATTTTTTTGTACAGTTGCATTCGCAGCAAGCAATGGCTGAGGCTTCTCCAAAACCAAAATGCAGAGCAGGTACCTGCAGCTACTTGCTGCGTGATGCTCTCCACCTCAAACGAGTCCTCCTCGTCCTCGTCCGAGGGATCATGGGCATTGTTCAGGCTGCTGCCGGTGGCATCGTCAGCCTGCAGCGACATGTCGTCGTCAGAGGAATCACTGATGAGCTCCACGTCCACCGCCACCACCGTCCCGTTCCCTTTGCCGTCCCACGTCGATGCCATTGCCGCAGGTGCTTCTTCTACTTTGACTGCGGCTTCTTGTTGAGTCTGGTGATCGCTGGCCGTAGAGGCTGACGGGCTGGAGGAGTTGGAGTTGGAGTTGTCGCTGCCGGCGTCCCTGCCGCTGCCGCTGCCGCCGCCGCCTTCTTCCTCCGGGACGTCGGCGACAAAGTAGGGCATGAAGCGCGATGGCTGGGCCGTGAAGCTGTCGTGCCGTCCCACCAGCATTGCCGCTTTCTTCTCCTCCTCCTCCTCCTCCACCTCGTCCGGTTGCTGGATGTGGATGTCGAATGGGTTGGTGTGCTGGCCGAGCAAGGACGACGGGGCGGAGCCGGGGACGTCCATAGCTGCGTCGTGGTCGAGGTCGAGGTCGAAGGGGTTCTTGGTCCTGGGCGCCAGCACAGCGGGGGTGTGGACATCGAGGTCGGTGAGGCCCCGATGGACGGTTATCCTGGACATGAGCTTCTCCAGCCTGGCGTTCCTCTCTAGCTCCAGCGACCCGATGCTCTGGATGCTATGCTCGTCGTCCGCCGTCCAGGCAACGGCCTCCTTTTTGTCGACGACGAGGTGGTCCTCATCCACGTCCTCCTCGGATTCGTTGGCGCCGTCGTCCGAGGAGCTGGAGCTGGAGCTGGGCCCCGTGCCGGCGGTGGTGAGGTGGCGGCCCTCATGATCCTCTAATGCCGCCGCGACCGCGAGGGGGACGTTGGGTTCGCTGTTGACGAGGACTGCGCCGAGAAGGAAGGCGGTGAGCAGCCAGACGGGCGAGGAGGCGGCGAGGAAGGCCAAGAGATGGAGACGGTGGAGCAGAGCGACAAGGAGCAGGGAGCGCAGGACCGTCCACCGGTGGCGTCGCCAGAAGCTGTGCAGGACGTGCGTCGCGGCCATGGATCGATCGATGTTCCTGTCCTGTTTCTGCTGCCTCAAATTCAAAACAAATTCCTGGCTGAATCCGTCGTCTCCTCGATCTGTTGAACTGAACTTGGATTGCAATATTGGATAGGTTTGATTCTGATCCGATCTTCCAATCCAAATCATCGACCAATTCGAAGGACCGGGGAGCCAACGGGTGAGCGGCCAAACCGGGGAAGGACAGGAGGATGGGCTGGGCCGTTTTCGTTCATGCCCAGCCCAGCCCAGCCCAGCTCAGACCAGACTATCCAATCAGATGTGGGGTGTGGGTGAGGAAAGAGATACGAGAGCCCCTCGTCTCTCTGACTCTCTCTTTTCTTTCTCGCTTGGGCCCTTATTACTATTATTATTTAATATAAAAATAAAATGATATAGGACATCTAAAAATAAGTTGGTGGGTGGGTGCTCAGCTCAGCTCAGCTCACCCTATCTTTCTCTTATCTTACGCCGTCGTCGTCCTGCTCCGGCGACGGCCAGGCAGCCGAGCAGATAAAAAGAGCCGAAGCAGCACCACCACCACGTGCCTCTCTTCTCAGCTTGCCTGCCTCACTGCACCCGCCGGCCACAAGGGCAAGATGCCCGCCTCTGTCGCTGTCTACCCGGCCAAGATGGCATGCTGTCTCCAGCTCCACCATCTTCGCCGGCCGTCCCCTGCTCCACTCCCTGCTCGGGTCCTCTTCCTCCTCTCGACCCCGCGCCTGCGCCCCGTCAGAGCGTCTCCCGGCTCGTCCCCGCCCAACTCCTTCGCTGGCTGGTCTTCCGACTCCGACAGCGCGGATGACGGCGCCGACAAATCTACTCTAGGGTTCGGCCGAGCAGGAGGTGAGACTCACTCCATCCGCCATCTTCTTCTCCTCCTTACTTTCCCATCTTCTAGCTAGCTAAACCTTTGATATGGTAGCTCCTCCTCAGGGCTTCTTGGACCTGGACTTGCTGCCTTTTTCTTCCTCGCCGGCATTACCTTTGCTGCCGTCTCTATCAGAAGCAGTGGCACCCACGCAGCTGGTATTCATCTCTTCTCTTTCTTTGCTTTTTTTCCCCCTAACCCTAGCAAAAACATCCTACATTTTCATTCCATTTCCAAGAACCAAAGCCTCCCTATCCTGCTCACTTTGCTCTATGCAGGAAAATTGCAAAACTTGCCTACAGAGACTGCTGCCACGGAATCTTACCCTGATTATCACTCCCACAAAGAGGATGGTGCTACCAGGGAAGCTTCCTTACCAACGGATTGGGACGAAGAAGACTATGACAACCTCGATAAAAAAGAAGATACAGATGAATTCCTGACGCCTCTACAGTCAAACGAGGTTCCTGGGGTGCCAGCTGAAGGTGAAGTGGGGCACCTGTTGCAGAACACTGAGCCTGTTACTAATGGTGACCATGTTGTCGGTGAAGAAGCGAATCAGTTTGACAATCTCATTGCATCCGATGGTAATCAAGATCCACCACCACCACCACCTTTGCCCATACTCGATGCTGCAGGCCCCTCGGAGGAAATTCCTGATGTAGAAGAAACATCAGATCCCAAAATGGATTTGCCAGAAAACCAGCATTTCGATGAAACATTAACTTCAGATGCAATGGTGCTAGATTCAGATGTTGTGCCCATCCAGGACATCTCTGAAGGTGCCGTTGCTGCTGCATTTCACCCAGAAGACAAAGGTATCGAGCAGAACCCACAAACTCTTGACAAAGATGAACTTCCTCCATCCGGATTGCCTGATTATATGGAACATGTAAGCGCCGATGGGACGCATCCACTTGGATCAAACGAGTTATCCATGGCTACAAGGACAAGTGAGACAGGAGATGGGGAGGAAACTATAGTAGAGGATCTGTATAAAGGAGAAAGTGAATTAGAAAACCAAAACAAACAATTGGAGTCCACACCACCTGACCAATATTTTTCTTCTCCTGGAATTCCTGCTCCCTCTGTAGTATCCACTGCTTTACAGGTGCCTGCAGGGCCGATTGTGGTTCCAGCTTCTGTTGACCCAACCCAGGAAAATGCTATAGCTGCATTGCAAATTCTAAAGGTATCTCTCGGGAGTCACTGTCACTCAGTTTGATGATGATTCTTGTTATTTTAGTTTTGATCTGTGAATGGTTCTTTGTTTTGTCTATAACATTTGGATGGCCTAAGCCTCTAAGGATATATAAAAACCTTAATTTAGCCCTTAAGCAATATTGTTTGCTCATTCGGAGGTTGGGCCTTAACCTGACCTTCCTTTGGGATTGGGTGTGTTGTTTGTTTGGTAATTAGTCTATGTTGTTGTTGATTACCATATCAACATTAGCGTTAATTATGGAAATTAGTCTATTTTGCTGTCACTTAGTTTTTATTAGAGTAAAGTCAATGATGATTAACATATTCTGTTATAAATTAATAGTAACCATGAAAATATTAGTGTTGATTGCCATTGATTTGTATACCATTAACTGTTATTATTTGAAGGTAAGAGATATAAATAGTTGACTATTCTCATCCCATCCACCCCTCATCCATTGAACCAAACGAAAAATTGGCTCATCCCATCTTCGCAACACATCTAACATGGATGGCTCCATCTCTAAATCTAAAACCATGGGTTGCCCCATCCCATCCAACTTTTCCTCAATCGAAACTCACCCATTGTGGATAAGTGTCATGCCATATCTTGTGTCGTCTCATTTGCATGATGTAAACTATGGAATGGAGTTAGTTAGTTAGATAATCGTTATGGAACACCTTGTCTAATAATTTGTCCTCTTTTAAGGTGATCGAACCCAGTGCTCGAGCTGGTGAATTGTGTACCCGGCGTGAGTATGCTCGATGGTTGGTAGCTGCGAGCAATTGCCTTTCAAGGTGCATATCTATTATTCCTTTTTATCAGTAGACCTCCCAAGTGTTTGTTGCAAATATGCAGTATGGTCCCATTTCTCTTTTGTCCTATTTCATATTCTTCATACGTTTAAGGTCATTGCCTCTTGCTGTTAAATTTTCAGTTTTGCTCTCTTAGGTGATTATTCTGTTAACCAACTTATTCTCGTGGTTTCCAAACAGGAACACTTTCTCAAAAGTGTATCCAGCAATGTATATTGATAATGTCACTGAACTTGCATTTGACGATGTCACACCTGAAGATCCTGATTTTCCATTCATACAAGGTGAGGCATGTCTCGAAGCTAAGTTTATGTATGGATTAGTGAATCATTATTGTGTAATGTTATGTCATTCATGTTCATTCCAATATACCCATAGGCCTAGCAGAAGCTGGATTGATTTCTAGCAAGCTTTCAAGATCTGATATGAATATCCCAGAAGATATTCATGGCAATCATATCTTGTTTTCCCCTGAGAGGTGATGATATTTCAATTGTATGTGCCTCTCTCATACGCTCTTATCAAACTCCTAATCAGTTGGCTTCCCTTCAGTCCTTTGTCACGTCAAGACCTTGTGAGTTGGAAAATGGCCCTGGATAAGAGGCAACTGCCTGAAGTTGACAGAAATGTAAGAAATAGAAAATATTTTTTTTCATCTAAAATTTTATGATTTCTATCTTGACATCAGCTGTCTATGCTTACATTAATGTGCTCTCTCTCTCTCTCTCTCTCTCTCTCTCTCTCTCTCTCTCTCTGGGCAGTGTTTGTTCAAACTATCTGGCTACATAGACATTGATAAGATAAACTCAGCTGCCTGGCCAGCTTTGGCTGCAGACTTGGATGCTGGAGACCAGAGCATTACAGCTCTTGCCTTCGGTAAGCTCTTTGTATAATTGATCTTCCTGGTGTGGATTCAGGGTTATCGCTAAAGCTCTTCTCTTGAAGGTTTCACAAGACTTTTCCAACCGAACAAACCTGTGACTAAGGGACAAGCTGCCCTAGCATTTTCAGCTGGTGATTCTGGCGAAGTGGTTCTGGAGGAGGTTGCACGTATTGAGGCAGAGAAAATAGCTGAAGCAGCTGTAAATGCACATGCTGCATTGGTTGCTCAGGTCGAGAAAGATCTTAATGCAAGTTTTGAAAGGGAGCTTAAGGAGGAAAGAGAAAGGGTAGAGACCCTTGAAAAAGTAGCTGAAGAAGCTAGGGTGGAGCTAGATAGGTTGAGGGCAGAAAGAGAGGAAGAGAAGAACATTCTGGTGAGGGGCAGAGCTGCTGTTGAGTCTGAAATGGAAGTTCTGTTGAAGTTGAGGAGTGAGGTAGAGGAACAGCTGCAGAACGTACTGAGCAAGAAGGTGGAGGTCTCGTTCGAGAAGAGTAGGATTGAGAAACTCCAAAAGGAAATTGAGAGTGATAACTCGGCTGTTGTGCAACTTCAGTATGAGCTTGAAGTGGAGAGGAAGGCGTTATCTATGGCAAGGCAAGAAGAATTGTTGACATCTGAGACTTGATCATTTTGTGCATATTATTTCATTGTGCATGATGTTATTGTGCTCTTTAACTTTAACCAGGGCTTGGGCAGAGGAGGAAGCCAAAAAGGCCCGGGAGCATGCACGTGCCCTTGAGGAGGCCCGGAACCAATGGGAGCGTCAAGGAATCAGAGTTGTTGTCGAAGAAGAACTGAAGGATGACGCCTCAGCTGGGGTGACATGGGCTAACGCTGGCAAAGAACACGCAGTCGACGAGTCTATCAACCGTGCGGAAGCTCTGCTGGAGAAGCTCAAGACAATGTCTGGTGAGATGGAGGTGCGGTCTCGGGGTGCGGTGGAGAGAGTGATGCAGCATGTGAGGTCCTTCATCGCAATCCTAAAGCAGCAAGCTGCAGATGCAAGGCAGTGGTGTGCCGAGTTTGGGGCCTGTGCTGCTTCCAGGGCAAACGAGGTATCAGCACAAGTATCTGCGTTTGGTGCAACCCTTGGAGACAAGTCGAAGAGGGCAATGGAAGAGTGCAAGGACGGCCTGGAGAGGTTTTCACACAGATTCAAGACAGACTAGATACCAATTTTGTTTGTTTGTTTGCTTGTTTTTTTTGGGGATGTTGTTGTTGCAGAGTTGTTTACTACTTACTATAGCATGCTGGAACGAACAGTAAGTAGTTCCCGACCGTGGCCTTGTGGAATAAGCCTTCTGGAATAAGTGTAATTAATACCAACAGTATATTATTTATATCATATTGTATGATATGCTTCACAAGATCGCTTATTCTGCCTTTGGTCATCAGAGCTTTGATGCTGTTTTGAGCTTTGTGCTCGGCTCAAAAGCAGCCTTGCTGCTGCTGCCTTGCACCATGCGTGCCTTCTTCACTTGGAAAAGGAGCTCGTGGGCTTCCTCAAAATGAGGGCTCGTGGCTTTCTTCACCTTGTCCATCCAGACAAGGATCCTCTCATGAGCTCCCAGGAATCGGTCACGGACCTCATCGCCAAGGATCTGCAAACATACAAGGGCTCATCAAGAACTTGGCATCAGACAAGCATTCTGCAGCAGCATTGCTGGATAGCAGCAGCAGCAGCAGCAAGCAGGTATCATGCATACCTCCAACTGCATTATCTCACAGACAAGGCTCAGATCTGCAATCGATGGCTGGGGGCTACCTAGCAAGAACTTGGCATCGCCTTTCAGCCATACCGATTCGATCACCCCCAGTGACTGCATCACAAGCTTCTCTGCTTGTTTCACAGCCTCATGACTTGTCGTAAGACCAAGGAAGGGAGCCAATGCAGTGTGCATTACAAGGGTTGCTGCACCACGCCGCAAATTTGAGTGATGCCAATCCAAGATTGACTCAATTTTGGCTCTGGTGAACAAGTCAGCAGGATACCTATATCATAAATTAAATAAATCAGAAATTAGCATTCTCTACCCTTGCAGGGAAAACCGATAGTTCAGTGCTAATATGTAACGCACCAGTGGTCAGCAACTCCAGGGAAAACCGATGCAAGATACCTCAAAATCGCATGACTGCCACAAAAGGAAATTTTTCATCACGAAACATCAAGTATTACAACTATAAATATGACAGTTTAAGCATGTACAAAAATAATTGCGTATGACAAAAATAATATTGTAACCAGATGATCCCAATCATATCAATAAAAACAACAATAACAACAAAGCCTTTTTAGTCCCAACTCCCAAGCAAGTTGGATATACTAGAGTTGAAACCCAACAGAAACCATGAATCAAGTAGTTTTTCATGTGCTCCTATTTAAAAATAAGTCTTCGGTTATATTTCATCCTTTCAAGTCTCTTTCTGTTACTATCGCTATATTTGTTAAACAGCTCTATTGGAAGGTCTAGAAAATTTCTTTTTAGGCATCAGATACGCTTGCAGTTTCTATTCAAGCTTATATAATGTAAGAATAGGAATGCGTCATCTTCTAATTAATATGTGGTAAAGAAAAAAAAAACAAAGCTAACACGCTACCAGCAGAAAACAAGGGAAAATAAAGATTTTTTTAGCCAGTGTCAAGCTTAATGCAGTCTGTCTATGTGGTCGTGGTCGTTCATGGCTGACCTTTCAGCAAAGTTGAGAAGAAGATAGGCAAGCAAATAATAATCAAAAGGGCACACCTTTCAAATAGTTTGAATCTTCCATCAACAATTGCAGGTACCTGTCCCATTGGGTTTATTTCTGAAAGAAGAGAGAAAGGCAGATGAGCGTACATGCAGAAACACTGCAATACTAATGAAATGAGTTTCAATATTTACCCACAGTCACTCATGCAAGCAAGACCATATAGCAACGGAAAGCACATAAAAAAATTACGAAATATTACACAGCTGCCGCTGAATTTGAGGAAGGTGGAAAAATTCTCCCTCTCTCATATGTCTCTATATCACAGACAGACAGACAGAGAGAAGGGGTGGATGGGGGTTAAGAAAGGGTCTGAGGATGGTACTTTTGAATTCGGGTGTGAGGTGCTGAGACTTGAACAGATCCACCGTGACCTCCTCGAAATCGATCTGGTTCACCCTGCAAACGGTGGCGGGCATCAAGAATCGGCGGCCGGCCGGAGGATGACTGAACGGAACGGAGTCACAACAATACCTGCAGAAGATGATGACAGCTCGTGAGGGTTGCGACCGCCGGTCGGCGTACACCTTGACGGGCTGCATAGCGATTCGAAGCTTGGGGAGGCTTCTCCGACCCTCGCTGCTCTGCTAATCTGCTCTTTTCCACTGCTGCACGGAACCTCGGATAAGTGAAGACAGACCGAACGCAGACGCGCGCAGCTAGGGATGTTCCTAAAACATCCGAATTGTATCACAAATCTAATATTTTAGTATAGATGTACATAGAATTTGAAGCTAATTTTCGGCAATGTCATTAAGAATATTATGAAGTATTTAAATAATTTTTTGTATAATTTTTTATGTACATTATTTCCTCCCTACAACAAAAAAGGTGAAAAAACATCCGAATCCGTATTCGGATAGACATCCGAATTTTTTATGAATTATTTAAAAAGATATAGAACGAATTTAATGTTTATTTTTTGTGAAGATTAATAGCCTCAATGCTAAAAACAAGAATATAAATTTACATAGCAAATTCTATATGTTTGTTGTTCACAATCGAAGAAAGAAGACCAAAAAATTGACATCCGAATAAATATCCGGATCCATCCCTACGCGCAGCGAGGGCAACGTACAAGGCTAGCTCCAGCAAAGATACCCTAGTCCTTACATATTCTCTAAACGATCCTCTAAATTTAGAGAATACTGCTAGATTCTCTCTATATATATATAGTTTCTCTAAACAGTCCTCTATCTATTTGAATATTTTAAATAACCGATTTAGCAAAACTAAAATATGTACAATACATTTGAGAGTATGACAAATATGTATGTACAAAAAATAAAAATAAAAAATATCCCTAATATAAATATTTGAGTATAGATAACGTGATTTAGAGGATATTGTTGGAGAGGAAAGATATATAGATGATAGAATCTTTTAGAGGAGACTGTAAAGGACGGATATATAGGATGAATATAGAGGACGTTGCTGAAGACATCCTAAGGGGTGTTTCTGCCCACTTATTTAGCATATATCACATTAAGAAAGATACGAGGTATACAAGTCGTGTGGATTTGAACCTAGGGCTTCTTTATATAGTGATTTTGGTTCTTTTGGCTTAGCATCTTGAGGAACTCATTTGTCATGTAGGAGGGTGTCAATAGTGTCACAACCACTCCCTCTTACTTCTATGCATGCAACATGATGCTTAACTACATGGTGTTATTTGTCACTGCATGATCTCGCCTAGGTGAACCTTCTTGAGGCTTTCTTGGTACACAAGGAGCCTCCCTTCCAAAGGGGCTAATGAGAGGCTCCAGAACCCTCTGTCACTAGGGCTAGGGGAGTCCCTTGTCTTGATGCACCACACCGATTGCATGATTGTGGTAAGGGAGCGACCGATGGTGCCTCATTGCTGTGAAATATGCAGACATGCAGTACAATGCATTTGCATCTTTTGGGCTCTAGAATGCTAACTAGAATTTTTGCACGGCGTTGCTATGCACACAGTTTTATTTCTATTGTATCTTTCTTTTGGTATAGTCTATAATTGCGGTTAGCACTATTTTGTAAAATTTTGAATGATTACAAAATCATAGACTTATATGTTTCTGAAATGGAGAATATAATATATTTTCATCAAGGTATAATAATGTTAACATAGCATTCAAATGAGCATGCTTATTAACAACACTTGTAAGATATACTTTTATACATTGATGGTTGGTTAAACATATAGCAAGCAGCTACATACATTACTGAGGAGTTTTAGCATCATAGTTGAGTGTGTTGACCCGCGAAAAGGCCTCCAAATGAGTTGATTAGGTGGTATAAGTAGCACTTCTCAAATCCTTAGTTCGAATTCTAGTGGGAGTGATTTTTAGGCCGAGGTTAACAAAGGTTGCTCGTTGGAGAATAGATGTAAAAGAAGAATATTAATAAAGGACATACTTTGGAGAATAGAGGTAAATGAAGAAACCTCAATAACTGAAATTATCAATAATTGAGTGTTGGGGGTCTGCTTCATCGCCGAAGGTCCTGCAAGAAGAAACACCTTCGGACGATCAACACAGAAGCAACGTCGAAGCTACCATCTAGGGAGCTTCGGCATAATAACACGCTTTGAGATGAAGAGTAGCACCGACTTAAAGGTGAAAAGACCGATCGACCCATGATAATCTGTGTCTTGATTGTAATTATTTGTAAAGGGCATGAATGTAAATCCCCACAGCCTGCGCCCTGTGCCTATAAATAGGTGAACAGTACTCCTGTGCGCCCTGTGCCTATAAGATCGTTATATCCTTAGGGAAATAATGCTTCGAAGGACGAAGGGCATTAAACATTAACCTATTTTTGTGTTGCCTTGTTCTTAATTCATAGCATTTGAGAACAAGTCATTAACATTGGCGCCCACCTCCGGTGTACTCACTTCCACTTTTGAGCTGATGGCTCCGTTCAGCAACCAAGTTGTAGCATCTTCGGCTACGAAGCTGGTGCTCCCGATAACAGGCGGTTCAAGCTCAGAACCAGCCAACAAGAAGCAGAAGAAAGAAGCGCAGAGAAGGGTGCAACATGTTGGGGTGCAAGGACCCTTCATCAAGTCTAAATGGTCTCACTTCCCAATCACCTTCTCCCAGGAGGATCTTCAGCTCAAGGATTATCCCCACAATGATGCTATGGTCATATCTTGTGTCATCAAGGGGTTTCTGGTCCATAATGTTCTGGTTGACACAGGCAGTGCAACAGATATCATATTTACTAAAGCCTTCAGACAAATGCAAGAGCCAGAGGATAAGATTCATGATGCTACAACATCCTCTTTGTGGCTTCAGAGGAAGGCAGATTGTAGCACTCGGCAAAATCACAATGCCAATAACCTTCGGCTTCGTTCATAACATAAGGACTGAACAAGTTGTTTTTGATATTGTTGACATGGAATACCCATACAATGCAATCATTGGTCGAGGGACACTCAATGCTTTCGAAGCTATACTTCATCCAGCATACTTATGTATGAAGATACCTTCAGAGCAAGGGCCTATTGCTATCCATGGAAGTCAAGAGGATGCCAGAAAAGCTGAAGGAAATTGGACAGATTCAAAGGCAATCCATATATTGATGGAACTGAAGCCTGTGAGCAGTATAAATGCAAAAGAGAGAAGGCTGCTTCGGCGGATCAGCTGAAGCCTATGCTCTTATGTGAAGATATAGCAGAGCAAAGGGTATTGCTGGGGTCTCAGCTATCTGAAGAACAAGAGAAGACTTAGCTAAGATTCTTATTCAACAATAAAGATGTCTTTGCTTGGTCCACCAATGATCTCTGCGGTGTCAATAGAGATGTCATTGAACATTCGCTTAACGTGGATCCATCCTTCAGGCCAAGGAAACAAAGGCTTTGGAAAATGTCTGAAGACAAAGGTGAAGGTGCTCGGAACAAAGTGAAGAGACTTCTTAGTGCTGGCGTTATCAGAGAGGTGAAATACCCAGAATGGCTAGCCAACACTGTTATGGTGAAGAAAGCTAATGGCAAATGGAAAATGTGCATTGATTTTACAGATCTTAACATGGCTTGTCCGAAGGACGAGTTCCCATTGCCAAGAATAGACTCCCTAGTGGATGCAGCAGCTTCTTCGGAGCTCATGAGTTTACTGGATTGTTTCTCTGGCTATCATCAAATATGGATGAAGAAGGAAGATGAGCTGAAGACTAGCTTCATAACCCCCAGTGGTACATATTGTTATCTTTGGATGCCTGAGAGGCTCAAAAATGCTGGAGGAAGCTTCAGCAGAATGACAGCCAAGGTCCTTCATTCTCAAATAGGCAGAAATGTACTGACCTATGTTGATGATATCATAGTGAAAAGCACGAAGCAAGAAAATCACATTACTGATTTGCAAGAGACATTTGCCAATTTTAGGCAAGCTGGCCTGAAATTAAATCCAGAAAAGTGTGTTTTTGGGGTGAAGAAGGGCAAGTTCCTTGGCTGTTTAGTATCAACGAAGGGAATTGAAGCTAACCCAAGCAAGATCGAAGCTATTCTTCGGATGGAGCCACCTAGCACAAAGAAGGGGGCTCAACGTCTGGCAGGAAGACTTGCATCATTAAATAGATTCATATCCAGATCAGCAGAAAGAAATCTACCATTTTTTGAAATACTAAAGTTAGCCGACGTTTTCCAATGGGGACCGGTTCAACAAAAAGCCTTCGAAGAGCTGAAGCAATATTTGATTGATTTAACAATATTAACTCCACCTGCGCCAGAGGCTCCACTGCTCTTATACGTGGTGGCTTCGCACTCTACAGTGAGTGCGGCGCTGGTACAGGAGAAGCTAGATGGCCAAGTCAAAAAGCAAGCTCCAGTATACTTCGTCTCTGAAGTTTTAAGTCTATCAAAGAAAAATTATACAGAATTGGAGAAGGTGTTGTCGGGGACCATAATTAGGGGTACCCTCAAGGCTCCTAATTCTCAGCTGGTAACCCCCATCAGCATGAAGCTGCAAAGGCCTGATGGGTGCGATTAAGTCAGGGATCAGTCCATTCGAGGGATACGATCACGCCTCCCCCGAGCCTAGCCTCGGACAAGGGCAGCCGACCCCGGAGGATTTCCGTCTCGCCCGAGGCCCCCCTTTTAGCGGCGAACATATTCCCGGCTCGCCCGAGGCCCTGCCTTCGCTAAGAAGCAACCCTGACCAAATCGCCGCACCGACCGACCAAGTCGCAGGAGCATTTAATGCAAAGGTGGCCTGACACCCTTATCCTGGCACGCACCCCCCGCCGGCAGAGCCGAAGTGACCGCCGTCACTTCGCCGCTCCACTGACCGGCCTGACGAAAGGACAGCGCCGCCTACGCCACACCGACTACAGTGCCACTCGATAGAGTAAGACTGACAAGCGGTCAGGCCCTGCCGGAGGCACCATAGGAAGCTCCGCTTCGCCCGACCCAGGGCTCGGACTCGGGCTAAGTCCCGGAAGACGGCGAACTCCGCTCCGCCCGACCCAGGGCTCGGACTCGGGCTAAGTCCCGGAAGACGGCGAACTCCGCCCGACCCAGGGCTCGGACTCGGGCTAAGTCCCGGAAGACGGCGAACTCCGCCCGACCCAGGGCTCGGACTCGGGCTAAGTCCCAGAAGACGGCGAACTCCTCTCCGCCCGACCCAAGGCTCGGACTCGGGCTAAGTCCCAGAAGACGACGATCTCCGCTCCGCCCGACCCAGGGCTCGGACTCGGGCTAAGTCCTAGAAGACGACAATCTCTGCCTCGCCTGACCCAGGGCTTGGACTCGGGCTAAGTCCTAGAAGACGACGATCTCCGCCTCGCCCGACCCAGGGCTCGGACTTGGGCTCGGCCCCAGAAGACGACGATCTCCGCCTCGCCCGACCCGGGGGCTCGGACTCAACCTCGGCTTCGGAGGAGCTTCCACATCGCCCAACCTAGGGCGTAGACCAGCCACGTCGACAGGAGGCGCCATCATCACCCTACCCCGAGCTGACTCGGGCCACAGGGAACAAGACCGGCGTCCCATCCGGCTCGCGCCGCCAGATAGGCAATGATGGCGCCCCGCATGCTCTGTGACGACGGCGGCTCTCCGCCCCCTTACGGAAGCAAGAGGACGTCAGCAAGGGCTCAACCGCTCCGACAGCTGTCCCTCCGCCAAGCTCCATCGCTCCTTCGACGACCACGACATCACACCAGCTGGGTGCCAAGATCTCTCCGGCTGCCACAACGGCATGTACCTAGGGCGCTAGCTCACCTCCGCTAGACACGTAGCACCATGCTACACCCCCCATTGTACACCTGGATCCTCTCCTTACGTCTATAAAAGGGAGGACCAGGGCCCTCTTAGGGAGGGTTGGCCACGCGGGGACGAGGACGAGAACAGGCGCTCGCCTGGAGCCGCTCGCTCCCTCTCCCGCGTGGACGCTTGTAACCCCCTACTGCAAGCGCACCCGACCTGGGCGCGAGACGAACACGAAGGCCGCGGGATTCCCATCTCTCTCACGCCGGTCTCCGGCCACCTCGCTCTCCCCCCTTCGCGCTCGCCCTCGCGCTCGACCCATCTGGGCTGGGGCACGCGGTGACATTCACTCGTCGGCCCAGGGACCCCCCGGTCTCGGAACGCCGACAGTTGGCGCGCCAGGTAGGGGCCTGCTGCGTGTTGACGAACAGCTTCCCGTCAAGCTCCAGATGGGCAGTCTCCAGCAACCTCTCCAACCCGGGACGACGCTCCGTTTCGGGAGTCTTGAGTTCATGTCCCTCGACGGCAGCTACGACATGATACTCCTTCCACCGCCGTGCGACAACAACAGTGGTGGCCGACAACCCGCCTGCCGGCGGCGGAATCGGCGACGTCTTCCCCGCATGGTGGAAGAGCAACCTTCGAGCTCACCCCGCCCTCTCCCCCGTCGATGGAGGAGGAGGCGGGGCAACCAAGGCCAAGCAGGAGACAGCGCCTCGTCGGCTGTCGAGCGAGTCGACGGTCCCGGCACCCCAACGGGGGGCGCACCAGGCGTCGACCTCGCGTTTGAGACGAAGGCGAGCGCCGTCTCCCCGCGACACGCCAATCCCGAGCAAGCGGACGACGCCAGCGTGCTCGCGAAAAGCTTGCTGGATGTCACCCTCGTACCTGAGACGACGGCGCAGTCAGTCCCCGACGCGACCTTATCGCCGCCCGTCGACCAAAAGGTACCGATCGATTCCCATCCCGCGTTTTTTGGGTTCAGCCTCAACCCATCTAGCGACTTCGCTTTGGCGGACGCTCTTGTAGAGGCAAATCCAGACCCTCTGGGGTTTCGTGTGCGGTCACCTTGGGACCGGCTGACGGACGCCTCGACCTACGGGCCCTCTGGGTCCGAGGAAGACGACGAACCCAGCATCTGTTGGGATTTCTCTGGACTTGGTAACCCCAGTGCCATGCGAGACTTCATGACCGCATGCGACTACTGCCTTTCCGACTGTTCCGACGGTGGCCGAAGCCTCGGCGACGAGGATCGTGGCCCAAGTCGCGAATGCTTCCACGTCGATCTAGGGGGTCCCCCCGAAGGCAGCCATCTCGGCATGCCGGAGGACGGTGACCTCCCTAGGCCGGTGCCTCGCGTTGACATCCCACGGGAGCTAGCTGTGGTCCCCGTTCAGGCGGGGGGTCATGACCCACAGCTCGAGCAAATCCGCGGGGTGCAGGCCAGGCTCGACGAGGGAGCAGGAGCGCTGGAGCCGATCCGTCGGGACGTCGGACAGGCATGGGCGGGCCAACCTCCGGCCGGAGAAATACGTCATCTACCCTAGGGCTTCCAGCACCGCATCGCCGACGACGTCAGGCTCAGGCCACCACCCGCATCCAGTGGGGTCGGCCAGAACCTGGCGGCAGCAGCAATGCTTCTTCGCGCGATGCCAGAGCCATCAACCACCGAGGGGTGGCGAATCCAGGGAGAACTCAAGAATCTCCTGGAAGGCGCCGCGGTCCGACGGGCCGAGAGCTCTGCCTCCCGAAGGCAGGGGTACCCATCGGAACCTCATGCCGTGACTTCCCGATTCATGCGGGAAGCCTCGGTCTACACCGGGCGCACGCGCAACACCGCGCCTGCGGCCCCGGGTCGCCTCGGCAACGAGCACCACCACCGCGACCGACGGGCCCACCTCGACGAGAGGGTGCGCCGAGGCTACCACCCCAGGCGTGGGGGACGCTACGACAGCGGGGAGGATCGGAGTCCCTCGCCCGAACCACCTGGTCCGCAAGCCTTCAGCCGAGCCATCCGACGGGCGCCGTTCCCGACCCGGTTCCGACCCCCAGCTACTATCACGAAGTATTCGGGGGAGACGAGACCGGAACTGTGGCTCGCGGACTACCGTCTGGCCTGCCAGCTAGGTGGAACGGACGATGACAACCTCATCATCCGCAACCTCCCCCTGTTCCTCTCCGACTCCGCTCGCGCCTGGTTGGAGCACCTGCCTCCGGGGCAGATCACCAACTGGGACGACCTAGTCCAAGCTTTCGCCGGCAATTTCTAGGGCACGTATGTGCGCCCCGGGAATTCCTGGGACCTCCGAAGCTGCCGACAGCAGCCGGGAGAGTCTCTCCGAGACTACATCCGGTGATTCTCGAAGCAGCGCACCGAGCTGCCCAACATCACCGACTCGGATGTCATCGGCGCGTTCCTCGCTGGCACCACCTGTCGTGACCTGGTGAGCAAGCTGGGCCGCAAGACCCCAACCAGGGCGAGCGAGCTGATGGACATCGCCACCAAGTTCGCCTCCGGCCAGGAGGCGGTCGAGGCTATCTTCCGAAAGGACAAGCAGCCCCAGGGCCGCCCATCGGAAGGTACTCCCGAGGCGTCAACTCAGTGCGGCGCCAAGAAGAAGGGCAAGAAGAAGTCGCAAGCGAAACGCGACGCCGCCGACGTGGACCTTGTCGCCGCTGCCGAGTACTAGAACCCTCGGAAGCCCCCGGAGGTGCCAACCTCTTCGACAAGATGCTCAAGGAGCCGTGCCCCTATCACCAGGGACCAGTCAAGCACACCCTTGAGGAGTGCGTCATGCTTCGGCGCCACTTCCACAGGGCCGGGCCACCCGCGGAGGGTGGCAAGGCCCGCGACGACGACAAGAAGGAAGATCACCAAGCAGGAGAGTTCCCCGAGGTCCGCGACTGCTTCATGATCTATGGTGGGCAAGCGGCGAACGCCTCGGCTCGGCACCGCAAGCAAGAGCGCCGGGAGGTCTGCTCGGTCAAGGTGGCGGCGCCAGTCTATCTAGACTGGTCCGACAAGCCCATCACCTTCGACCGAGACGATCACCCCTACCATGTGCCGAGCCCGGGGAAATACCCGCTCGTCGTCGACCCCGTCATCGGCGACGTCAGGCTCACCAAGGTCCTCATGGACGGAGGCAGCAGCCTCAACATCATCTACGCCGAGACCCTCGGGCTCCTGCGTGTTGATCTGTCCTCTGTCCGGGCAGGCGCTGCGCCCTTCCATGGGATCATCCCCAGAAAGCGCGTCCAACCCCTCGGATAGCTCGACCTTCCCGTCTGCTTCGGAACGCCCTCCAACTTCCGAAGGGAGACCCTGATGTTCGAGGTGGTCGGGTTCCGAGGGACCTACCACGCGGTACTGGGGAGGCCATGCTACGCGAAGTTCATGGCCGTACCCAACTACACCTACCTGAAGCTCAAGATGCCGAGCCCCAACGGGGTCATCACCGTCGGCCCTACGTACAAACACGCGTTCGAATGCGACGTGGAGTGCGTGGAGTACGCCGAGGCCCTCGCCGAGTCCGAGGCCCTCATCGCCGACCTGGAGAGCCTCTCTAAGGAGGTGCCAGACGTGAAGCGTCACGCCGGCAACTTCGAGCCAGCGGAGACGGTTAAGTCCGTCCCACTTGACCCCAGCGGCGACACCTCCAAGCAGATCCGGATCGGCTCCGGGTTCGATCCCAAATAGGAAGCAGTGCTCGTCGACTTTCTCCGCGCGAACGCCGACGTCTTCGCGTGGAGTCCCTCGGACATGCCCGGCGTACCGAGGGATGTCGCCGAGCACTCGCTGGACATCCGAGCCGGAGCCCGACCCGTCAAGCAGCCGCTGCGCCAATTCAACGAGGAGAAGCGCAGAGCTATAGGCGAGGAGATTCACAAGCTAATGGCGGCAGGGTTCATCAAAGAGGTATTCCATCCCGAATGGCTTGCCAACCCTGTGCTTGTGAGAAAGAAAGGGGGGAAATGGCGGATGTGTGTAGACTACACTGGTCTCAACAAAGCATGTCCGAAGGTTCCCTACCCTCTGCCTCGCATCGACCAGATCGTGGATTCCACTGCCGGGTGCGAAACCCTGTCTTTCCTCGATGCCTACTCGGGGTATCATCAAATCAAGATGAAAGAGTCCGACCAGCTCGCGACTTCTTTCATCACACCCTTTGGCATGTACTGCTATGTCACCATGCCGTTCGGTTTGAGGAATGCGGGCGCGACGTACCAGCGGTGCATGAACCATGTGTTCGGTGAACACATTGGCCGCACGGTCGAGGCCTACGTCGATGACATCGTAGTCAAGACAAGGAAAGCCTTCGACCTCCTTTCCGACCTTGAAACGACATTCCGATGTCTCAAGGCAAAAGGCGTCAAGCTCAATCCCGAAAAGTGTGTCTTCGGGGTGCCCCGAGGCATGCTCTTGGGGTTCGTCGTCTCCGAGCGGGGCATCGAAGCCAACCCGGAAAAAATCGCAGCCATTACCAGCATGGGGCCCATCATGGACTTGAAAGGCGTACAGAGGGTCATGGGATGCCTCGCGGCTCTGAGCCGTTTCATCTCACGCCTCGGCGAAAGAGGTCTACCTCTGTACTGCCTCTTAAGGAAGGCCGAGTGCTTCACTTGGACCCCTGAGGCCGAGGAAGCCCTCGGGAACCTTAAGGCGCTCCTCACAAAGGCGCCTATCTTGGTGCCCCCAGCTGCCGGAGAAGCCCTCCTGGTCTACGTCGCCGCGACCACCCAGGTGGTTAGCGCCGCGATTGTGGTCGAGAGGCAAGAAGAGGGGCATGCACTGCCCGTTCAGAGGCCAGTCTACTTTGTCAGCGAGGTACTGTCTGAAACCAAGATCCGCTACCCACAAGTCCAGAAGCTGCTGTACGCGGTGATCCTAACGCGACGGAAGCTGCGACACTACTTCGAGTCTCATCCGGTAACTGTGGTGTCATCCTTCCCCCTGGGGGAGATCATCCAGTGCCGAGAGGCCTCGGGTAGGATTGCAAAGTGGGCGGTGGAGATCATGGGCGAGACAATCTCGTTCGCTCCTCGAAAAGCCATTAAGTCCCAGGTCCTGGCGGACTTCGTGGCTGAATGGGTCGACACCCAGCTACCGACGGCTCCGATCCAACCGGAGCTCTGGACCATGTTCTTCGATGGGTCGCTGATGAAGACAGGAGCCAGCCCAGGCCTACTCTTCATCTCACCCCTCGAGAAGCATCTACGCTACGTGCTACGCCTCCACTTCCCGGCGTCCAACAATGTGGCCGAATACGAGGCCCTGGTCAACGGGTTGCGGATCGCCATCGAGCTAGGGGTCCGACGCCTCGATGCTCGTGGTGACTCGCGGCTCGTCATCGACCAAGTCATGAAGAACTCCCATTGCCGCGACCCGAAGATGGAGGCCTACTGCGATGAGGTTCGGCGCCTGGAAGACAAGTTCTACGGGCTCGAGCTCAACCACATCGCTCGGCGCTACAACGAGACTGCGGACGAGCTGGGTAAAATAGCCTCGGGGCGAACGACGGTTCCCCCGGACATCTTCTCCCGAGACCTGCATCAACCTTCCGTCAAGATCGATGACACGTCCGAGCCTGAGGTACCCTCGGCCCAGTCCGAGGCGCCCACGGCTCAACCCGAGGCGCCCTCGGCTCAGTCCGAGGCACCCTCAGCTCGACCCGAGGCGCCCTCGGTTTAGTCCGAGGTACCCTCGGCCCCCGAGGGTGAGGCACTGCGCGTCGAGGAGGAGCAAAGCAGGGTCGCGCCTAATCAAAACTGGCAGACCCCGTACCTGCAGTATCTCCACCGAGGAGAGCTGCCCCTCGACCGAGCCGAGGCTCGGCGGGTGGCGCGGCGCGCCAAGTCGTTCGTCTTGCTGGGAGATGAGAAGGAGCTTTACCATCGCAGCCCCTCAGGCATCCTCCAGCGATGCATCTCCATCGCCGAAGGTCAGGAACTCCTGCGAGAGATACACTCGGGGGCTTGCGGCCATCACGCAGCGCCTCGAGCCCTTGTCAGGAACGCTTTCCGGCAAGGCTTCTACTGGCCGACGGCGGTGGCCGACGCTACCAGAATTGTCCGCACCTGCGAAGGGTGCCAATTCTACGTGAGGCAGACCCATCTGCCCGCTCAGGCTCTGCAGACGATACCCATCACCTGGCCTTTTGCGGTGTGGGTCTGGACCTCGTCGGCCCCTTGCAGAAGGCACCCGGGGGCTATACGCACTTGCTGGTCGCCATCGACAAATTCTCCAAGTGGATCGAGGTCCGACCCCTGAACAGCATCAGGTCCGAGTAGGCAGTGGCGTTCTTCACCAACATCATCCATCGCTTCGGGGTCCCGAACTCCATCATTACCGACAACGGCACCCAGTTCACCGGCAGAAAGTTCCTGGACTTCTGCGAGGATCACCACATCCGGGTGGACTGGGCCGCCGTGGCTCATCCCATGACGAATGGGCAGGTGGAGCGTGCCAACGGCATGATTCTACAAGGGCTCAAGCCTCGGATCTACAACGACCTCAACAAGTTCGGCAAGCGATGGATGAAGGAACTCCCCTCGGTGGTCTGGAGTCTGAGGACAACGCCGAGCCGAGCCACGGGCTTCATGCCGTTCTTTCTAGTCTATGGGGCCGAAGCCATCTTGCCCACAGACTTAGAATACGGCTCCCCGAGGACGAGGGCCTACACCGACCAAAGCAACCAAGTCAGCCGAGAAAACTCGCTGGACCAGCTGGAGGAGGCTCGGGACCAGGCCTTGCTACACTCGGCGCGGTACCAGCAGTCCCTACGACGCTACCATGCCCGAGGGGTCCGGTCCCGAGACCTCCAGGTGGGCGACCTGGTGCTTCGGCTGCGACAAGACACCCGAGGGCGGCACAAGCTCGCGCCTCCCTAGGAGGGGCCATTCGTCATCGCCAAGGTTCTGAAGCTCGGAACATACAAGCTGTCCAACAGCCAAGGCGAGGTCTACGACAACGCCTGGAACATCCAACAGCTACGTCGCTTCTACCCTTAAGATGTTTTCAAGTTGATCATATACCTCGCACCCACGCAAAGTTTAGTCATCAAGGAAGGGTCGGCCTCGCCTCGGCAAAGCCTGACCCTCCCTCGGGGGCTAAAAGGGGGGGAACCCCCTCTGCGTCGAAATTTTCCTCGAAAAAAGATCTTTTCTGCCAGAATGTCTTTCGCGCTTTTTGGCTACTTCGAAAGTGGATCCTGAAAACGACGGAGTACACGTAAGCAGCCAAGGCTGACCGAGCCGAGGGACTCCTACGCCTCCGGGATACGGATACCTCACTCATCACCTTCTGCGATAAGTAACTCACGTTTGGATAAGTGATTCTGCGGACCGAACAAGTCTTCACGCCCGAAAGCTCTTCTGCCGAAGCGATCCTCCGAGCCTTCTCGACTGCGTCGGTGACAGAGCCCCATGGACGAGTAAGAGTGCGCGTAAGCGGCAAGGTCGACCGAGCCGAGGGACTCCTACGCCTCCGGGATACAGATACCTCACTCATCACCTTCCGCGAGAAGCAACTCTTGCTCGCACAAACATTTCTGTTACCAACAAAAAAGTCCAGATACTCGAAATAAAAGGAAAAGAGACGCAGCTTTACAACACGGCGAGGGTGTGTTTAGGCCTCGGCGGCCGCAAGAAACACACGCTACAAGACAATCCGATCCTGTAGGCTCGGATCTTGACGGCCGAAGGGAGCAGCAGCACCCTTGGCATCGACGACACCTTCGGCGAGGGCCGACCTAGCCTCGGACTGCGACGCGGTCCGAGGATCTCCACTCTAGAGGACGACGTCATCACCACGCCCGGGCCATCGCCGCTAGGGTCTTCTCCGGGAATCCAGCCTGAGCAGGCGGCTCGGCCGGTCGCCCCGGGGCCTCGGCCAGTTACCTTCCAAGGACGTCAATCCGGCCCGAGCAGGCGGCTCGGTCGGTCACCCCGGGGCCTCGGCCAGCTGCCCTCCGAGGACGTCAGCCCGACCCGAGGCCTCGATTGGTCAATTCCGGCGTCGGTCCCACCGATGGACGACCCGGCCAGGCTCCGGCCAACCAGGTTTCCTTTTCAAGCCAACTCTGCCTCTGCCCATGTTGACGCCGCTACCCCTGGCCTCGGCTCATCGAAGAGCGGCCGAGGGGTTCCTTTAACTAAGTTAGAGAAACCTCGGACAACAAGGCTGACCGAGCCGAGGGGCTCCTACGCCTCCGGGATACGGATATCTCACTCGTCACCTGTACACGGGGCGACTCACGCTTGGTGAAGCGGTTCAGACAACCAACAGGCGAGTTTCAGTGCTCGGAAAGGAGGAAAATACACAGCTCCGTGCCGAAACTACATACATGTTCAGGCCCCGACAGCCACAATGAACAAAAACACCAGCACTCAAGGTGCCATTACAAACGGAACTCCGGTTCCACCTCCGCAGGCACGAACAACCCCACTCGACGGGGGAGAGGCCTGCGGAGCAACAGAAGACCGACGGTCGGCTCGCCACCGCCTGATCCGGCAACAGCGACAACAACCCCTGTCCCGGGCGACGAAGCAGCTTCAGCAGCGGCTTCGGGGCGGGTGCTACGGCAGAAGGACTCTCGCCCACCGAGGACGAGAGCCAGCCATTCAGGCCGGGAGATGGAGACCCAGGGCTACTGGCGGAGTTGGCCATCTCGTCGGCAGAGAAGCCATCTCCGGCTGCCGACGCCTCAAAGCGCGCCGGCAGGTCTTCGCCCTCGCCGGAACCACCCAGAACATGGGCGCCGCCCTCGCGGTACGCGGCGCAACCATCGTCCGGACGCAGGACGTAATGCTGCGCCCTGGCTGAGTGGCGGCGGTCCGCCTTTCCCGGCATGGCTGGAGGAAGCCTCCGCGAGGCTGGAGAATGCCCTTCTCCCCCAGACGCCAGGGGAAGAAGTGGGTGACCGACCCACGCGGAGGCAGCCCCCCGACTCGCCTCATCCTCCACCTCAGCTCGGATGATGAAAATCCTTGAGGCTGAGGGAGGGGCGGAGGCCGCAGCCCGGCTCGCTTTCCCCCACCATCAAGCTGGAGGTCACCGTCTTGGGTGACCACCGGTGGAGGGGTGCAGCCGGGCTGCATGATGAAAATCCTTGAAGCCGAACGATGGTTGAAAGGTACCAACTCCCGCGGAGTTGCGTTCCCCCAACGACGAGGCGGAAAGACGACGGATCTCCCCCATCCGGGGGCCTGGAAGGTGGAAAGACACGATGCATAAGGGAGCGCGACGACATGGTCGCCCTCCAAAGGGGTCACCCTCCTTTTAAGGACGGTTCTCCCTACTCGTGCCCCCAGCCGTCACGGGCTGAGTCTTCTCCAACACACTCCAAGGTCCTCCCCTACGGCGCGGGGGCTGGGTCCCACACGTCATGCAAGCCAACTCAGGGCAGAAGAAGCCAAACCGCCGCGCGCGGTGCACACAGCCGCCCAGCGGTTACAAGCGACCCTCCACTTTTGCCCAGACCAACGGGCGAAAGGGTGGGCAGCCATGCAGGCGGCATGCAACCGCGCCAAGTGGGCGCGCTCCTTCGACTCCCAACACGCCCGACATAGAGGCCCAGGCCCACGCGTCATGCAACCGGTGTGCCGTTTGCTACGTGTGAGTAACTGCATCGCCACCCGCGCCACCACCGCACCTCCTCGACTGCGGAACCAATACCGCGACTTGAGGTGACCCGGCGCGCAACCCAACAGCACCAGCCTGGCGCGATGGTCAACACGGCCAGAAGTGGGCCGGCAGTAATGGCGGTGGCAGGCGAGCAGGCGCAGCGGTCGCGTTGTCAGCCAAGCTTACGTCCCATCCGGGGCAGCGAGAGAACCCTCTCCCATGGCATGAAGACGACGCGCCCGTGATCCGTTCCTCGAATGGCTCGCGCACGCGCAACGGTCGCCTCTCCAACCACTCGCCCCGTCACATTAACTCCGCGACGGGACACGCAGCGCCTCTGGCAGGAGAAGCAGGCGACGCTTCCCCTTCGCCAAAATGAACGCGTCCAAAAAGGTACGCCGCGTCGTTCGATTTCGTATCCTTTTCCATTTTTCCTCTTTCTCTCTCTTGCAACAGGGACCGGGAAAGGGGGATACCCCGAAAAGGATCCTTCCCCGAGAAGGAACCAGGCTCTGAGCCCCCCTACTGATCAGAGGTTCGAAGGCTGGCCCCCCGGAAGGGTTCAACAGCCGCTTCAGATTGCGTGGGCCCTACACCCACTACTGGTCAGGGGTTCGAAGGCCGGCCCCTCGAAAGGGTTCAACGACCGCCTCAGGCTGCTCGGGCTCCGCGCCCAATACTGATCAGGGGTTCGAAGGCTGGCCCCCGAAGGGTTCACAGCCGCCTCAGACGCCGAGCGAGGGATGACCATAGGTACGTTCGATACATAACCAAGGCTCGGGCTGCGCTCCCGAGGTACCCTAGGACATTTCCGAGACCGGCGGGAACGATCTTGTAACAGAGTCCCACCAGAGGGAGGCATCGAGCCCTCGGACCCCGTCGCCAGGGGACCGGGTCTGGCAGATCACCCACAGGTACTTTTGGGCGTGCCTCTGGGCCCCTAGCCAACCCCTAACGAACGGGGCACGGACGTCCACTCGGATTACCCGCTTGCAGCTCATCGGAGACACCATGTTCGACGCCCATCGAGGGCAACATGGCGCTTTCCCCCCTCCTCCTTGCGGAAAGGCGACACAGGGGCATATGTAAAAAAGCCGAGTCTACCCCTAACCGCCCTCTCGCTCTGTGCAGAGGCTCAGGGGCTGCTCTCGCAAACCCGGCTTCGGCCGAACCGTTGACAGCGTCAACATACCAGCTCAAGAACTTGGGACCCGACCGTACACCTGGGCTACGGCCAGTTCGCATGAGGGAACGACCAGACCAGCCGAAGCACTACGTGAGGCAGTAAGACCTCGAAGGAGTGAAACCACTCCTCCGAGGCCTCGGGGGCTACACCCGGCGGGTGCGCTTGCGCGCACCCACCGGAACAAAACGCAACCGAGAAAGGCTGGTCCCCTTGCAAAAAGGTGCGACGAAAGCCTCCAAGCGAGTGCAAACACTCCCTTCGAGGCTCGGGGGCTACTGTCGGGGACCATAATTAGGGGTACCCTCAAGGCTCCTAATTCTCAGCTGGTAACCCCCATCAGCATGAAGCTGCAAAGGCCTGATGAGTGCGATTAAGTCAGGGATCAGTCCATTCGAGGGACACGATCACGCCTCACCCGAGCCTAGCCTCGGACAAGGGCAGCCAACCCCGGAGGATTTCCGTCTCGCCCGAGGCCCCCCTTTTAGCGGCGAACATATTCCCGGCTCGCCCGAGGCCCTGCCTTCGCTAAGAAGCAACCCTGACCAAATCGCCGCACCGACCGACCAAGTCGCAGGAGCATTTAATGCAAAGGTGGCCTGACACCCTTATCCTGGCACGCACCCCCCGCGGGCAGAGCCGAAGTGACCGCCGTCACTTCGCCGCTCCACTGACCGGCCTGACGAAAGGACAGTGCCGCCTACGCCACACCGACTACAGTGCCACTGGACAGAGTAAGACTGACAAGCGGTCAGGCCCTGCCGGAGGCACCATAGGAAGCTCCGCTTCGCCCGACCCAGGGCTCGGACTCGGGCTAAGTCCCGAAAGACGGCGAACTCCGCTCCGCCCGACCCAGGGCTCGGACTCGGGCTAAGTCCCGGAAGACGGCGAACTCCGCCCGACCCAGGGCTCGGACTCGGGCTAAGTCCCGGAAGACGGCGAACTCCGCCCGACCCAGGGCTCGGACTCGGGCTAAGTCCCGGAAGACGGCGAACTCCGCTCCGCCCGACCCAGGGCTCGGACTCGGGCTAAGTCCCAGAAGACGACAATCTCCGCTCCGCCCGACCCAGGGCTCGGACTCGGGCTAAGTCCCAGAAGACGACGATCTCCGCCTTGCCCGACCTAGGGCTCGGACTCGGGCTAAGTCCCAGAAGACGACGATCTCCGCCTCGCCCGACCCAGGGCTCGGACTTAGACTCGGCCCCAGAAGACGATGATCTCCGCCTCGCCCGACCCGGGGGCTCGGACTCAACCTCGGCTTCGGAGGAGCTTCCACATCGCCCAACCTAGGGCGTAGACCAGCCACGTCGACAGGAGGCGCCATCATCACCCTACCCCGAGCTGACTCGGGCCGCAGGGAACAAGACCGGCGTCCCATCCGGCTCGCGCCGCCAGATAGGCAATGATGGCGCCCCGCATGCTCTGTGACGACGGCGGCTCTCCGCCCCCTTACGGAAGCAAGAGGACGTCAGCAAGGGCTCAACCGCTCCGACAGCTGTCCCTCCGCCAAGCTCCATCGCTCCTTCGACGGCCACGACATCACACCAGCTGGGTGCCAAGATCTCTCCGGCTGCCACAACGGCATGTACCTAGGGCGCTAGCTCACCTCCGCTAGACACGTAGCACCCTGCTACACCCCCCATTGTACACCTGGATCCTCTCCTTACGTCTATAAAAGGGAGGACCAGGGCCCTCTTAGGGAGGGTTGGCCGCACGGGGACGAGGACGAGAACAGGCGCTCGCTTGGAGCCGCTCGCTCCCTCTCCCGCGTGGACGCTTGTAACCCCCTACTGCAAGCGCACCCTACCTGGGCGCGAGACGAACACGAAGGCCGCGGGATTCCCACCTCTCTCACGCCGGTCTCTGGCCGCCTCGCTCTCCCCCCTTCGCGCTCGCCCTCGCGCTCGACCCATCTGGGCTGGGGCACGCGGCGACATTCACTCGTCGGCCTAGGGACCCCCCGGTCTCGGAACGCCGACAGGTGTTGTATGATGTATTAATGGCCTCAAGGAAGCTTCGGCATTATTTTCAAGTATATCACATAATTGTTCCTTCGTCACAGCCCTTGAAGGACATAATGAGGAACAGAGAAGATACTAGGAGGATTGGAAAATGGGCTGCAGAGCTTAATGAATTCACCATGGACTATGTACATAGATCTTCAATTCAGTCCCAGGCGCTAGCAGACTTCTTCACCGATTGGACGCTAGGGGCTCAGGAAGAAGAAACAAATAAAGACACTGAAGCTTGGATAATGTTCTGTGATGGTTCTTGGGGAACCTTCGGTGCAGGAGCGGCTCCTGTCCTAGTAGCACCTTCAAAAGTTAGAACATGTTACGCAGTCAAGCTTGATTTTAGTTGTACAAATAATATTGCTGAATACGAAGCACTTCTGTTGGGGCTTCGGAAGCTAAGGACAATGGGAATAAGAAGGGCCATTCTGAAAACTGATTCTCAAGTCATTTCTGGCCATGTGGATAAAGGTAGCAAAGCAAGAGATCCGAAGCTTGAAAAATATCTGGATGCAGTCCGAAGGTTGGAGGCTTCCTTTGAAGGTTTTTCTATTAAGAATATTCCAAGAGGCAAAAATGAGCATGCATATCTGCTAGCCAAATCAGCGGCTCAGGGGCTCCCTATACCTTTGGAAGTATTTTTTGAAACAATAAAGGCACCTTCGGTTGAACTCATGGAGAGAGCAGTGCTTGCCATTTCTCTGGTACATAGTGAAGATTGGAGGACTGAAATCATATCCTTCCTCCAAGACAATGTCTTTTGGATGACGAAGCTTATAATAAGAGAATGGAAGCAAGGACGAGACTGTATGTTATAATAGAAGGGGAATTATATAAACATGGAGTTTGTTTCCCACTCCTCAAGTGTTTATCAAGAGCTAAAGGTATTGAATTAATGAAGGAGATATATGCAGGTCTATGTGAATCTCATATTGGGCCTAGACCCTTGCTGGGAAAAGTGTTCAGACAAGGATTTTATTGGCCGAAGGCAGCTTCGGATGCAGCAGAGCTAGTTCAAAAATTTGAAAGCTATAAAAAATGTGCAAGAAACCAAAAACAACCTTCATCTCTTAGTTAATACAGCCCACCTGGCCGTTGCAAAGATGGGGCCTGGATTTGTTAGGCCCACTTCCACTAGCGCAAGGCAATTTGAGACGTTGTGGTGGCTGTAGAATATTTTTCTAAGATGATTGAAGCAAAGCCTTTGGCTACAATAACTTCGGTTACAGTCCAGAAATTCTTCTGGCAAAATATTGTTTGTCGCTTCAGTGTACCAAAGGCAATAACTATGGACAATGAAACACAGTTTGATGCTGAAACTTTCAAGGAATTTTGTGATCAGATTGGCACGAAGATTCACTTTGCATCAGTTAGGCATCCGGAGTCAAACAGACTGGTCGAAAGAGCAAATGGCATTATAATGACGGGAATAATGAAGCTAATCTTCAATCAGCCCGGAGGAAAATGGCCAGACGAGTTGATTAAAGTGGTGTGGAGCCACAATACAACCATATCAAGATCAACAAGATTTACACCATTCAAGTTATTATATGGTGACGAAGCTATAACCCCAGAAGAAGCCAAAGCGGGGTCAATAAGAACAGCGGCTTCGGTAGAGGACGAAACTGATTATCACGTAGCAAAAGATACTATAGAAGGGACCAGACTTCAGGCTATGGAGAATATCAATAAATATCAAGCCGAAACAATAAAATGGCGTGACAGAAAAGTTCAGCTGAAAAATATTAAGCCAGGGCATTTGGTGCTTCGGAGAGTGGCCAATCCGGACACAGTAGGCAAACTACAGCTGAAGTGGGAAGGACCTTTTCTGGTGGTATCTTCGTCAAGACCTTGTTCTTACAGATTGAAGGATATGGATGGTAACGACATTCCTAGATCTTGGAATGCGAATGAGCTTCGACGATATTATGTGTAATTTGATGTAATCTTTTTCCATTTTTCTCATGGCACCCTTTTCCTTTCCAAAGGGGGATAAAAGTTTTTAATGGGGCCATGGCTTGTAATTTTTCTTTACTTATTTGGCTCTATGTGAGTAAAATCCCCAAAAAGAATATAAAATGTAAAATCTAAGCATGCATCATCGAGTGCAGCGAGAGAAAAAGAAAAAAAGCAGGGAGAAGCTCAAAAGTCGTCTCCAAGGGGATGCAGAGTATGACGAAGCTACAAAAAGTCGTTCCTAAAAGAGCACATAGTAAATTTTCTTCTCAAAAGTCATTCCTAAGGGAATACAGAGCCAAATACCACCGAAATATAAGGCGAAGAAGTTCAAAAGACGTTCCTAAGGGGATGCAGAACTTATACCGCTGAAATAGAAGGCGAAGAAGTTCAAAAGACGTTCCTAAGGGGATGCAGAACTTACACCGAAAAATAAACAGTGAACACCGAAAAATAAACGGTGAAGAAGACTCCAAAGTCATTCCTAAGGGGATGCAGAGTCTGGGTGCGCCTTCGTAAGCGTGTGTTTAGACATTTATTTGCACATTACATCACATCATACATTGCATTCATACACATTCATTTAGACATTCGTAGAATCATCATTATCATATTGTAAGCATACAGACAGTCACTTTGGCTCTAATGACAAGGCTTCGATAAGTATAAAAGAGGCAAAATTATGCTTCGTTGTGCACGAAAAGAAGGGAAGGTGTTTTTCGCCTTCGGCTCAAACAATACAAGTTTCGTCCACATCGAAGCAGTTCATACATGGATGGAGAGGTAAAAATACATTACAAGGTATGGACAAGTTTACAAAGCAGTGTCTGATTCCTAAATTATAATATCTTTTGCAAGGTTAATTCAAAATTTCTCTAGAGCTTTTTTGCAGCAGCTTCATCAAAACCCGTCAAGCTTCGAATCATTCATCTCCGACTTTGTCATCCTGTACATAACAAAGCGGTATAAGGTAAATAGAAATATCAGCTAAAGATAAGCAACAGGTGCAAGTTTAGTACTGGCTTGAGATGACTTCGAGCTTCATCTCCAGCTAAATTCCGCCCACCCTTCGTTCAAATTTGAGTTATAAATCTATTTCCAATGCTTCGGGCCAGACTAGGAATGTCAGCTAAATCCGCTGGTGATAGGCTGAAGTTTGGTCTGTTCACGATTTTCCCATGCGTGCAACCAGTCTTCATGAAAGCAACAACTGTGCCGCGAGAAGCTAGCAGGGCACAGAAGTCACCGTGCCCAGCTATAACTTCATCGAGTGCATCAATTTCGCCCTCAATATGTTCGAAGTTGCCGGACAGGTCTTCAACTGAAGGTTCGAATTTTTCAGAACTGGCTCCAACTGAGTTGAAGACCTGCTTCAGCCGTTGCACGCACCGGTTGCCGAAGTCTAGACATTTATCCTGAAGTTCCTTCAATGATTTCCGCAAATTTGAATTCTTTTCAACTTCAGCTTTAAGCTTCATGTCAAAACTCTGCTTTTCTTGTTCGAAGCTTTCTGACTTCGTGGAGAGTTCACTGTTGAATCTGGCAATTTTGGTTTGGGCTTCTGCCAGTGAACCCTCCATGGTTTGAATAACAAAGTCTTTCTTTTCAAGAGCAGCTTCATGGTCTTTGATTTTGTTTTCCAAGCCTTCAATTATAACCTCATTTTTCTTATCTTCGAGGTCCTATTGCATCCTCAAGGCTTTACTTAGTAGCATGCTCTGTGTAAAATAATCTTCGTCAGCAATCACCTTCATCGTAAAACAATGAAAAAAGCTGAAGGAGAAATTTTACCTTGAAATTAGAAATTTAGAATAGAATAAGCTACCGACGATATGCTGTCATCGGTAGCGACTGATATCAGCTTCAAGTTTCGGGAAACCAACACTCTTTGATAGAGTGCTGATAACCTTCGCTCCAGTCCGATCTCGGATGCATCCTAAGCTTTCTTCGCTAATCCCGCCAAAGAACAACGCTCCTGGTTGGTAGCCACAGGATATAGCATACTCCTGTAGCTCCTCTCTTTCAGTCTTAGGTAACTCTTGACCAATTATATTTTGAAAGTTAAAGCCTTTTTCCTCCGAAGTATCTTTGGCGATTGCTTTCAAGGTAAAGCCTTTTTCCTCCGAAGTATCTTTGGCGATTGCTTTCTCCTTTTCAGGCGCCGTAGCCACGACTTCTTTGGTGGCCGCAACAGCTTCTTCTGCGGCCATATTCGAGAGTATTCTATCAATATCAGATAATGTGCTCTCCAGGTTCGTGGCTTCGGCTATTACAGCTTTGGCAGGTGTAGCTTCGGTGGATGTGGCAACTTCGGCAGCTGGTGTTATTTTTGATGCTGAAGCTGGCGGTGGCGTTTCTTCAATTGCTTGCATAATAGTAACAATCCTTCACTTCTTTGGCCCAGCCGCCTTCTTCGTTGCCGAAGCCTCGTCTTTCTTCTGTAAAAGCCTCGTCAGTTGCAGCCCCAGTGGACTTAGCAACTTGATAGGTAGGGGTTCGGTCATTACCTTTAAAATCTCTTCTACTTCGACAGCAGAAGGTGTCGAAGGAGCTCCCTCTTCTATTTCAGCCATCTTCGGCTCTAGAGTTGCTGTTTTTCTTTTCTTTGAAGTAGCCACCTTTGGCTTGGGACTGGATTTTCTCTTTTTCAGAGCTTTTTCATCCTCCTTTACCATCCTAGCTGCTTGTCTGCTCATAATGCTAACAATCCTCTTTCTCTTTGGCCCTTCGGCACCCTTGTTTAATCGTTCATAATCAGGATATTCAAAGTTTAAAGCATCCATTACTCGATTCAGCCTACGTTTTGTTTGGGTGCCGAAGGCCGCAGTCATCAGTTGATCTTCTTTCTTCGTATAATTGCCCAGAATTTCGTTGCACATAGTTTCAATCATTTCTAGCCATTCCTGGTAGGGCTCTTTGAATTGCTTCTCAAACTTGAACCGATAGGGTAATCGAATAAGTTCACCCATTTTCTTTGACCCTTTCAGCTTCGGCATGCTCCAATTACTCAATGTTGGAGATACCCTGTTTGCCAGGTATTCTTGCACTAGATCTCTGGTACTGATATGCTCAGCCACCACTCTGAATTCTGCCATGGCTAGTTGGCATGGTAACCCTGGCTTCATGTTGCACGGGGGCCTAGTCATCCCGAAGCTTAGGTTTAGTGGGCTCATGACCAGCTTCTTCAACTTCTCCCTTTTCTTCTCGTCAGCCTTAACATAAAACCACTCACTTTTCCATCCAGTTGGCCACTTGGACCGATAGCTCAAGACTGGGGCCTTTGTATCCTTGCTATACGCGAAGTTATAGCAGCCAAAATTTTCATGAAGCACGTCTTCTCTAGCCTTCGTCTGGTAATGTAGCTCATGCACTCGGCAAAAATATTCGGCATTCGGGTCCATCCCCTAGCTTCGAAGGGCCCAGATGAAAATACTGAGCCTAACAATGGCGTTAGGGGTCAGTTGATGAAGAAATATTTCATAATTAGCTAAAATTTCTCCAATAATCTTGTTCAGTGGAAACCGTAATCCTGTTCTGAAAAAACTTTTAAAAACCACCACTTCATCATCTTTTGGTGTCGGAGTAGTCTCTTCCCCCGCACAGCGAATCAGCTTTTTCTTGGCTTCTCCGAAGTAGCCCAGCTTCATCATCATGGGCATATCAGCTTCAGAAACAGTAGATTTTTCAAAATCTAGGTGACTAGGTTTTGATGGGATCAAGATATTATAATCCTCTTCTTCTTCGTCAGCAACTTCTTCCTCAACGTCTTGTTCAGTTTCGACAATAGGAACACCTTCTTCAATGGCCCCCTCTGTCATAAATAGTCCCGATTGTCTCATCACTTCGGAGATCAAAGCAGTCTCGGTAGCTTCGGCCTCCTCTCCGTCACGGGTCACTCTTGCAGTTGAACGTACTCTGGCCATTTGATGATTTTCTTGCAGTTCTTACGAAGTTGATTGTTTTTTCGCAGTCTTTTGACGAAGCTCACTCTTTTGACGAAGCTAATCCAGAATAGTGGCTTGCTCGGGAATGCAGTGAAAAAGCTTTGGTATGGTTAAAATTTTCAACAGCACAACAGTGCAATAGCAATGAATGTTGTAATATTTTCACATCTACCCGTCTGTTTATATAGTGCTGTAGGTGGGAAGGTGAATCGCCAAGGTGACCGCACCCGCTGAACAGTCACTCACACCCGCTAAACGGTGGACCAACCAATGCTTGGGAGGAGAACCGCCAGATCGTGCATACCCGCTGCATGGTGGGCCATCTCTCGCGTTCGGAATATTTTAATCGTTTCTCGGCAACGAGCTCAGGGAATGTGTTTTTCGGACCTTCGGCATTCCGAAGCTTTAGAGATGTTTTCATGGATCAAGCTCGTTACGAAAAACGATCTAGCACCGCGAAGGGGCTACTGTTGGGGGTCTGCTTCGTCGCCGAAGGTCCTGCAAGAAGAAACACCTTCGGACGATCAACACAGAAGCAACGTCGAAGCTACCATCTAGGGAGCTTCGGCATAATAACACGCTTTGAGACGAAAAGTAGCACCGACTTAAAGGTGAAAAGACCGATCGGCCCATGATAATCTGTGTCTTGATTGTAATTATTTGTAAAGGGCATGAATATAAATCCCCACAGGCTGCGCCCTGTGCCTATAAATAGGTGAACAGTACCCCCATACTGTTCACGCGTACTTGTACTCTCGGGTGCGTCACGCTTGTACCTCTGTCTTCAGGCAAGCCGAAGGTACAAATGTAATTTAATATTATTCTTATTCATTCTTGATTATGTAAAAGAAAGATATATTATGATGTCGTATAATTATTCATGTTGATATTTTTTATATGCTTTGTCTTTCATTGATTTATGTTGCAATGATGAAGGTACGTCCTTCATAACCTTCGTCCAAAGATCGTTATATCCTCAGGGAAATAATGCTTCGAAGGACGAAGGACATTAAACATTAACCTATTTTTGTGTTGCCTTGTTCTTAATTCATAGCATTTGAGAACAGGTCACCAACACTGAGGTTTCTTCTTTTACATCTATTCTCCAAAGTCTGTCCTTTATATATATTAATATTTGACAATTTATGTTTTTGAATGGTCTATCCATTTCTAATAATTTTAGTGAAGTGAAATCATACCAGTTATGGGATTGCAGTGAAAAAATAGAGAAAAGAATCACATGTTCATTAAAAAGGATAGCTATATAGAGTGTATTTATCTTGATATAGCTTTTATGGATCGATTGAGCTAATGCTCTGATCTTGATTACTTGCAAGAATGTATTTTATTTTAGTGGCTGATGGGCAAGTGAAAGGATTTGTTTTTTAGCTTGTTTCTGTATTCTCAGAACTGGAGCTAGGCAAAGTGAGGAATTTTGAAGCTTTTGATGTACTCTTTGGCTCGAAGTATCTCAACAGATAAAAATAGAATACGTAAATTTGTTTCATGTGATGAAATCATTGTGTGTGAGTCTTTAGGGCCCAAATCCGCTTTTGACAAAAACATGAAAAATAAAAATAGCAAAATAAAAAAGTGTATATAGTATCATATTTCCCTATCGTAAAAAGGAAAATTTTTATAGACTATATTCTTATTATTATATTTATGTGTGCTTGGCAATATTTTTTTACCAATAACCCATTGGGTACGGTTCAAGCTAGTAACGACACGCCTATGGCTAATATACTTTAGCTAATACATTATAGTGTAGTAGTGGCAAAGAAAAACAAAAACATCTTCTCAGTAGTAAAAGGCAGTTCTTTTAGAAGAAAAAAAGACAATAAAGACAGACAATGCACATCTCTTTTGTATAGAAGAGCTAGAAGACTTTGGAGCAAAGGGAGGTGGAAGGACCACCACTAGTACACAGAAGCTCTATAGTGGCGGTTCTAAACCTATTTACACTGGCGTTTTTCAGTACCGCCAGTGCTAGGGGTCAGTGGAAATCAGCATTTCCACTGGCGGTTATTTTGGAACCGCCAGTGAAAAGTGCATTTTCACTGGCGGTTTTCTTAAGGAACCGCCAGTGAAAAGTGCATTTTCACTGGCGGCTGAATAAAGAAAACCGCCAGTGAAAATGCATTTCCACTGGCGGTTTTATAAAGCAAACCGCCAGTGGAAATGCACTTTTCACTGGCGGTTTTCTTTATTTAGCCGCCAGTGGAAGTTTTCCCGCCTTTTTTCAAAATTTCAAACAATACTGAATTATATATATATTTATTTACACACACACACAAACATATATATATATATATATAGATCTATATTGATATTGAAAGCAACATGAAATTAAATTCTATCATACATTTATATACATCAAAGTATTCTGTTTACAACCATATATGCTTCATGCATTCTATACATCATAAGTTTTCACCTAAGCTCTAATAACTATGTCGGCTAAGAGATAATCTACTAATTTCTGTTAGTATTCTAAACTCTGGCAAAGCTAATGTTCCGGAAGCATCGTGATATTTTCCTTCTGCGGGAATGACCTCTTTCAATATGAATGTGCAGAGGTCCTCGACTATGCCATACAATGCAGCTTCGGTCAAGTTCTCCGGGTTTCCTCGTTGAAATTGCTGTAAAGGAATTTTATAAACATCATCTATTTATACTCAATAATAACACATTTGCATCTTTAATGACATAAATACATACTTGACTATTACTAATAATACCTTGTCAGGGTTCGTGATGTATCGTCCGTTCACTCTCATGAACTCGCACGCATAGAATCCACATAGGACCGATCCTTGTGGTTGCTTGTGGCACTACATAACGGGAGATTGGTTATTTAGTTGCAACATTGTGTATGATATGTATTCATAAAATCACATACTTACCGGCCAGTGATGATGGATGTCTAGTGGCACGCATTGTTTCGACAGGTCGTACTTTCCACCTCTCATCTTATAGAATCTATAAGCCCTGTGATCTCAAATAGAATCACCATGTTATTCTCAAATTTTAATCGATAAAAGTATGCATGCATAGAAAAGGCTTACAGCTCTAAGATGCTGAGGAATGTTGCATATGTCGAAGGGTCGAAGTTCAAGGAGTCGAGCACCAGCACCTTTCCAACCTTAGGATAAATGAGGAAGCATATCCAGTGGTCCCTGTACGAATCAAATTTGTGATGCATGTGTATTGAAATTATTAATTTTATTTATGCAAAATCACACTTAAAGTTGTACGGGGCCATTATGGCTTCCCTGTCTTGAAATTGAAGCATTGCATGTCCTATGTAGGTGGCGTATCGAGCTTCAAAATCCTTCTTCATATCCTTTATACGCTTCTCAACTTCTTCGTCCGTCTTTCCCCGTATTTCATCGTTGTCTTTCCCGATTCTAAAAGTGTGGCTTTCCTTGGATATAAGTATTGGGTTGAGATACCCAACCCTTTTACTGGCACTAGCATTGGGCTTGGTACCGTAAAGGATCTTCTGCTGATCATGTTGCATTCTGCAAGTCACACGTTGTCGGGGACCATAATTAGGGGTACCCTCAAGACGCCTAATTCTCAGCTGGTAACCCCCATCAGCATAAAGCTGCAGAGGCCTGATGGGTTTGATTAAGTCAGGGATCAGTCCATACGAGTGACTCGATCACGCCACGCCCGAGCCTAGCCTCGGGCAAGGGCAGCCGACCCTAAGATGTTTCCGTCTCGCCCGAGGCCTCCTCTTTCACGGCAGACGCATCTCCGGCTCGCCCGAGGCCTTGCCTTCGATAAGAAGTAACCCTGACTAAATCACTGCGCCGACCGACCAAGTCACTGGGGCCTTTAACGCAATGAGTAAGACTGACGGGCGGCCAGGCTTGGCCAAAAGCGCCAGAGGAAGCTCCGCCCGACCCAGGGCTCGGACTCGGGCTAAGGCCCCGGAAGACGGCGAACTCCGCTCCGCCCGACCCAGGGCTCGGACTCGGGCTAAGGTCCCAGAAGACGGCGAACTCCGCTCCGCCCGACCCAGGGCTCGGACTCGGGCTAAGGCCCCGGAAGACGGCGAACTCCGCTCCGCCCGACCCAGGGCTCGGACTCGGGCTAAGGCCCCGGAAGACGATGAACCCCGCTTCGCCCGACCCAGGGCTCGGACTCCACCCCGACCTCTGCCGAACGACCTCCGCCTCGCCCGACCCGGGAGCTCAGGTTCGGCCTCGGCCATGCAGGACAAACTGGACCTCGGCCTCGGAGGAGCCTCCACGTCGCCCGACCTAGGGCACGAGTCCGCCACGTCGACAGGAAGCGCCATCATCACCCTACCCCGAGCCGACTTGGGCCGCAGGAAACAGGACCGACGTCCCATCTGGCTAGCCCCGCCAGATAGGCAATGATGGCACCTCGCTGGACCCATGACGACGGCGGCTCTCAGCTCTCTTACGAAAGCAGGGGGACGTCAGCAAGGGCCCAACCACTCCGACAGCTGTCCCTCCGCCAAGCTCCGTTGCTTCTCCGACAGCCACGACGCCACACTAGCTGGGTGCCAAGATCTCTCCGGCTGCCACCTTGGCATGTACTTAGGGTACTAGCTCTCCCCCGCTAGACACGTAGCACCTTGCTACACCCCCATTTGTACACCTGGATCCTCTCCTTACGCCTATAAAAGGAAGGACCAGGGCCTTCTTAGAGGAGGTTGGCCTCGCGGGAACGAAGGGCAGGGGCAGGCGCTCTCTCGGGGCCGCTCGCTCCCCTCACCCGCGCGGACGCTTGTAACCCCCTACTGCAAGCGCACCCGACCTGGGCGCGGGACGAACACGAAGGCCGCGGGAATCTCCGACTCCCTCACGACCTGGCTTCGGCCGCCTCGCTCTCGCTCTCTCTCTCCCCCCTTCGCGCTCGCCCACGCGCTCGACCCATCTGGGCTGGGGCACGCGGCACACTCACTCGTCGGCTCGGGGACCCCCCGGTCTCGGAACGCCGACAGTTGGCGCGCCAGGTAGGGGCCTGCTGCGTGTTGACGAGTAGTTTCCCGTCAAGCTCCAGATGGGCAGTCTCCAACGACCTCTTCAACCCGGGACGGTGCTCCGTTTCGGGAGTCTCGAGTTCATGTCTTTCGACGGCAGCTACGACATGATACTCCTTCCACCGCCGCGCGACAGCGACAATGGTGGCGGACAGCCCGCCCGCCGGCGGCGGAATCGACGACGTCTTTCCCGCGTGGGGGAAGGACAACTTTCGAGCTCACCCCATCCTCTCCCTCGCCATCGGAGGAGGAGGCGGGGCAACCAAGGCCGAGCGGGAGGCTGCGCTCAGTCGACTGTCGAGCAAATCGACATCCCCAGCGCCCCAACGGAGGACGCGTCGGGCATCACCCACGCGTTTGAGGCGAAGGCGAGCGCCGTCCCCCCGCGACACGCCGATCCCGAGCAAGTGGACGACGCCAGCGAGCTCACGGAGGGCCTGCAGGACGTCGCCCTCGCACCCAGGACAACGGCGCGATTAGCCCCCGATGCGACTTCGTCGATCCTCGTCGACCAAAAGGTACCGGCTGATTCCCATTCTTTGTCATTTCGACTCGGCCTCAACCCGCCTGGCGACCTCGCTTTGGCGGGCGCTCACGTTGAGGCGAGTGCAACCTCTCTGGGGTTTCGTGTGCGGTCGCCTTGGGACCGATTGACGGGTGTCTCGACCTACGGACCCTCTGGGTCCGAGGAAGATGACGACCCCAGCATCTGTTGGGATTTCTCTGGATCTGGCAACCCCAGTGCCATGCGGGACTTCATGACCGCATGCAACTACTGCCTCTCCGACTGTTCCGACGGCAGCCGCAGCCTTGACGACAAGGACTGCGGCCCAAGCCGCGAATGTTTCCACGTCGAGCTAGGGGATCCCTCCGGAGGCAGCTGTCTCGGCATGCCGGAGGATGGTGATCCCCCTAGGCCAGCGCCTCGCGCCGACATCCCGCGGGAGCTAGCTGTGGTCCCCGTTCCGGCGGGGGGTCACGACCCACAGCTCGAGCAAGTCCGCGGGGCGCAGGCCGGGCTCGATGAGGGAGCAGGAGCGCTCGAGGCAATCCGCCGGAACGTCGGGCAGGTATGGGCGAGCTAGCCCCCGGCCGGAGAAATACGTCACCTGCCCCAAGGTCTCCAGCACCGCATCGCTAACGATGCCAGGGACAGACCGCCACCCGCATCCGGCGGAACCGGTCAGGACCTGGCAGCCGCAGCGATGCTCCTCCGCGCGATGCCGGAGTCATCAACCACTGAGGGTCGGCGAATCCAGGGAGAGCTCAAGCATCTCTTGGAAGGCGCTGCGGCCCGGCGGGCCGAAAGCTCTGCCTCCCGAAGGCAGGGGTACCCCTCGAAACCTTGTGCCGCGGCTTCCCGACTCATGCGGGAAGCCTCGGTCTACACCGGGCGCACGCGCAATACCGCGCCTGCGGCCCCGGGCCACCTCGGTGACGAGCACCCTCATCGCGACCGTCGGGCCCGCGTCGACGAAAGGGTGCGCCGAGGTTATCACCCCAGGCGTGGGGGACGCTACGACAGCGGGGAGGATCGGAGTCCCTCGCCCGAACCACCCGGTCCGCAGGTCTTCAGCCGAGCCATTCGGCGGGCGCCGTTTCCGCCCCGATTCCGACCCCCGACTACTATCACAAAGTACTCGGGGGAAACGAGAACGGAATTGTGGCTTGCGGACTACCGCCTGGCCTGTCAACTGGGTGGGACGGACGATGACAACCTCATCATCCGCAACCTCCCCCTGTTCCTCTCCGATACCTCTCGCGCTTGGTTGGAGCACCTGCCCCCGGGGCAGATTTCCAACTGGGAAGATCTGGTCCAGGCTTTCGCCGGCAACTTCCAGGGCACGTACGTGCGCCCCGGGAATTCCTGGGACCTCCGAAGCTGTCGGCAACAGCCGGGAGAGTCCCTTCGGGACTACATCCGGCGATTCTCGAAGCAGCGCACCGAGCTGCCCAACATCACCGACTCCGATGTCATCGGCGCGTTCCTTGCCGGCACCACCTGCCGTGACCTGGTGAGCAAGTTGGGTCGCAAGACCCCCACCAGGGCGAGCGAGCTGATGGACATCGCCACCAAGTTCGCCTCTGGTCAGGAGGCGGTCGAGGCCATCTTCCGAAAGGACAAGCAGCCCCAGGGCCGCCCGTCGGAAGATGCCCCCGAGGCGTCTACTCCGCTTGGCGCCAAGAAGAAAGGCAGGAGGAAGTCGCAAGCGAAACGCGACGCCGCCAGCACGGACCTTGTCGCCGCCGCCGAGTACAAGAACCCTCGGAAGCCCCCCGGAGGCGCCAACCTCTTCGACAAGGCACTCAAGGAGACGTGCCCCTACCATCAGGGGCCCGTCAAGCACACCCTCGAGGAGTGCGTCATGCTTCGGCGCCACTTCCACCGGGCCGGGCCACCCGCAGAGGGTGACAGGGCCCGCGACGACGGCAAAAAGGAAGATCACCAAGCAGGAGAGTTCCCCGAGGTCCGCGACTGCTTCATGATCTATGGAGGGCATGCGGCGAATGCCTCGGCTCGACATCGTAAGCAGGAGCGTCGGGAGGTCTGCTCGGTGAAGGTGGCGGCGCCAGTCTACCTAGACTGGTCCGACAAGCCCATCACCTTCGACCAGGATGACCACCCCGACCACGTGCCGAGCCCAGGGAAGTACCCGCTCGTCGTCGATCCCGTCATCGGCGACGTCAGGCTCACCAAGGTCCTGATGGATGGGGGCAGCTGCCTCAACATCATCTACACTGAGACCCTCAGGCTCCTGCGCGTCGATCTGTCATCCGTCCGAGCAGGCGCTGCACCCTTCCACGGGATCATTCCTGGGAAGCGCGTCCAGCCCCTCGGACAGCTCGACCTTCCTGTCTGCTTCGGGACACCCTCCAACTTCCGAAGAGAGACTTTGACGTTCGAGGTGGTCGGGTTCCGAGGGACCTACCACGCAGTGTTGGGAAGGCCATGCTACGTGAAGTTCATGGCCATCCCCAACTACACCTACCTGAAGCTCAAGATGCCGGGCCCCAACGGGGCCATCCCCAACAAACACGCATTCGAATGCGATGTGGAGTGCGTGGAGTACGCCGAGGCCCTCGCCGAGTCCGAGGCCCTCATTGCCGACCTGGAAGGCCTCTCCCGAGAGGTGCCAGACGTGAAGCGACATGCCGGCAACTTCGAGCCAGCGGAGACGGTTAAGGCCGTCCCTCTCGACCCCAGTGGCGACACCTCCAAGCAGATTCGGATCGGATCCGGGCTCGACCCCAAATAGGAAGCAGTGCTCGTCGACTTTCTCCGCGCAAACGCCGACGTCTTTGCGTGGAGTCCCTCGGACATGCCCGGCATACCGAGGGATGTCGCCGAGCACTCGCTGGATATTCGGGCCGGAGCCCGACCGGTCAGACAGCCTCTGCGCCGATTCGACGAGGAAAGGCGCAGGGTGATAGGCGAGGAGATCCACAAGCTGATGGCAGCAGGGTTCATCAAAGAGGTATTCCATCCCGAATGGCTTGCCAACCCTGTACTTGTGAGGAAGAAAGGGGGAAAATGGCGGATGTGTGTAGACTACACTGGTCTCAACAAAGCATGTCCGAAAGTCCCCTACCCTCTACCTCGCATCGATCAAATCGTGGACTCCACTGCAGGGTGCGAAACCCTGTCTTTCCTCGATGCCTACTCAGGGTATCATCAAATCAAGATGAAAGAGTCCGACCAGCTCGCGACTTCTTTCATCACGCCCTTCGGCATGTACTGTTATGTCACCATGCCGTTCGGTCTGAGGAACGCGGGTGCAACGTACCAGCGGTGCATGAACCATGTGTTCGGCGAACACATCGGTCGCACGGTCGAGGCCTACGTTGATGACATCGTAGTCAAGACGAGGAAAGCCTCCGACCTTCTCTTCGACCTCGAACTGACATTCCGGTGTCTCAAGGCGAAGGGCGTCAAGCTCAATCCCGAGAAGTGCGTCTTCGGGGTGCCCCGAGGCATGCTCTTGGGATTCATCGTCTCCGAGCGGGGCATCGAAGCCAACCCGGAAAAGATCGCAGCCATCACAAACATGGGGCCCATCAAGGACTTAAAAGGCGTACAGAGGGTCATGGGATGTCTCGCGGCCTTGAGCCGTTTCATCTCGCGCCTCGGCGAAAGAGGCCTGCCCCTGTACCGTCTCTTAAGGAAGGCCGAGTGCTTCACTTGGACACCCGAGGCCGAAGAAGCCCTCGGGAACCTGAAGGCGCTCCTCACCCAGGCGCCCGTCTTGGTACCCCCAGCTGATGGAGAAGCCCTCTTGGTCTACGTCGCCGCTACCACTCAGGTGGTCAGCGCCGCGATCGTGGTCGAAAGGCAGGAAGAGGGGCATGCTTTGCCCATTCAGAGGCCAGTTTACTTCGTCAGCGAGGTGCTGTCCGAGACCAAGATCCGCTACCCACAAGTCCAGAAGCTGCTGTATGCAGTGATCCTGACGAGGCGAAAGCTGCGACATTACTTCGAGTCTCATCCAGTGACTGTGGTGTCATCCTTCCCCCTGGGGGAGATCATCCAGTGCCGGGAAGCCTCGGGACGGATCGCGAAGTGGGCGGTGGAAATCATGGGCGAGGCAATCTCGTTCGCCCCTCGAAAGGCCATCAAGTCCCAGGTACTGGCGGACTTCGTAGCCGAATGGGTCGACACCCAGTTGCCGACGGCTCCGATCCAACCGGAGCTCTGGACCATGCTTTTCGACGGGTCGCTGATGAAGACGGGAGCCGGCGCGGGCCTGCTCTTCGTCTCGCCCTTCGGGAAACACCTGCGCTACGTGCTCCGCCTCCATTTCCCGGCGTCCAACAATGTGGCTGAGTACGAGGCTCTGATCAACGGATTGCGAATCGCCATCGAGCTAGGGGTCCGACGCCTCGATGCACGCGGCGACTCGCAGCTCGTCATCGACCAAGTCATGAAGAACTCCCACTGCCGCGACCCGAAGATGGAGGCCTATTGTGACGAGGTACGACGCCTGGAAGACAAGTTCTACGGGCTCGAGCTTAACCACATCGCCCGGCGCTACAACGAGACTGCGGACGAGCTGGCGAAGATAGCCTCGGGGCGAACGACGGTTCCCCCGGACGTCTTCTCCCGGGATCTGCACCAACCCTCCGTCAAGATAGGCGGCACGCCCGAGCCCGAGGTGCCCTCGGCCCCGTCCGAGGCAGCCTCGGCCCAGCCCGAGCCATCCTCGGCTCAGCCCGAGGAACCCTCGGCCCCCGAGGGCGAAGCACTGCACATCGAGGAGGAGCAGAGCGGGGTCATGCCAGATCAAGATTGGCAGACCCCGTACCTGCAATATCTCCGCCAAGGAGAGCTGCCCCTCGGCCGAGCCGAGGCTCGGCGGGTAGCGCGACGCGCCAAGTCGTTCGTCTTGCTGGGCGATGAGAAGGAGCTCTACCACCGTAGCCCCTCGGGCATCCTCCAACGATGCATCTCCATCGCCGAGGGTCAGGAACTCCTGTAGGAAATACACTCGGGGGCTTGCGGCCATCATGCAGCACCTCGAACCCTCGTCGGGAACGCCTTCCGCCAAGGCTTCTACTGGCCGACGGCGGTGGCTGACGCCACTAGAATTGTCCACGCCTGCGAAGGGTGCCAATTCTATGCGAAGCAGACCCACCTGCCCGCTCAGGCTCTGCAGACGATACCCATCACCTGGCCCTTCGCTGTGTGGGGTCTGGACCTCGTCGGCCCTCTGCAGAAGGCACCCGGGGGCTACACGCACCTGCTGGTCGCCGTCGACAAGTTCTCCAAGTGGATCGAGGTCCGACCCCTGAACAGCATCAGATCCGAGCAGGCGGTGGCGTTCTTCACCAACATCATCCATTGCTTTGGGGTCCCGAACTCCATCATCACCGACAACGGCACCCAGTTCACCGGCAAAAAATTCTTGGATTTTTGCGAGGATCACAACATCCGGGTAGACTGGGCCGCCGTAGCTCATCCCATGTCGAATGGGCAAGTGGAACGTGCCAACGGCATGATTCTACAAGGGCTCAAGCCCCGGATTTACAATGATCTCAACAAGTTCGGCAAGCGATGGATGAAGGAACTCCCCTCGGTGGTCTGGAGCCTGAGGACGACGCCAAGCCGAGCCACAGGTTTCACGCCGTTCTTCCTGGTCTACGGGGCCGAGGCCGTCCTGCCCACTGACCTGGAATACGGCTCCCCGAGGACGAGGGCCTACAACGAAGAAAGCAACCAAGCTAGCCGAGAAGACTCGCTGGACCAGCTGGATGAGGCTCGGGACAGGGCTTTACTACACTCGGCGCGGTATCAGCAGTCCCTGCGACGCTACCACGCCCGAGGGGTCCGACCCCGAGACCTCCAGGTGGGCGATCTGGTGCTTCGGCTGCGGCAAGACACCCGAGGGAGGCACAAGCTCACGCCCCCCTGGGAGGGGCCGTTCGTCATCGCCAAAGTTCTGAAGCCCGGAACATACAAGCTGGCCAACAGTCAAGGCGAGGTCTACGGCAACGCTTGGAACATCCAACAGCTACGTCGCTTCTACCCTTGAGATGTTTCCAAATTGTTCATATACCTCACACCCACGCAAAGTTTAGTCAACAAGGAAGGGTCGGCCTCGCCTCGGCAAAGCCCGACCCTCCCTCGGGGGCTAAAAGGGGGGAAAACCCCCTCTGCGTCAAAATTTTCCTCGAACATAAAATCTCTTTTACCAGAATATCTTTCGTGCTTTTTGACTACTTCGAAAAGTGGGTCATGGAAACGATAGGGTACACGTAAGCAGTCAAGGCTGACCGAGCCGAGGGACTCCTACGCCTCCGGGATACGGATACCTCACTCATCACCTTCTGCGATAAGTAACTCGCGTTCGGATAAGGTGACTCCACGGATCGAACAAGTCTCTACGTTCGGAAGCTCTTCTGTCGAAGTGATTCTTTGAGTTTTCTCGACTAAGTCGGTGATAGGGCCTCATGGACGAGTAAAAGTGCGCGTAAGCGGCAAGGCCGACCGAGCCGAGGGACTCCCACGCCTCCGGGATACGGATACCTCACTCCTCACCTTCCGCGAGAAGCAACTTTCGCTCGCACAAACATCCCTGTTACCGACAAAAAGTCCAGATGCTTGGAACAAGAGGAAAAGGGACGCAGCTTTACAACACAGCAAGGGTGTGTGTTCTGGCCTCGACGGCCGCACAAAGCACACGCTACAAGACAAGCTAATCCTGCAGGCTCAGGTCTTGGCGCTGGAAGGGGGCAGCGACACCCTCGGCATCGACAGCACCTTCGGCAAGGCCCGAACTAGCCTCGGACGGCGACGCGGTCCGAGGGCCTCCGCTCCAAAGGACGGCGTCATCACCACGCCCGGGCGATCGTTGTCAGGGACTTCTCCGAGAATCCGGCCCGAGCAGGCGGCTCGGCCAGCCACCTCCGGGGCCTCGGCCAACCACCTTCCGAGGGCACGAGCCCGGTCCGAAGCCTCGGCTGACCGACTCCGGTGTCGATCCTGCCAACGGACAACCCGGCTAGGCTCCGGCTAACCAGGTTTCATTTCCGAGCCAACTCTGCCTCTGCTCATGCTGATATCGCTACCCCCGGCCTCGGCTCATCGAAGAGCGGCCGAGGGGTCTCTTTAACTAAGCTAGAAGAGCCTCGGACAACAGGGCCGACCGAGCCGAGGGACTCCTACGCCTCCGGGATACGGATACCTCACTCGTCACCTTGACACGGGGCGACTCATGCTTAGTAAAGCGGTTCAGACAATCAGCAGACGAGTCTTAGTGCTCGGAAATGAGGAAAAAACACGGCTCCGTGCCGTGATTACATACATGTTCAGGCCCCAAAAGCCAAAATGAACAGAAAACCCGGCACTCGAAGTGCCATTACAAACGGAACTCCGGTCCCCCCCGCAGGTACGAACAACCACACTCGATAGGGGTGGGCCTGCGGGGCAACAGAAGACCGACGAACGGCATGTCGCCGCCCGCCCCAGCAGCGGCGACGATGAAGACTTCTGCCCCGGGGGGCCGAACAGCAGCAGTGATGACCTCAGGGCGGATGCTGCTGCTAGGAGGCCCCCGCCCTTGCCCAAACTCGAGAGGCAAGGACGGGCAGAAGACCGTAGAGTTGGAAGTCGGTCCGTGGCCAGCCTCGGCTGTCGCGCCGGCGGAAGAACCTCTTCCAGTTGCCGTGGCAAACGCCGGCGCCGCGAGCGGCTCCGAAGCCACTCGCGTCCGAAGGCCAGGCACGCTGCAGCTGTTGGCGCCACGGACGACTCCCGCCCTTCCCCCCGATCACTGAGGGAAGGAGCGGGCCACCGCCCGCGCAGGAGCCGACCCCAACTCGGCACACTCCCCTCCTCAGCCCTGGTGATGAAAATCCTTGAGGCTGAGGGAGGGGCAGAGGCCGCAGCCCGGCTCGCTTTCCCCCACCATCAAGCCGGAGGTCGCCCTCTTGGGTGACCACCGGTGGAGGGGTGCAGCCAGGCTGCATGATGAAAATCCTTGAAGCCAAACGATGGCTGAAAGGTACCCGCTCCCACGGAGTGGTGTCCCCCGACGATGAGGCACGGAGACGGCGGTTTCCCCCATCCGGGGGCTTGAAAGGCGGAAAGACACGATGCATAAGGGAGGAAGAAGACATGGTCGCCTTACGAAAGGGGTCGCCCTCCTTTTAAAGGCAACTCTCCGTGCTTGCGCCCCCAACCGTCACGGGCTGAGTCTTCTCCAACACGCCTCCAAAGCCCTCCCCTGCGGCGCGGGGGCTGGGGCCCACCTGTCATGCAGACCGGCTCCGAGCAGAAGAAGCCGAACCGCCGCGCGCGGCGCGCGCGCAACCACCCAGCAGTTACAAGTGACCCTCCACTTTTGCCCAGACCAACGGGCAAAGGGGGTGGGCAGCCATGCGGGCGGCATGCAACCGCACCAAGTGGACGCGCCTCTCCGACCCCTGACGGACCAGCACGGAGGCTCAAGCCCACGCGTCGCGCAACCGGCGCGCCGGATGTTGCATGTAAGCCACTATGCCACTTGCGCCACCACCGCACCTCCTCGGTTGCGGAACCAATACCACGACCCGAGGCGGCCCAGCGCGCGGCCCAGCGGCGCCAGCCTGACGCAGCAGTCAAACGCGGTCAAAAGTGGGCCGGCAGTAATGACAGTGGCAGGCGCGCAAGAGCAGCGATCACGCCATCAGCCAGGCTCACGTCCCATCCGGAGGCAGCAAGAGAACCCCCTCTCTCACGGTGTGAAGACGACACGCCCGTGACCCGTCCCTCGAACGGCTCGCGCACGCGCAACGGCAGCCTCGCCAACTACTCGCCCCGGCGCATTAACTCCGCGGCTCGACGGGCAGCGCTTCTGGCGGGAGCGGCTGGCGACGTTTCGCCTTCACCAAAACGACCACACCAAAAAAGGTACGCCACGTCGTTCAATTTCGTATCCTTTTTCCCTTTTTCCCCTTTCTCTATCTCTTGCAACAGGGACCAGGAAGGGGGATACCCCCAAAGGGATCCTTCCCCGTGAAGGAACTAGGCTCCGAGCCTCCTTACTGATCAGGGGTTCGAAGGCTGGCCCCCCGAAGGGTTCAACAGCCGCCTCAGATCGCGTGGGCCCGACACCCACTACTGGTCAGAGGTTCGAAGGTCGGCCCCCCGAAAGGTTCCACGACCGCCTCAGGCTACTCGGGCTCCGCGCCCATTACTGATCAGGGGTTCGAAGGCTGGCCCCCCGAAGGGTTCACAGTCGCCTCAGACACCGAGCGAGGGATGACCAGGGGTACGTTCGATACATAACCAAGGCTCGGGCTGCGCTCCCGAGGTACCCTAGGACATTTCCGAGACCAGCGGGAACGACTCTGTAACGGAATCCCATCGGAGGGAGGCAACGAGCCCTCGGACCCCGTCGCCAGGGGACCGAGTCCGGCAGATTACCCGCAGGTACTTTTGGGCGTGCCTCCGGGCCCCTAGCCGACCCCCAACGAACGGGGCACGGACGTCCACTCGGATTACCCGATTGCAGCTCACCGGAGACACCATGTTCGGTGCCCATCGAGGGTAACATGGCGCTCTCCCCCCTCCTCCTTGCGGAAAGGCGACGTAGGGGCGTATGTAAAAAAGCCGAGTCTGTTCCTGATCGTCCTCTCGCTCTGTGCGGAGGCTCGGGGGCTGCTCTCGCAAACCCGGCTCCGGCCGAACCGTTGACAGCGTCAACATACCAGCCCGAGAACTTGGGCCCCGACAGTGCACCTGGGCTACGGCCTGTTCGCATGAGGGAACCGCCAGACCAGCCGAAGCATTACGCAAGGCATTAAGACCTCGAAGGAGTGAAACCACTCCTCCGAGGCCTCGGGGGCTACACCCGGCGGGTGCGCTCGCGCGCACCCACCGGAACAAAGTGCAACCGAGAAAGGCTGGTCCCCTTGCAAAAAGTGCGACGAAAGCCTCCAAGCGAGTGTTAACACTCCCTTCGAGGCTCGGGGGCTACTGTCGGGGACCATAATTAGGGGTACCCTCAAGACGCCTAATTCTCAGCTGGTAACCCCCATCAGCATAAAGCTGCAGAGGCCTGATGGGTTTGATTAAGTCAGGGATCAGTCCATACGAGTGACTCGATCACGCCACGCCCGAGCCTAGCCTCGGGCAAGGGCAGCCGACCCTAAGATGTTTCCGTCTCGCCCGAGGCCTCCTCTTTCACGGCAGACGCATCTCCGGCTCGCCCGAGGCCTTGCCTTCGATAAGAAGTAACCCTGACTAAATCACCGCGCCGACCGACCAAGTCACTGGGGCCTTTAACGCAATGAGTAAGACTGACGGGCGGCCAGGCTTGGCCAAAAGCGCCAGAGGAAGCTCCGCCCGACCCAGGGCTCGGACTCGGGCTAAGGCCCCGGAAGACGGCGAACTCCGCTCCGCCCGACCCAGGGCTCGGACTCGGGCTAAGGTCCCGGAAGACGGCGAACTCCGCTCCGCCCGACCCAGGGCTCGGACTCGGGCTAAGGCCCCGGAAGACGGCGAACTCCGCTCCGCCCGACCCAGGGCTCGGACTCGGGCTAAGGCCCCGGAAGACGGCGAACTCCGCTCCGCCCGACCCAGGGCTCGGACTCGGGCTAAGGCCCTGGAAGACGATGAACCCCGCTTCGCCCGACCCAGGGCTCGGACTCCACTCCGACCTCTGCCGAACGACCTCCGCCTCGCCCGACCTGGGAGCTCAGGTTCGGCCTCGGCCATGCAGGACAAACTCGACCTCGGCCTCGGAGGAGCCTCCACGTCGCCCGACCTAGGGCACGAGTCCGCCACGTCGACAGGAAGCGCCATCATCACCCTACCCCGAGCCGACTTGGGCCGCAGGAAACAGGACCGACGTCCCATCTGGCTAGCCCCGCCAGATAGGCAATGATGGCACCTCGCTGGACCCATGACGACGGCGGCTCTCAGCTCTCTTACGAAAGCAGGGGGACGTCAGCAAGGGCCCAACCACTCCGACAGCTGTCCCTCCGCCAAGCTCCGTTGCTTCTCCGACAGCCACGACGCCACACTAGCTGGGTGCCAAGATCTCTCCGGCTGCCACCTTGGCATGTACTTAGGGTACTAGCTCTCCCCCGCTAGACACGTAGCACCTTGCTACACCCCCATTTGTACACCTGGATCCTCTCCTTACGCCTATAAAAGGAAGGACCAGGGCCTTCTTAGAGGAGGTTGGCCTCGCGGGAACGAAGGGCAGGGGCAGGCGCTCTCTCGGGGCCGCTCGCTCCCCTCACCCGCGCGGACGCTTGTAACCCCCTACTGCAAGCGCACCCGACCTGGGCGCGGGACGAACACGAAGGCCGCGGGAATCTCCGACTCCCTCATGACCCGGCTTCGGCCGCCTCGCTCTCGCTCTCTCTCTCCCCCCTTCGCGCTCGCCCACGCGCTCGATCCATCTGGGCTGGGGCACGCGGCACACTCACTCGTCGGCTCGGGGACCCCCCGGTCTCGGAACGCCGACACACGTGCATGTCAGATATTGAAATTTTATATAGCTCACTAATAATAACACACATATGTGGAAGTATGAGCGACACTTACAATGCAAACATCGTTACAAGTTGCACGTCGAGTCTCTGAAGGTTCATCATTAACCACATGTCCTCGAATGTAACAACGGCCTTTTGGTCCGAACCAATAAAAGCATGGTCTGGTATATGCACACTGATGGTGTCGATGCCAACCGATGATGCCCGCATGTACCAGTCATGCAACCTTTTAACACCAGCCAGGACCTTTCTTAGTTTCTCAAGAGGTAGCAGAGGTCTGCCCGGCACATATTTTTTAGGCACGTTTTTGTAATCTGCCTTAGTTGGCTTCTTTATCTTTGCGGCCATTGCCTCAGCCTTTTTTGCAGACTCCTAGTGCTTGGCCAAATCAACAGTTTGTGACGTGAGGCTCCGTCCAATCCCTTTCAAAAACCGAGCTGTGCCAGCAGTAGTAGCTTTACTCTTCTTTTTCTGATACGGGGACACCAATTTTGGTACAGGAAGTTTAGATTTCTTTGATGGCCTTGGATCCTTTGATGGTTGTGGAGAAGGTGGATCCCTTGATGGTGGCGTAGACAGTGGGTCACCAAGAGGATGGGGAGGAGAAGGTGGTGGAGCCCTGAATGGTGATGCTTGTGGCGGAGACGGTGGGTCAGAAAAAGGATGAGGAGCAGCATGTGAAGTTTGAGGAGGTGATGATGGATGTACAATAGGAACAACAATTTGAGAAGGCGGAGACGGTTGGGCCTGCGACGCCTGCGACGAATTCGACCAATCAAGCAATTCGACATCCCTTCGAGGCCAAAGGATAAAATTCTTGATAGCTTGTCCAAGTTTCTCGATACCTTCGGGCCTAGGGATGTCTAGCATGTCGTCCTCGGATCCTTGGACGACCGTCGTCACTTCTACTTTGCAATAATCATCTGGAATATCGTTTCCATGGAACTTGCGTCCTGGGATCGCAAGGCCTATGGCTACTTTCTTTGTACGTTTATTGTTAATACCATATCTTATAACCAGTGTGCACGCCACAGGCCTTGTGATGTCATCAACTGGATAACGGTCCTTATTTCCCGTTGAAGCAACAGAGCTTGGTAATGTCGTACAATCTGTGGAAGCCGGCGGTTGAGCTGCTGGAATTATTTGTATCTGTGGAGTGGTCATCTGTTGAACAGACATCACACTCGCCAACTGTTGCATCAATTCTGGAGGAGGATTCGATAGCATTTGAGACATCCATCTTTGAACTCTTTCTTGGCCTCCTCCTTAAAATAATCCGCCATCTCTTCCTTGTATCAATCACGTTTCTTGTACAGACCTTCCCACTGTGGTCCGAATCCTTCCTTCCATCCTTCCTTAGACGAGATTCCTCGTACACGGCCAGGATGCTCAGGGTTACCGAGACCAGCCGTTAGGATGTCTCTTTCCCTTTGTGGCTTAAAAGTTCCTTGGCTCTGCTTAGCTGCCATTGTATATATGTTTTTTGCCGCTTCTTCGACAATGGGATCATCAAAAGATACACCGGTCTCGGTTTCCCTTGGTTTTCTAGCACGGAGCCAATTTGCCGCCCTTTCACCAAGTTGCTCGGACAGCGTCGGCAACCCTGCGGCCTTCTTCTCGGCGTCTTCTTGTCTCCATTTAGGAACCTGACGCTTGTAACCACCTGTGCCTAGGTGGTGGCGGTACTTGTTCTTCTTTGATAGTTCCGAATTTGCCTCACTTAGAGATATGAAATCAGGGCTGCTCCTCTGCTCTAGAAATACTGCCCACTGACCTGCTGAGATTTTATATTTTTTGGTCGGGTCCAGACCTTTCTTTGCAAACTTTGTGTTCATCTCAGACCTCCAGTTTCGGAAATTGATTGCAAGCTGCTTCATCGTGTATTCCTTCACGAGTTCTTCTGAACCCCGAGGCAGAACGAACCTCATTAATAGCTTATTCCATATTTGATTCTTGACATCATCTGACACATCTCTCCACTGTCGTATTGTTATGTCAAGATTATCTCTAACTAAAAACCCAAGTGCATTCCGGAACTTAGGTAGTGCCTCTTCTGGAGCTAGGGGCTGACCTTTCGGGCTCACGTCTGAGATTTTGTATGTTTTGTCGGGAAACTTGTTCAGCCCCCTGTCACCTCTTTTTCGACCGCTCTGCTTCCTTTTCCTTGACGTCTCGGTTGTTGTCTTGGTCTGTTCCGGTGCGTCTTGGGTCGGCTCCGGTACGTCTTCGTATCGTGCCACGGCTTCTTCGAGTATCGCACGAAATTCAGACACGACCTCCTATTCATGTAATAAAATGCACAAGAGATCATGCATGTGAAATCAGTAGGGTACACATACGAAGCTAAAGATGCGTACTTTTACCTCAGCTTCTCGTGGATCATAAGTAGGGTCACGTTGCAACTCACGGAGAGCAGCCCTATCTATGCTAGTGGTAGGAAAAGGGTCGCTAGGCGTTTCATATCCTTCACTGCTGGATTGTTCTTGAGCAACACTCTTGTCCATGTGCTCGGGCACTAATCCTTGGTCCTTGATCGGAGAACTCATTGAGCTATATATATACAAATACATAAGCAATAATTAAATACATATTAACACATATTAACGTAAGCAATAATTAAATTCATATTAACAAATAGTATAATTAAATACATCCTCGGGCACTAAACCCTTAACCCTAACCCTAACCCTAAACCCTTAACCCTAACCCTAACCCAAAACCCGAACCCTTAACCCAAAACCCGAACCCTTAACCCTAAACCCTAACCCTAACTATAACCCTTAACCCTAACCCTAACCCTAACCCAAAACCCGAACCCTTAACCCAAAACCCGAACCCTTAACCCTAACCCTAACCCTAACCCTAAACCCTAACCCTTAACCCTAACCCTAACCCTAACTATAACCCTTAACCCTAACCCTAAACCCTTAACCCTAACCCTAACCCAAAACCCGAACCCTTAACCCAAAACCCGAACCCTAAACCCTAAACCCTAACCCTAACCCTAACTATAACCCTTAACCCTAACCCTAACCCTAACCCAAAACCCGAACCCTTAACCCAAAACCCGAACCCTTAACCCTAACCCTAACCCTAAACCCTAACCCTTAACCCTAACACTAACCCTAACTATAACCCTTAACCCTAACCCTTAACCATAACCCTAACCCTAACCCTAAACCCTAACCATATAGTATCGTATAGTCGTATAGTATCGTGTAGGACGGGGAGAGAGTCGCATAGGACGTATAAAGAGGGAGAGAGGGAGAATCGTATGGATATTATCGAGTTACGTATAGAGAGGGAGAGAGGGAGAGTCGTATAGGACGAGGAGAAGGAGAGATGGAGAGTCGCATAGGACGTATAGAGAGGGAGAGAGGGAGAGTCGTACGGAAATTATCGAGTTCAGATCGAATTCGGATCGGATCGGATACGTATATTATCGAGTTGTGACGGATAAAATTACAATGTATATATTCAACATACATTTGAACACATATGAACACACATATATATATTGAACACATATGAATACACATATATATTGAACACATACATTTGAACACATATATATATTGAACACATACATTTGAACACATATGAACACACATATGAATAAAAATAAGTATTGTATGAATACTCTCATCTCCTCTCCTCTCTCTCCCTCTCCCTCCTCTCTCTATCTCTCTCCTCTCCCTCCTCTCTCTCTCTCACCCTCCTCTCCCTCCCTCTATCTATCTCCTCTCCCTCTATCTCTCTCCCTCTCTCTATCTCTCTCCTCTCCCTCCTCTCTCTCTCTCACCCTCCTCTCCCTCCCTCTATCTCTCTCCCTCTCCCTCCTCTCTCTTCCCTCTCCCTCTCCTTCCTCTCTCTTCCTCCCTCTCGGCGGCGGCGGCGCGTGCGCCCTCCTCTCTCTTCCCTCTCCCTCTCCCTCCTCTCTCTTCCCTCTCCATCTCCTTCCTCTCTCTTCCTCCCTCTCGGCGGCGGCGCGTGCCCTAGGGTTTTTACTAAACGCGGCGGCGGCGGCTGCCGGCGCGGTAGACGGCGGCGGTACGGCAGATTAGGGGAAAGAGAAAGAAACCTGGAGACGGTGGTGCGGGGGCGGGAATGGCGGCGTGGGGACGGGCGCGGGGACGATCGCCGGCGAAACCTCGGGGTCGAAATCCAGCAGCCTGACGGCGTCGTGTTGAAGTGAACTGGCGCCAGGGACTTGTAAATTTTTCGGCTCCCGCGCGCCACCCTTTATATAGGCGCCATTTCTACTGGCGGTTGACAACGAGAACCGCCAGTAGAAATGGCTTCCACAGACTGTAGAAGCCATTTCTACTGGCGGTTGACAACGAGAACCGCCAGTAGAAACTATTTCTACTGGTGGTTGTCATAGAGAACCGCCAGTAGAAATGGATTCTACAGTCTGTGGAAGCCATTTCTACTGGCGGTTCTCTATGACAACCGCCAGTAGAAATAGTATTTTATTATTATTAACATAGTTTTTTATATATTGTTTTACTTCACTTTTTATATATTATATTAAGTATACTTTTATATATTGTTTAGTATACTTTTACCTCTCTCCATCCCCTCTCTCTCTCCTATCTCTCCATCCTCTCTCTCCCTCTACCTCTCCTCTCTTTCCTCTCCACTCTCTCTCCCCTCTCCCTCTCCATCCTCTCTCTCCTCTCCACTCTCTCTCCCCTCTCCCTCTCCATCCTCTCTCTCCTCTCCACTCTCTCTCCCCTCTCCCTCTCCATCCTCCCTCTCCATCCTCTCTCTCTCCTCTCTCTCCATCCTCTCAACTAAATTTGGCAAAAGAAACATAAGCCAAACTTTCCTAGCAACTAATAAACAAAAAAAATTAATACCCAAACCTATCTTTAACACATGGTGAAAGCCTAGTTTCAAAATGTAGTTAAAATTGAGCAAAAATAAACAACAACTGACAATTGAAACATAATTAAACCAACCTTCCATACAACACATTCACCATTCATTAAGCAACTAAATATGTGTTATGGATAAACTTATTTGAGAACTAAACATGAAAAAGGAGAGGGAATAGACAAAAACTAACCATCTTATGCAACCTCATTTGATGCTTGTTTCTTACTGCCTGATATGTATATATTAGTCGAATAGTCCTCCCTGCTTTTATTTTACCTCGCGTTCTAGGTGATAAACCATGACCGGGAAAAAGACCACGACTTCTCTATGGAGGATGAGGAAGAGGCGGGGTTGGAGGATGAGGAAGAGGCGACTGTGACACTATCCATGGAGAAGGACGCGTTGGAGTGCGACATCTGCTGCCTACCCTTCCAGTCCAAAGTTTTCATGGCAAGTCAGATTACCATGCATGTATATATACAGTACATATTGATCGGTAGACTCCAGCATGATGCTCTGCTCTGTGTAAAATCAGTGCAAGAACGGGCATTCTGGATGTGCAAAGTGCTGCATCCGCACGGACGGTAAGTGCTGCACCTACTCCGAGCGCATTGGCAACAATAGCTCTCTCTCCCTCTCCCTCTCCTCTCTAGAAAGTCGTGTAAAATTATATGCTTTGGTTTGTCGCTAACAAAATGTAGTTAGACTACTTTATCTCTTCCAATAAAAGTAGTTAGACTACTTTATCTCTAACACATGGTGAAACCCTATATCCAAAATGTGGCTAAAATGGAGGAAAAATGAACAAAATTTGGCAAAAGAAACATAAGCCAAACTTTCCTAGCAACTAATAAACAAAAAAAATTAATACCCAAACCTATCTTTAACACATGGTGAAAGCCTAGTTTCAAAATGTAGTTAAAATTGAGCAAAAATAAACAATAACTGACAATTGAAACATAATTAAACCAACCTTCCATACAACACATTCACCATTCATTAAGCAACTAAATATGTGTTATGGATAAACTTATTTGAGAACTAAACATGAAAAAGGAGAGGGAATAGACAAAAACTAACCATCTTATGCAACCTCATTTGAGGAAATAGAGAAAATTACCTAGCTATACTCTTCTCTCTCACATGTAAAACCCTAGATCCAAAATGTGGCTAAAATTGAGCAAGAATGAACAAAAATTGACAAAGAAACATAAGCCAACCTTTCTTATCCACCTTCTTCCAAGAAATGAAGACCAAAACCTCCCCCCTTATATTTTTGTGAAATCTGGACCTCCAAAATCGCCTCCAATGGAAGCTGGCTGCGAGCATACAATTCACTGTCGCGGGGAAGAAGAGGGATATTTATAACAGACAGTTCACTGGCGGTTGGCTTGAAAAACCGCCAGTGGAAACCTATTTCCACTGGCGGTTATCTTAACACAACCGCTAGTGGAAATAGGGTATTTACACTGGCGGTTCTGTTACACCAACCGCCAGTGGAAATTGGTTTCTACTGGCGGTTCTGTTACACCAACCGCCAGTGTAAATACCCTATTTCCACTGGCGGTTGTGTTAAGATAACCGCCAGTGAAAATAGGTTTCCACTGGCGGTTCCTAAGTCGGGTCCACCTTGTTTTTTTTACTGGCGCGTGATAACTGAAACCGCCAGTGATAATTTATGGGTGCCGCAGGCTATGAGCTCTTTTCTACTAGTGCACAAGACAAAAAGAGTTTCACCAAGGGTCTAGATGTAAAATATAGATAGACGTCTCATATTACTTTGGAACTCGATCCAATGCTGGAGACATCCTAGGTGACGTGGCTTGTCTGTTTTGCAAGTAAACCCACACGTTTTAGAATATTAAGATATATTCACTATCTGTTGATCAATGGTTCATCTGATTCTCTATGTCCTTCTTAGGGACTTAACATACCTTTATGTTAAACTCTCCTCATGAATCAAATGAAGGTGGTCACAACATATCCTTGAGCACTGCCTATAGGTACATCCAAATTTGGTGACCATTGTGCAGTAGACACATGCATGAAGAGTCTAACATTGACAAGGGGTAGCAAAGAAGGTCAGATGGATGGGTGCTGGAGGCACAAGAATGACATCCGAGTCATAGTCATATGATTTAACTATGATGGGAACTGTTGCTAGAGGAGGCATAGATGGAGGCAAACGAGGAGTCGAGGCTGAAGGAAGGGACCTCACCCTCCAATTTGGTCTCTAGTTTTCAAGGATCAAATAAATTAGGGGTCATGATGGTCATAGCCATGGCATGCTATTTGTGCCGCTCCTTCTCCTACACACTTGCCCTCTATGCTCTTGCCCATCATGCTACACCTTGGCTTTTCATCAAACACAACTTGATTTTGTCCCTCACTTTGTAAATAGCTTCCAAGGATGCAAGGCTAGGTCAAAGGAGGGAAACATTATAGCTGCAACATGGACTCAGGTGATGTTAGCATCGATTGATCAAGAGAGGAGAGGGAGAGGGAAGAGATAGACAGACAGATGGACTGATAGATACATAGAGAGGGAGCTGCTTGACATAACTTATGGTTAATAGTAAGAAGATGAGGTAAAATGATGTTTCTCCACGTTCTTTTCCTTCATGTATTAGAAAAGTTAATAAGACTATTATTCCCATGATTCACAACAAGTTAAATGGTCACAAGTTTATAATAGTTCATAGTGTGATTTGTCTAATTATTCGACATTTATTTAGGGCCTATTTGGCATAGCTCTGGAGAAGACCTTAAGTTAGAGTAAAAAATTTTACCCGGACGCCTCATCTCTGGAGAAAAAATTCCATGGAGTTTTTGGAGTTGTGACTCCTTATCGGTGTGAGACTCCTCATTGGGGAAGGGCGGGGCTCCTCATCGAGTTTCAATCTAGCAAATTGGTGTCTGCTTCAAACCTATGCTTTTTCCTGTTATGTATTTGTGTGTGTTAGGATATGTATTTGTAGTTGTCTGACACTTGATGTCGATGTTATCTATGACCTCATTAAATGAAGGAACCATTGAGCATGACAATATTCATGGTCCGTATTTGTACAACACTGTTAATGTGCATGACACTAATACATGAATTTGTATAGTTTCCAGTTGAAAGGGAAATATGCGCTTGGGCTATTTCCATATTGTTTTGGTGATTAGATGCACAACACACTAGGTGAGAACTAATAAATGGATATCTAGATGGATCAAGTGTGAAGGTAAGTTCTAGACACTTAGTCAATTATTTTATGTGCTAAACATGCTTGTCTAAGTACCAGGAACTCTATTAAGTCAAGTTCAAAAGCAGCAAAAGGAGTATAGCTAAAACAGCCAGTGGAGCACCAGTTGCGGGTGCACCAGACACTGTCCGGTGCACAGGCTGGCTCAGCGATGAACTCGCTGCTCTTGAGAATCGTCAAGGGCGCTGCGGCTAAAATTCACCGGACTGTCCGGTGTGCACCGGACTGTCCGGTGAGCCAACAGCGCCTGCGCCAACGGTCAGCAGCGCGATCAGTGGGCGACGCGTGGCTAGAGCCAACGGTCACTAGGCCGCACCGGACTGTCCGGTGTGCACCGGACAGTGTTCGATGTGCCAAGGGGACCGAGGGCTCAACGGTCGGCTTTGCCAAAGAAAGATAGAAATCATGCACTGTTCATGTCCGATGGTGCATCGGATTGCCCGGTGCGCTAATGGACAGAAGGCAAGAATTGCCTACCAAATGGAGATCTAACGGCTCCTAGCTGCCTCGGGGCTATAAAAGGGACCCCTAGGCGTATGGAGCAGTACACCAAGCCTCCATTGAACATCCTAAGATGCCTAGACACCGCAAGCACGCATCCGGATCACTGTGATTAAGATTTAAGCACTTGTTGAGTTGTAGACTCGCTGTGCTGTGTTTTGTGTGCTCGTGTCTTGACTTGTGTGTATGTCATTGCTGTGACTCTAGCTCTTACGTGTGTTTCTTTCCCTCCCTTACTCTTGTGGTTTTCATTGTGATCAATTTTGTAAGGGTGAGAGACTCCAACTTGTGGAGATTCCTCATAAAGGGAACATCTACTATAAGAAAGAAAACCGTGGTATTCAAGTGGATCATTGGATCGCTTGAAAGGGGTTGAGTGCAACCCTCGTCCATTGGGACACCACAACGTGGAAGTAGGCAAGTGTTCTACTTGGCCGAACCACAGGATAAAAATCGTTGTGTCATCTGTTGTTATTCTTGTGTGATTCTCTCTGCTTCTACTCACTTGATAATTGCTCTAAGTTTAATACTCACTTTGTGAAGAGCAATTAAGCGAAGAAGTCACCTCTCTCTCTAGTCATAACACCTTGGTTTTGATTCCACTAACATTTCATAAACCAAGTTTGTTCTATTTAGTGTTGATTTTTACAGGATCACCTATTCACCCCCCTCTAGGTGCTCTCAATTGGTGTCAGAGTCATACTCTTCATTAAGGGACTAACCGCCCGAAGAGATGGATCTAAAGGTAAGGGGATGGTGATCAACGACAAGGAGAAGGAGACCCTCTACGTCAACAGCCAAAAGACGACAAGCCCACTGACTCAGGCTCAAGTCACAAGAAGAGGGATGAAAAGAAGAAGAGGCGCATAAAGAAGATCATCTACTACGACAGCGACACCTCCTCTTCTTCACCAAGGGATGACGACGACGAAGACTCTTCGTCGAAAAAGAAAACGGTTAATCCAAACTATTCTTTTGATTATTCTCGCATCCCTTATAATTCAAATGCCCATTTACTATCTATTCCACTTGGAAAACCCCCACACTTCGATGGAGAGGACTATTCATTTTGGAGTCATAAAATGTGTAGTCACTTATTTTCTCTCCATCCTAGTATTTGGTAAATTATTGTGGAATGCATTTCGATAGCACTGACAATCCTATATTTATCAATGAGCAAATACATAAAAATGCATAAGCTACTATTGTTTTGCTGGCATCTCTATGCAGGGATGAATATAACAAAGTAAGTGGCTTGGACAATGCCAAGCAAATATGGGACACCCCCAAAATCTCTCACGAGGGTAATGATGTCAGCATGATTACCAAGATGGAACTAGTGGAAGGCGAGCTAGGGAGGTTCTCCATGATAAGGGGAGAGGAGCCAACTCAAACTTACAACAGGCTCAAGACCCTAGTCAACAAGATTCGAAGCTAGGGGAGTACAAGATGGATGGATCATGATGTCGTCCGACTCATGCTAAGGTCATTTACCGTTATTGATCCTCATCTTGAAATCTTATTCGTGAGAACCCCAGGTGTTGGGGGCCTTCGGCTTCCGAAGGTCCTCAAAAATATGATTTAACAATGTTTCTGGAGTATAATACATGAACAGGTACCTTCGGGCTCGGATCAGAACCACAGTGTGAAGAAGCACAAAGAATACGAAGGTTGGTGCAGAGCCGAAGCCATGTGCAGGAGAGCTTCGGCATGATAGCTGTCGGGTACCGTAATTAGGGGTACCCCCAATGCTCCTTAACCCGGCTGGAAAACATCTCCAGAACAAACCATACACGGCTGATGAAGCGCGGTTCAAGTCAAGGCCTCGTCTACCAAGGGACGCGACCTCATCCAAGCCCAGCCTTGGGCAAGGACAGTAGTCTCGGACGAATTCACGCCTCGCCCGAGGGTCCCCTCAGTCAGCAGACACACCCCCGTCTCACTCAAGGCTAAGCTCGAGCGAACTTTGTCGTGCAGCGACCTCGGCCGAATCACCTTACCAACCGACCGTATCGCATGTGCATTCAATGCGGGGATCGCCTGACACCTTATCTTGACACGCGCGCCTCAGTCGGCAAGGTCGAAGTGACCGCAGTCACTTCGCCCCTTTACTGACCGTTCTGACAGGAGAACAACGCTATTCACCCTGTTCCGGCTACTGTGCCAACCACCAGGGTAAGACTAGCAACAGTAAGTCGTGACCTCCCCCGAGTTCAGCCTCGAGCGCAACAAGGAGCTCCGCCTCGCCCGACCTTAGGCCTCGGCCTCGAGATAATGTCTCCGCCTCGTCTGACCCTGGGCCTTGGCCCCAGCCTCAGCCTTGGGAGGAGTCACAACCTCGCCTGACCTCAGCCTCGGCCTTAGGAGAAGTCTCCGCCTCGTCCGACCTCGGCCTCGGACCGACTACGCTATAGGGGATACATCATTACCCTACCCCTAGCTAGCCCTTCAGGCTACGAAGGAACAAGACTGGTGTCCCATCTAAGTTACTCCGGTAACAGGTAATGATGGTTCCCCGCGTGCGCCCATGACGTCGGTTGCTCTCAACCCCCTACGGAAGCAAGGAAACATCAGCAGGATCCATGCCGCACCGCCAACTATGCTTCTACAGGGCTAAAGGCACTTCTCCGACGGCCACGTTAGAACATGTACAGGGCTCAAGGCACTTCCCTGCCAGCCACGTTAGCTCATAGCTACACCCCCATTGTACAGCTGAGCATCTCCTTGTATCTATAAAAGGGGATGTCCAGGGCCTTCCTAAGGGAGGGGAGACGGAACGTACGAACGTGCGACGTACGAACGGGCGAAGGCAGGTGAGCAGAGGCAGGCAGAGTAGGAGAGACGCGGTAGAGGCAGACTCAGACAGCTCACCTCAAGGCCGAACCCTCTCTTTCTCTCTCTCTCTCGCTCTCGCTCTCTCGCAACGCTTGTAACCCCTACTACGAGCATCCCGGTGCAAGATAACATAAGCCTCTTTTCCCTCTTGTGTTCCATCTTGCATCAACCCATCTGGGCAGGGACACGCAGCGACAAATTCACTAGTCGGTTGACGGTCCACGCGGGTCCAAAACGCCGACAGTTGGCGCGCCAGGTAGGGGGTTGCTGTGTGTTAACAAATACTTTTCCGTTGAGTTCCAGATGGGTAGCTTTCAGCAACCTCTCCAGCCCGGGACGGTGCTTCGCTTTGGGAGTCTCGAGTTCATATCCCACGACGGTAGCTACGACATGGTACTCCTCCCCTCACAGCACGGCAACAACAACGGTCGTCGGCTCGCCCGGCGGAGGCAAACTCGATGACGGCATCTCCCCGCGGCAGAAGAGGAACACCCTGGTTTGCCCCGCCACCCTCCTCACCGGAGGAGGAGGAGACGGGGCAACCGTGGCCAGGCAGGAGGCTGCACCTCATCGGCTGTCGAACCAGAGCGAGTCAACGACGCCGGCACCCCTGCGGGGGATATGTCGGGTGTTGCCCTCGCGCCTGAGACAACGACGGATGTCGCTTCCCAGCAACGTGCCAACCCCAAGCGGACTGATGACGCCAGCACCCTCACGAAGGACTTGTTGGGCGTTAGCCTTGTACCTGAGATAACGGAGCAGTCCGTCCCCGATGCGACTTCGCCACTGTCCATCAACCAAGAGGTACCATCCGTTTTCCACCCTGTTCCCTTTAGATTCAGCTTCGATCCACCAAGCAACCCCGCTTCGGTGAGCACGTTCTTGAGGGCATATCCTGACCTTCCGGGGTACCATATGTGGTCAACTTGGGACCGACTGACAGCCGTCTCAACCTCCAGACCCACGGGTTCTGAGGAAGAGGATGACCTCGACGTCAGTTGGGATTTCTCCGGACTCCGTGATCCCGGTGCCATGCGTGACTTCATGTCCGCATGTGACCACTGCCTCTCCGGCTGCTCTGATGATGGCCACAGCCTTGACGACGAGGGTTGCGACCCAACTCGCGAGTGCTACCACATCGATCAGGAAGATCACGACGGAGAAAACCACCTCGGCATGCTAGGAAGTGATGGCACCCTTGCACCTGCGTCTCGCGTTGAGATCCCGCGGGAGCTAGCTGTGGTCCAAGTCCCTGCGGGGGTCAGGACACATAGCTTGAGCAACTCCACGAGATGCAGGCCAAGCTCGACGAAGAAGCAGGGCGGCTTGTGCGTCTCTGACAAAACATCGAGCAGGAGTGGGTAGGTCGGGCACTCGCCGGAGGAGCGCGTCATCGGGCCCGGGACGTCCAGCGCCGTATCGTTGACGATGCCAGGGCAGGGCTGCCCCCGGCCTTCAGTGGGGCCGGCTAGAACCTAGCTACAGCGACGATGCTACTTCGAACAATGCTGGAGCCATCCACCACCGAGGGGCGACGTATCAAGGGCGAGCTCAAGGGCCTCCTGGAAGACGTCGTTGTCCGACAAGCCGAGAGCTCTACCTCCCGGAGGCGAGGAGACCCCTCAGAGCATCACGCAACGCCCTCCTGACGCATGCGAGAGGCCTCGGTCCAAACCGAGCGCACACGGGACGGGACGCCTGCAGCCCCGGATCGCCTCGGCAATAAGCAACACTGCCGCGACCGTCGAGCCCGACTCGAGGAAAGAGTGCACCGAGGCTACCACCCCAGGCGCAGGGGATGATACGACAGTAAGGAGGATCGGAGTCCCTCGCCCAAGCCACCAGGTCCGCGAGTCTTCAGCCAGGCCATACGACGAGCGCCGTTCCCGGCCCGGTTCCGAGCCCCGACCACCATCACCAAGTACTCAGGGGAGACAAGGCCGGAGTTGTGGCTTGCGGATTACCGGCTGGCATGCCAGTTGGGAGGGACGGACGACGACAACCTCATCATCCGCAACCTCCCCCTTTTCCTCTTCGACGCTGCCCGAGCCTGGCTGGAGCATCTGCCTCCTGCGCAGATCTCCGACTGGGACGACCTGGTCAAGGCTTTCGCTGGAAATTTCCAGGGTACGTACATACGCCTAGGGAACTCATGGGATCTCCGAAGCTGCCGCCAGCAGCTAGGGGAATACCTGCGAGAGTACATCCGGCGGTTTTCAAAGCAGCGCACCGAGCTGCCCAACATCACCGACTCGGACGTCATCGGGGCATTCCTCGCCGGCACCACATGCCGAGACCTGGTGAGCAAACTAGGACGCAAGACTCCCACCAAGGCGAGCGAATTGATGGACATCGCCACCAAATTCACCTCTAGTCAGGAGGCGGTCGAAGCCATCTTCTGGAAGGACAAGCAACCTCAGGGAGGGCAGAAGGAAGACGCCCCCGAGGCGTCCGCCCAGCGTGGCACGAAGAAGACCAGGAAGAAGGCGCAAGCGAAGTGCAACGCCGTTGATGCGGATCTCATCGCTGCTGCCAAGCACAGGAACCCTCGGAAGCCTCCTGGGGGAGCCAACGCGTTCGACAAGATGCTCAAGGAGTTGTGCCCCTATCACAGGGGTCCCGTCAAGCACACCCTTGAAGAGTGCGACATGCTCCGGCGCTACTTCAACAAGGCTGGACCCTCGGCAGAAGGTGGCAAAGACCAAGGCAACAACAAGAAGGGGGCGACAAGGAAGAGGAGTTCTCGGAGGTCCACAACTGCTTCATGATCTACGGCGGACAGATGGCGAACGCCTCGGCTCGGCACCGCAAGCAGGAGCGCCGGGAGGTCTGCTGAAGGTAGCGGCGCCGGTCTACCTAGACTGGTCCGACAAGCCCATTACCTTCGACCAAGGCGACCACCCCGACTATGTACCGAGCCCAGGAAGGTATCCGCTTGACGTCGACCCTGTCATTGGCAACACTAGGCTCACCAAGGTCCTCATGGACGGAGGCAGCAGCCTCAACATCATCTAAGTCGAGACCCTAGGGCTCTTGGGGGTCGATCTGTCCACGATCCGGGCCGGTGCAGCACCTTTCCACGGGTCGTTCCCGGTAAGCGCGTCCTGCCCATTGGGCAACTTGACTTGCCCGTCTGCTTCGGAACTCCCTCCAATTTCCGAAAGGAAACCCTCACTTTCGAGGTGGTTGGGTTCCGAGGGACCTACCACGCGGTGTTGGGAAGACCGTGCTACGCCAAGTTCATGGCCGTCCCCAACTACACGTACCTCAAGCTCAAGATGCCAGGCCCCAACGGAACCATCACCGTCGGATCCACGTACCGCCACGCTTACGAGTGCGACGTGGAATGCGTGGAGTACGCCGAGGCCCTCGCCGAGTCCGAAGCCCTCATCGCCGACATGGATTGCCTCTCCAAGGAGGCACCCGACGCGAAGCGACGCGCCGGCAACTTCGAACTAGCCGAGGCGGTTAAGTCCATCTCCCTCGACCCCAGCAACGACGCCGGCAAGAAAGTCAGGATCGGCTCCGAGCTCGACCCCAAATAGGAAGCAGTGCTCGTCGACTTTCTCCGTGCAAACGACGAAGCTTTTACGTGGAGTCCCTCGGACATGCCCGGCATACCGAGGGATGTCACCGAGCATTCACTGGACATCCGAGCCGGTGCCCGACCCGTGAAGCAGTCCCTGCGCCGCTTTGATGAAGAAAAGCGCAGGGCCATAGGCGAGGAGGTCCACAAGCTAATGGCTGCAGGGTTCATCAAAGAGGTATTCCATCCAGAATGGTTAGCTAACCCTGTGCTTGTAAAGAAAAAAGGTGGGAAATGGAGGATGTGCGTAGACTACACTGGTTTAAACAAAGCATGTCCAAAGGTTCCCTACCCCCTGCCTCGCATCGATCAAATTGTGGACTCCACTGCTGGGTGCGAAACCCTGTCTTTCCTCGACGCCTATTCGGGCTATCACCAAATCAAGATGAAAGAATCCGACCAGCTCACGACTTCTTTCATCACACCCTTTGGCATGTATTGTTATACTACAATGCCATTTGGCTTGAGGAATGCAGGTGCCACCTACCAAAGGTGCATGAACCATGTGTTCGGAGAACACATCGGTAGAACGGTCGAGGCTTACGTCGATGACATCATTGTCAAGACAAGGAAAGCCTCCGACATCCTCTCCGACCTCGAAGCAACTTTCGGGTGCCTGCGTGCAAAGGGCGTAAAACTCAATCCCGAGAAGTGTGTCTTCGGAGTCCCCCGAGGCATGCTCCTAGGGTTCATCGTCTCCGAACAAGGCATCAAGGCCAACCCAGAGAAAATTGCGGCCATCACCAACATGGGGCCCATCAAAGATTTAAAAGGAGTACAAAGGGTCATGGGATGCCTTGCGGCTCTGAGCCGCTTCATCTCGCGCCTCGGCGAGAAAGGATTGCCCTTGTATCGCCTCTTAAGGAAGGCCGAGCGCTTCACTTGGACCCCCGAGGCTGAAGAAGCCCTCGGAAACTTAAAGGCACTCCTTACTAACGCGCCCATCTTGGTGCCCCCCGCTGCGGGAGAAGCCCTCTTGATTTACGTAGCCACAACGACTCAGGTGGTCAGCGTCGCGATCGTAGTCGAGAGACGAGAAGAGGGGCATGCACTGCTCATCCAGAGGCCGGTCTACTTTATCAGCGAGGTGCTATCTGAGACCAAGATCCGCTACCCACAAATCCAGGATGTAACACCCCTGGTGTTACTGTAACTAAAACTTGAGCATGACATCATAAACATTGGCATTGCATATGATTGATATACCTAGAGTGCATTTACTAGGTAAAAATTTCAAACAAGTGTATTGTTTTTGATATTTTGTAAATAGACCCCTGGTTAAGGAACTTGACCCTGAATAGAGATTAATGGGGTAAAACTTAACCCAAGATGAGAAAACCTAAAGGCTTTAGGGGAAAGAGTTATAAATGTCCCCAAAAACAAAGTTGAGTCACATTTATACCCCTGGATACCAACAATCTCAAATAGAACCCTGGAAAACCCTAAAAACCAAACCCTAGGGACCTAAGTGCAAAATTAGTCCACTTTTGGACTAAAGTGCAAAAATCAAGTCAAATAAGTATCTTAAGTTATTTGGGTCACTCATATGTGAATTTGCAATCCAAAACTTAAGATTTGGACTTAAGTGCAAAAGTGCCACACTTAACCCTTTTGGGTTAAGTCTGGATTTCAGTGTGGTTCATCCAACTTGAAGCCCTTGTAACTTTTAAATCAGAGGGTTTTTGCCCTAGGTCACCACATCAAAATTGTAGCCCAATTATAGGAGAACAACTTTGCTTAAGAGTGGGAGCAGAGTTGTTAAGCAAATATTAGAGATAATCCAGCTCAAAGTTTGGCTGTCAGACAATTCCTAGACTGAATCTTCAGTAACAATGAGACAGGACCAACTTTAAGCTCGATTTTGAATGAGATCCAGTGACTTTTTGTGGGAGCATATTGTATCAAAGTTATAGGTGAATTATAGCTCTACAACTTTGCTGCAGAAGGTTGGCAGTGGTTTCACATAAAATTTGGAGAAACTGAGGCCTTAAATCTCTCTGTCAGTTCATCTGAAAGGAGCTCGCCATGGTACAGTAACTTGACTGGATCAGATCAACCGCGCGGCTGCCCTCAACGCTGGTGACCCTTCGCCGTGATTCACGCCACCGCTGTTGGATTCGTGCTCTGGGTGAGTGGATAACGTTGTGCGGTAGAAGCCCCTCGCCGACGGTGAGCTGGAGGTCACTCCGGTGACATCACCGTGGCTCTCTCTCCCTCTTTGCGGCTGAGCGGATTAACACGCCGGCGACCGCCGTCTTCCGGCCATACGCCGCGTGGCTCTCACTTTCCACCGCACCACCGTGTCTTCCCCTCGCTCTCCGTGGCTCACCGGAGTAATCGCCACGCCTCTAGACACGTATTCACCGCGCCGCTCTCTTCCTCATCTCCGGCCGCCGCACGTCCTGCTCAAAATTCGTGGCCACCGCCCGCTAGCGCTATAAATTGACCTCGCCCGTAGCTGCGTAGCATAGTCGCCCACCCAGCTCCCAGTAATCGTGAGCAACCGTGCCTCCGAGAACTCGAATTTGGATTTCTCCCCAAATCCACTTTCCGCCACCGTGAATCAAGCTCACCGTGGCCAGCTCGATTTAGGTAAGCTCAAGTCCCTCTGCTGCTTGTTCTAGCATCCCTCAGCTCCTCTCAAACTCCCTGACCCCTTTGATTGAGCTAAGTCGCCATAGTTCACCGGGAACACCTTCATCCATCCGCGACGTTCTCGGTCACCGTGGCTAGTGCTCCATAGTTAGTTTTAGATGCAATTAGTTTGGGGAAAATGCTCCCCTGGTCATGAATTTGGGTTAGTCTTAGTCCCAACGCCGGTCATCGCCTCAATCGGCCGGTATTGATGCTCGCCGGAGCTCGGCCGGGCGCGACGCCGTCGTGGACCTCCAGCTGCGAAGAAATAGAAGTTCAGGGGCGTTTCTGGAAACTGTCAGTGATACGTAGAAACAGTGAATGACCTCGTTTGCTGTTTGACAAAAACGCGGGGGCCGTTCTGCAAAACCGCCAGGGCGCGGGCGCGCGCAAGCGCTTTCCCCCTCCGAGCTGGGCTACTGGGCTGAAATCAGCCCAGTACTATTCATCCGTTTTCTTTTTCTTTTATCTCTAGAGCCAAAACAATTATAGAAAACAGTAGAAAAATGGCAAAATTGTAAAACCAATTTTCCTAGGTTCATAATTTTCCCTAGAATTTAATAAAAATAGTTTTGTGATTTTTAGTGGAAATGAGAAATTTTAAGGTATTTAAAGTGGTTAAAAGTATTAGTTATGGATTTTTAGAAAATAATTGGTAAGTCCAAAAATGCCCAAACTTTTTATGGGAACTTAAAACAATATTTAGAAGCCTTGGGTAGAATTTGAGTTGATTTGGACCATGTTTGATAACTAGAACCCAAAACCACCCCCCTGCCCTGTGAACTCCTTTACCAACTCCGGAAACCCTAGGTTCTCGGAGTACCGTGAAGGAAAGTTGTACTCAAGACTTAGATAATAAGTTTATATTATCTTCGCATCCTCATGAGCATCCCATGGCATCCATTCTTATGCATATATATGGTTATGTTAGAACACGAAGAAGAAGAAGAAGTCACTGAAGAGGGGACCCCACCAGCCTCAGATCCTCAAGCAGGCAACTGCTTTTATTTCGATATTTGTGGATCCGAGCAGGTCTCACCTGTTAACAAAGGCAAGCCCCGGTGCATTTGCCACCCTCCTTGTTGTTTTAAATCTTTCTCACTTGCTTGATGCATTAGGTGATAGGAGTTGATTGATAAAACAATTCCTGCATTACCTTCCTTGAATTTGATTACCTTCCTTGATCACCCGTTTTACAAAAGATTTTGATGCTTAGCCTTGCTTTAGAAAAACAAAATGTTTTGTATTCACAAAAGATGATGTGGCAAAAGTGGGTGGGGTGTTTTTGAAAATAAAATTTGATGGTGGATCCCTCAGGGTCGTGATGGATTCAACATCTGGAAAAGATGTACCTCTGCCAGGTACCAAACTTTGGGTTTGAAATAATTAAGATGAGACCGGGCGGGTGACTTGCACGAGAAAGGAGTCTCGGTGTAGTGTCTCCGTCTGAGTCGATTAAGGACCTTGTCGATGTAGGCTTGTTGATCGAGGACCCTTTAACTGGTCACATGCCTCGTCATGGGTAAGCCTTGCCTCGGGCAGACTAAGGCCGGAATAAGATAACACGAAATGGGCGTGGAGCGGTGGCGAGAGTAGCGTGTACCCTCCGTGGCACGAGGCTGGACGGTGGTGTATCTGTGCTCTCGGTTTGCGTGAACCTGATCCGGTCTTAAGAACCTCGGTGGCGGGTTGACATATGCAAGGGTTAAGTGCTACATATGTCGTGTGATTGGAGATCCTCAGCTGAGTATAATCGATTCGGATCGCCGTACCTTCGCGGTTATGAAGACTTGGTCACTACCCTACACGTAGCATTCCACTAAAGATGATGGGTATTTGTTAAGAAATTGGCTAGTGCAGGACCAGCGATTGAACTAGGGTAGAAAGAACTCTAGTTGCAGGTAATTGAACTTAACTGGACAAATAAAATTGGATTTTTAAGGATCCACTTTAGTAAGCATTTATGCAAAACAGAGTCTTTGAGTATTGAGAAGCCTTACCTTGACTCCCTAAAAGCCAGCATACCCTTGAGAGTCTTTTCTTTAGTCGGGTAAGTCTTGCTGAGTAATTCCATACTCAGGGTTTATCCCTTCGTTGTTTTTAGGTGAGGAAGTAGCAGATTTCTGCTGCTTCTGTGCCAAGGTGGTTCCCAAAGAAGAAACACAAGACTGAAGTGCGGGAGGACTTGGTCCTCCATATAGATCTTTTACTTAAATCTTCTTGGGAGGAGTTTTTGCCTCCCTTGGTTTGTATAATATTACTACTCAGCACTCGCTCTTAGTTCTGGTCTGTAATAAAACAACTTGAGCTTGCTTTTAAATAAATGTGAATTATGTAATCGCTTCCGCAATTCTTTACCTCCGATGTTCTGTAATGTCTGCAAGACGGGTGAATCGTTCCTGGTAAGGTAAGGAAAGATACCGAACTTGTCAAGTAATTCAGGGGCACCTACAGAGTTGTCTGAAGTCCGTTGGACAAGGACAACTGTAGGTGGGCCTAATTACTTGGAAGGTTCCGTCACACAGAAGCTACTGTACGCAGTAATTCTGACACGGCGAAAGTTGCGACCCTACTTCGAGTCTCATCCGGTGACTGTGGTGTCGTCCTTCCCCCTGGGAGAGATCATCCAGTGTCGAGAGGCCTCGGGTAGGATAGCAAAATGGGCAGTGGAACTCATGGGCGAAACACTTTCATTCGCTCCTCGGAAGGCCATAAAATCTCAAGTCTTGGCAGACTTTCTGGCTGAATGGGTCGACACCCAATTGCCGACAGCTCCAATATAGCCCGAACTTTGGACCATGTACTTCGATGGGTCGCTTATAAAAACAGGAGCAGGTGCTGGCTTGCTCTTCATCTCACCCCTCGGGAAACATGTGCGCTACGTACTGCGCCTCCATTTTCCGGCGTCAAACAACGTGGCCGAGTATGAGGCTTTGGTTAATGGGTTGCGCATCATCGTCGAGCTAGGGGTTCGGCGCCTCGACGCTCGTGGCGACTCGTAGCTTGTTATTGACCAAGTCATGAAGAACTCCCACTACCGCGATCGGAAAATGGAGGCCTACTGCGACGAAATTCGGCGCTTGGAAGACAAGTTCTACGGGCTGGAGCTCAACCATGTTGCTCGACGGTACAACGAGACCGCGGATGAGCTGGCAAAAATAGCCTCGGGGCGAACAACGGTTCCCCCGGACGTCTTCTCCAGGGACATATATCAACCATCCATCAAACTCGATGACGCGCCCGAACCCAAGGAGACCTCGGCCCAGGAAGAGGAACCCTCGGTCGCCGAGGGTGAGGCCCTACGCTTTGAGGGAGAATAGAACGAGGTTGCGCCAAACAAAGACTGACAGACCCCGTACCTGGAATACCTCCTCCGAGGAGAGCAGCCCCTCGACAAGGCCGAAGCTCAGCGACTGGCTCGGCGTGCCAAGTCGTTCGTTTTGCTGGGTGATGAAAAAGAGTTATACCACCGCAGCCCCTTGGGCATCCTCCAACGATGCATATCCATTGCCCAAGGACAAGAGCTGTTACAAGAAATACACTCGGGGGCTTGCGATCACCATGCAACACCTCGAGCCCTCGTGGGAAACGCTTTCCGACAAGGGTTCTACTGGCCGACCGTGGTGGCCGACGCCACTAGGATTGTACGCTCCTGCCGAGGGTGTCAATTCTACGCAAGATAGACGCACCTGCCCGCTCAAGCCCTGCAGACAATACCAATCACTTGGCCGTTTGCCATGTGGGGTCTGGACCTCGTCGGTCCCTTGCAGAAGGCACCCGGGGGCTTCACGCACCTGCTGGTCGCCATCGACAAATTCTCCAAGTGGATCGAAGTCCGACCCTTAACCAGCATCGGGTCCGAGCAGGCGGTGGCGTTCTTCACAAATATCATCCATCGCTTTGGTGTCCCAAATTCAATCATCACCGATAATGGCACGCAGTTCACTGGGAAAAAGTTACTGTACTTCTGCGAGTACCACCACATCCGTGTGGACTGGGCCGCCGTAGCTCACCCCAATGACAAATGGGCAGGTGGAGCACGCCAACAGTATGATTTTGCAGGGACTAAAATCGAGGATCTACAACGACCTCAACAAGTTTGGCAAGCGGTGGATAAAAGAACTACCCTCGATGGTTTGGAGTCTGAGGACGACGCCGAGCCGGGCCACGGGCTTCTCGCCGTTTTTCCTAGTCTATGGGGCCGAGGCCATCTTACCCACGGACTTGGAATACGGTTCCCCGAGGACAAAGGCTTACGATGACCAAAGCAACCAGACCAGCCGAGAGGATTCATTGGACTAGCTGGAAGAGGCTCGGGACGTGGCCTTACTACACTCGGCGCGGTATCAGCAGTCTCTGCGACGCTACCACGCCCGAAGGGTTCGGCCCCGAGACTTCCAAGTGGGAGACTTGGTACTTCGTCTACGACAAGACGCCCGAGGGCGCCACAAGCTAACTCCTCCCTGGGAAGGGCCGTTCATCATCACCAAGATTTTGAAGCCCTGGACATACAAGCTGGCCAACGATCAAGGCGAGGTCTATAGCAACGCTTGGAACATCGAACAGCTACATCTCTTTTATCCTTAAAATGTTTCAAGTCGTTCATGTATCTCGCTTTCTTTACATGCATAAATAAAGTCTAACCATCAAGGAAGGATCAGCCTTGCCTCGGCAAAGCCCGACCCTCCCTCGGGGGCTAGAAGGGGGGAATCCCCTCTGCGTCAAAATTTTCCTCGGAAAAGTCTTTTACCAGAACGACTTTCACGCTTTTCGACTGCGTCGATAACAGAATCCTAAAGACGAGCAAGAGAGATCTTGAGCGGCAAGGCCGACCGAGCCGAGGGACTCCTACGCCTCCGGGATATGGATACCTCACTCATCACCTTCCGCGAAAGGCAGCTCACGCTCGGATAAGTGATTATGCTACTGAACAAGTCCTAACGCTCGGGTAGAAAACGACTTTCGTGCCATTTCGACTATATCGATAGCGGAATCCTAAAAACAACGCGAGAGACCTTGAACGGCAAGGTCGACCGAGCCGAGGACTCCTACGCCTCTAGGATACGGATACCTCACTCGTCACCTTCCACGAAGGGTAGCTCACGCTCGGATAAGTGACTCTGCTACCGAACAAGTCTTAATACTCGAAACGAGAGGAAAGAAAACGCAGCTTTAAACTTCAACATTGAAAATGTTTAGGCCTCAGCGGCCACAAGAAACATACGCATACTTAAAACAAACTGTTCCTGCAGGCTCAGACATCGGCAGGGGGAGGAGCAGCACCCTCAGCGTCGTTTCCACCCTCGGCAGAATCTGGCCCAGCCTCAGACAGTGACACGGGCGGAAGGATCTCCACCTCAAAGGAGGAAGCCAGCACCGCGCCTGGGCCCTCGACAGCCGCGTCAAGCCTCTGGACCTCGGAAGGCAACCTCCTCTTCACCGGGTAAGCAGTACCCCTCGCTGACCCGCTCTAGATCCACGTCATAGTAGGAAGCGAGCACGGCGAAGGCCCGCCTAACGTCGTGGTGTAGCGCCCCGCGGAGTCTGCTGCGCACATGGTCGCCCAAGGCCCGCAGATGACTCTAGGGGGAGCTACCCGGGGGGACGTCGTCGAGGCCAAAGGCCTGGCAAAAGGCTGAGATAGCCTCGGACATGGCCACACGGTCGGCCTCCTTTTGCTCGACCGCCTGGGCAAGCGCCTTGCAGTTCTTGACGGACTCGTTAAGAGCCGTCTCGAACCCTGCAGACAGCAGGACAACATTCTTCAGATGCAAGGAGAAGAATGGAGACAAAAACAAAGTCATAAAGCGGGCAAAACGTACCTTCGGCCCGAGCGGACGCCTCGGCTAGCCGCTCCATACCCTCAGCCAGCTGACCCCTAAGGGCCTCAGCCCGGCTCACGGCCTCGGCAGCTTGGCTCCGAGATTGGTTCTGCTCGCCGATAGCCTGGCCAAGCTCCAGCTGCCGCTGCCGCATCTCCTCGGCCTAGGAAGCCACCTGCTCCTGGGCCGACAAAGCCTCTGCTCGTGCCGACGCCGCCTCTGTCCGCGCCGCTGCTGCCTCCGACTTCAGCCCGTCGCAGAGCAACCGAAGGTCCACCACCTCGGCGCTCCGTTGGGCAAGGCGCTCATTGGCCTCAGCAAGCGCGGCCTGCTGGGATCGCAGCGACTTCCAAACGTCGCTTTCGCGGCGGATGAACAGCGAGTTGGCGGTGCTCGCGTCCGCGAGCTCCTGAGGAAGGAAAACAAGATGTCACAAAGAATGTCCTGGTCACACAAGGTGTACGTCTAAATCCTTACCTGGAAAACCCTGGGAACGTCCCTAGAAAGGGTTTCCATGGTCGACCGAAGCGACCTCATTGACGCCTTAGTATACTCACGGAAACTATCCCGAGCCTTCTCCTCCAACTCATCGTTGAGGAAGAGGAGGGGCTCCGAGGTGCCGCGGCCCCAGAACCGGAGCGGCTGCCCACACCACTCATTGGGATTGAGCTGCGCAGGGGTAAGGCCGCTGCTCCCCAGGACAGGCCACGGTTCCACACGCCCGTCCATCGAGGCGTCGAGTCCCCCTGCAGCCGACGCGTCGGGTACCACCGCCGTCGACGTACTGGGCCTCTCCTCGGCTAAGGTGGCGGGCCTCCGATCACCAACCTCGGCAACGACGGCTGCCCTCTCCTCGTGGCCGAGAACGGGGAGGTCGGGGATGACCACGGGCGGTGGCACCTCAACCATCCCGACGTCGGCAGCGACGGGCGGCTCCACGGGCGAAGCAGCGACGGCCTCGGCGGGAGTCGATGCCGGCGCCGACAACAAGTCAGGCGGGCTCGGGGCCGCGGCCGCGTCAGCAGCCCCCCTTGGCATGATGGCCGCTCCAACGGGGGGGCTAGCCGGGGAGGCTTGCCCCATGGCAACTCATGCCGCCTGTGCCCCCCGTTGGAGGGTGCCTCGCGCGGAGGCCAACCAACCGGCATGGCGCGCCACAGCACCGGCCGCCGAAGCTGGCTTCGTCTTAAGGGCCTTCGTGGGGGCCAGACCAGCCAAGCCCTGCTTTCGCTTGCTGAAGGAGAGAGACGGCAAGTTCAAGACACAGTGAAAAAATCGAAACAGAGGTATCCTCAGATACTTACCCGCTCCGGGGCAAGGCCAATCATGCCTGCGGGGAGGCCCCTCGGGCCCCAGCCTCCGTAGGCGCTGCCGAGGATTGCCCCGCCACCGACTTCGGCGCCGCTTCCGCCTCGGGCGCCCGAGGTGCCAAAGGGACAGCCCTCCCAGGCGTCGACACAACGGCTGGGGGAACAACCTCCTGTACAGCCGGCACGGGCGCTTGTTCTTGGGGGACAGGCGGATCGGCCTGGCTCCCCGGAGTCACCACAATTATCTCGGCCAAGGGGTCAAGTACCCCCTCGGCCTGCCTCCGCTCCTCAAACCGGGACCCTGGTGTCCCGGCCCCAGGCACTGATGGTGCCAGCCCACTTGGGGGCTGGCTCGGCGACCCCTGGCCCAGCCTCGGGTCCGGGCTGAGGCCAAGTCGGGCCGCCATGTCGTCGTCTTCGTCATCATCATCATCATCATCATCATCATCATCGTCATCGTCGTCGTCAGGCGTCTCCGGCGATGGCTCCAACGGGAGCCCATCCCTTTCCTGCCTTCGACGACGCTTCTCCAAGGCATCCCGAGCTCGCATCCTCTCGCAAGCTCGGGCCTTTTCCGCGTCCTTCTTCTCCTTCTCCTTCTCCACGGCAAGCCTCCGCGTGGCTCGGTCCGCCGCGTCCTCTGGGACCGGCGGCCGGGCGGGTTTATAAATCCTCAACCCCTAGGGACGAACAAAAATCCCAACAGTAAGAATCAAAGGCGCAGAAAACTCGGCGCAAAATAGGAGAAGGACCGGGCACTTTCCAGGGACACATACCCACGGTCGGGACGCATCGCGGGCTGGCTAAGGGCGCCAGCATCCAGCCTCCCTACCGTACCTACTACCCGCTTGAGAAGGTCGTCGGTGGAGAGGGAGGTCGAGGACATCCACGAGCCCTCCAAATCGACCCCCGACTTCATCTTCGCAAGCCGCAACCGCCACTCTGCCAAAGGGAGCACCCTCCGACGATGGATAGTGGCGACGACCCCCACATCGGTAAGGCCCTCATCTCGTAACTTCTGCAAGGCCTGTAGAATAGGCTGGAGCTTCTCCTGGTTCTCGCGCGTGGCCCCCCAGCGCCAGTTATTGCCGGCGGCGGTCACCACTCGTTGAGAAAACAGCGGAAGCATCCCACCGTCGTTCCGGAGATAAAACCACCGGTTCTGCCACCCCTTGTTCGAAGACACAAGAGAGGCAGGGATGTACTGCTATGCGCGCCCCAGCCTCAGCTGGAGGGTGCAGCCAGCGGCCCGCACCACCATACGAACCTTCTTCGCCTCCGTCGTCACGACGAAGAACTCCGAGGAGAAGAGATGGGTCCACAGGTCCCAGTGAGGGTCAATCCCCAAAAAACCCTCACAAACCGCCGCGAAGATGGCCGCTTGCGCGATAGAGTTGGGGTTGAAGTTATGCAGCTCCACCCCGTAGTGGTGCAGGAGCGCCCGCATGAAGCGACTCGTTGGCACTCCAAACCCCCGCTCATGGAAGGGGATGAAACTGACCACATACCCTGGCGGTGGAGTCGGGTCAGCCTCGCTCGTGGGGGCCATCCACTCCGGCTGCGGCCCACCGGAGAGAGGACAGAGCAAACCATCGGCAACAAGAGCCTCCAGATCCTCCACAGCAACAGTGGAGAAAGGCCACGGGTCGTGCGGCGGAACGACGGTCACCTTGTCAGCCATCGCCGAACGGAGGTGGTGGAGGCAGAGGGGATGAGGTGTGCGGTTTTTTCTTCTCTGGCTATTCTCTTAGGTTGCGGAAACCAAAGCAGAAGGCAAGTGCAAATGGCAGGTAAAGAACCACCGCCGGCCCCTCTTCCGGGTATATAAAGGCCTGGGCGAAATCCACCCAAAACTTCGCCCGAACCCGTCGCGAAATTCAAACTCGAAGGTGAAACGGTTTTTTCTGTTCCTCGAACGACTCGCGCACACGCAACAGATGCCCCGCGAATCGCCCGTCCCGTCGCATTAACTCCTTAGCAAGGCAAGCGACACCTCCGACAGGCAAAGCGGGTGTCGTTTCGTCTCCGTCATGATGACCGCGTCAAAAAAGGTGCGCCACATTATTTAAATTCATATCCTTTTCCTTTTCCTCTCTCTCTCTCTCTTGCCACAGGGATCGGGAAAGGGGATATTCCGAAAAGGATCCTTCTCAGCGAAGGGAACGGGCCCCTCATCTTTGGAGATGGGAATCAAGGTAAGGTCAAAGGCTTGGGCAAGATAGCCATCACATCCGAGCATTCTATCTCTAATGTGTTTTTAGTTGAATCGCTCGGGTATAATTTGTTATCTGTGAGTCAATTATGTAACATGAATTATAATTGTCTATTCACAAATATTGATGTATCTGTCTTTAGAAGAAGTGATGGTTCATTAGCTTTTAAGGGTGTATTAGACGACAAGCTCTACTTAGTTGATTTTTCGAAAGAGAATGCTGATCTAGATGCATGCTTAATAGCTAAGACTAATATGAGTTGGCTTTGGCATCGCCGTCTAGCACATGTTGAGATGAAGAACCTTCATAAGCTTCTAAAGGGAGATCATGTGCTAGGACTAACCGATGTCTATTTTGAGAAAGACAGACCTTGTGCAGCATGTCAGGAAGGGAAACAGGTGGGAAGCACTCATCACATCAAGAATGTGATGACGACATCAAGACCACTGGAGCTTCTTCACATGGATCTCTTCGGACCCGTTGCCTACCTCAGCATCGGGGGAAGTAAGTATGGTCTTGTAATTGTCGATGATTTTTTCTGCTTCACTTGGGTATTCTTTTTCAAGATAAGTCAGAAACCCAAGGGACCCTAAAGCGCTTCTTAAGGAGAGCTCAAAATAAATTTGAGCTAAAAGTGAAGAAGATAAGAAGAGACAATGGGTCCGAGTTCAAAAATCTACAAGTTGAAGAGTATCTTGAGGAGGAAGACATCAAGCATGAGTTCTCCGCTCCCTACACACCACAGCAAAATGGTGTGGTAGAGAGGAAGAATAGGACGCTATTCGACATGGCGAGAACGATGTTTGGAGAGTATAGGATGCCTGAGCGGTTTTGGTCGGAAGTTGTGAACACAGCTTGACATGCCATAAATCGGCTCTACCTGCACCGTCTCCTCAAGAAGACCTCCTACGAACTCCTTACTGGTAACAAACCAAATGTTTCTTATTTTCATGTATTTGGGAGCAAATGCTACATTCTGGTGAAGAAAGGTAGACATTCTAAATTTGCTCCCAAGGCAGTAGAAGGTTTCTTACTAGGATATGACTCAAATACAAAGGCATATAGGGTCTTCAACAAATCATCAGGATTAGTTGAAGTCTCTAGCAACGTTGTATTTGATGAGACTAATGGCTCTCCAAGAGAGCAAGTTGATCTTGATGATTTAGATGAAGAAGTCCCGACGGTCGCAATACGCATGATGGCGATAGGTGATGTGCGACCATAGGAACTACAGGAACAAGATCAACCATCCTCCTCGACATTGGTGCATCCCCCAACTCAAGACGATGTACAGGTACCTCAAGAAGAGGAGCAGGATCAAGGGGGAGCACTGGAGGAACACGTTATGGAGGAGGAAGCACCACGGGCCCCTTCAACTCAAGTCTGAGCGACGATCCAAAGACATCACCCCGTCGATCAGATTCTAGGTGACATCAGCAAGGGAGTAACTACTTGCTCACGATTAGCTAATTTTTGTGAGCATTACTCGTTTGTCTCTTCTATTGATCCTTTTAGGGTAGAAGAGGCCTTACAGGATCCAGACTGGGTGTTGGCCATGTAGGAAGAACTCAACAACTTCAAATGGAATGAAGTCTGGAGCCTAGTGCCACGTCCAAAGCAAAACATTGTGGGAACCAAGTGGGTGTTCCGCAACAAACAAGACGAGCACGGAGTGGTGACAAGAAACAAGGCTCGACTTGTGGCAAAAGGTTATGCCTAAGTCGCAGGTTTGGACTTTGAGGAGACTTTTGCTCCTGTGGCTAGGCTAGAGTCAATTCGGATATTACTAGCCTATGCTGCTCACCATTCTTTTAGGCTATTCCAAATGGACGTAAATAGCGCTTTCCTCAATGGGCCAATCAAGGAGGAGGTATACGTGGAACAACCCCCTGGCTTTGAGGACGACAGGTATCCCGACCATGTATACAAGCTCTCTAAGGCGCTCTATGGACTTAAGCAAGCCCCAAGAGCATGGTATGAATGCCTTAGAGATTTCTTAATTGCTAATGCTTTCAAGGTTGGGAAAGCTGATCCCACTCATTTTACAAAGACTTGTGATGGTGATCTTTTTGTGTGCCAAATTTATGTCGATGACATAATATTTGGTTCTACTAACCAAAAGTCTTGTGAGGAGTTTAGCAGGGTGATAATGCAAAAGTTCGAGATGTCGATGATGGGCGAGTTGACTTACTTCCTTAGATTCCAAGTGAAGCAACTCAAGGACGGCACCTTCATCTCCCAAACGAAGTACACCCAAGATCTTCTCAAGAGGTTTGGAATGAAGGATGCTAAGCCCGCGAAGACACCGATGGGGACTGATGGACATATTGACCTCAACAAAAGAGGTAAGTCCGTTGATCAAAAGGCATACCGGTCAATGATAGGTTCATTACTATATCTTTGTGCTAGTAGACCAGACATTATGCTTAGTGTATGCATGTGTGCGCGAATTCAATCTGACCCCAAGGAATGTCACCTTGTGGTTGTTAAGCGAATTCTTAGGTATTTAGTTTCTACGCCTTGCTTCGGGATCTAGTATCCAAAGGGGTCTATCTTTGACTTGATTGGATACTCAGACTCCGACTATGCCGGATGCAAGGTTGATAGGAAGAGCACATCAGGGACGTGCCAATTTCTAGGAAGGTGTCACACCCGGTTTTGGAAGGTAAACCGAATGCGAACTATGTACGTGCCAGGATCAGAACTCACGTACACAGCGATTACATAAATGAACATCATCGCACAGTGCTCGAATAATAACATAAAAGAGTATTAACTTATTACATCACAGAGTCAGAGACATTCACATAGTCATCAACTTAACTGGTAAATCAAAGTGCTAAGCGAAACGCAGTAAAGATAAGGCCTTCACAGGCAGCTGACTGGGGGTTGCCGCCAACCCACACCTAAAACTCATCATAGTCTTGGAATTCTTGGAAGTCTCCTTCCACGACTTCATCTTCTCCTAAGCAGTGGTTGCAATGTGGACAACCTGGTGTTTTGTGGTAAAGCAAGGATGAGTACACATCAACGTACTCAGCAAATGCCCCGTTTGGCTGAAGTGGACTAGCTTTATTTGGGGTTAAGGTCAAAGCAGTTGCTTTTAGTTGGTCAAGTGTTTATTATTAGTGGAAGCCAAGTTTTAGTAATAACCAACCCGTGAGCCATTTCCTCATCGAGGAAACATCTTGATCATCATCGAGCCAAAAACATTAGTAGAACCATTGCATCTCGAACCATCTGTTATCTCTAAACAAAGAGGATCCCAAGGCTGCTCTTAACCGTGAGCACGGCTGATATATCAGTTTCACTACCCTCTGCAGAGGTTGTACACTTTACCCATGAGTCATGATTCCCTTTCTACCCGGGGAGAGCCAATCCCCATTGACCACTACCTAGGTGGTCCGACAGGGTATCACTACGTAGCTGTTACAAAGATTCCCTAGAGATCATAGCTGCCCATTAGGTTTCTCCAGTTTGATAAACACAGTACCCCTCCCCGCAGGAGAGTGACTAACAAATAGCAAAACGAAAGAACCTCGGCACTCAGCCTCGGCAGAGCAAGCACTGTGCCTGGACCCCATTGACGGCACAACGGCGAAGCAACTACACCTCTAGTTCCTCTAATTAATTAGCTAAGGGCATCCCATTTCACCCTCATGGTTGCACTGTTATCCCGGGTGGTCTCTCAACGAACAGGTCCTTACGGAGAGGTACTCAGGAAACAGCCTGAGCCCCCTAGAGTATCACAAGATCATCAACATAATCAGGATAACAGCATCGTATCATAAATGTTCACATCATGTTCATTGATTAAGTTAAGGCAATAGCAAAATGCTAACCATATAACCCAAAAGGTAATCAAGGACGAGGTAAAAATAAAGCTAGTCAGTCCTTTAGGTTTTCAATTAAGTAATGCGGGATAGTGAATTATAAGTGAATAGGACATAATGGGTCAGAGGACACTTGCCTTCACCAAACTGCTGATTAGGGACTTCTTCTGCAACTTCCTCGGGAAACACAGACTGCCCGTTGTCTACGTAAAGTAATCATTCATTCTATGCACTTGAGAAATAACAAACAAAAGCAATAAACCAAACATATGCAGCAGGGAGATCACAAGTTCACAGGAGAAAAGGATTGGTAATCTGGTGTTCCCTAGGTCTAGGGTAGATGACTATACAAAGTGATTCATTATCCACTAATCAGATCTAAGTCAGTGGTGGGGTTAAATCATTACATGGTGTTAAGTCCATAAACTTAGGTGCTCCAACTTTTATTAAAGTCTTCTATCCTTTATTTATCTCAAATAGGGGTTCTAATAACATTAGTTTTACCCTAATGATCAACTATTAATTGGGACATAAAAACAGCAGGGAAACATTGTTTAAATAGATAGATAAAAATATTGTGAGCATTTTGCAATTTGAAGCACCTAATTTGGAGTTCATATGACAAAGTTATGAATTTTACAAGATTAGGGATTAAAAATATGCCTTAAATACTTATTTTGGATTAAATAAAAGGTCCGAGGACCTAACTGCGTAAATCCAGGGACGGCGGGTTAATTTTCAGAAAGCCGGGGGTCTCTTTAAGAAAATGCGCGGGCGAAGGGGTATCGGGCTTTTATAGCCGTTGGATCTCGGATCAACGCCCGAGATTAGATCCGCGGGCGGGCGCGCGAGCGCGCGGCGGTCTGAGCGGCTGATAGGCGGGGCCGGGCAGGCAGCGCGGGGCGGACGGCTGACAGGCGGGGCCGGGCGAGCAGCGCGGGGCGGCTGGCTGACAGGCGGGCCAGGCGAGCAGCGCGGGGCGGCTGGCTGACAGGCGGGGCCCAAATGGCAGGAAGGCGGGGTGCGGGGGAAACGGCTCTGGGCCGTTGGATCTCAGGCGAACGGCTAGGGTTGGGCTCGGCCTAATTGAAACAGGGTCGTTCGATCTGGAGTGGACGGCGGGGATTAGGTGGCTGGCTTCTGTCTTCTCCTCCGGCCAGCAGAGGCGACGGCGCCCGTCCCGCGGCGGAGAACTCGCCGGAAACGAGGGGCGCAGGGGCTCTGCGGGTCCCTGGGGCGACCTGGGCGGCCGGGGAGGTTGGGGAGGGCGCGGGGAACCTTCCGGTGGGGACTGGGTCGGGGCAGGGGCACCGGAGGGGGGCGGCCCACGGCGAAGCGACTTGGCGGTGGCGCTAAGGGACTCCGGCGAGCAATTAAACGCGACAGAGTGCAATAGAGGGGAAGGGAGAGGGCATGGGAGGTTCCTTACCTCAAGGCGAACCCTGGGGACTCCTCGGTGGCGACGGAGACGCGGCGGCAGCCCGAGTCGACGGTGGCGGACCTCGGCGGCTGCGCAGAGAACGGCGCTGAGCGCGGGTAGAGGGATTCGGGGAGGGAGAGGGGAAATTGGGGCGTGTCCCGAGTTGCGGACGTCGGGGCGAAGCTCACCGTGGCAGAGGGCACGGCGGGGCTCCAACGGCGACAGAGGAACGAGCTCGGGGCGGCGGTGGTTTAATGGAGGCGGCGCTTTGGTGTTGCGCAGTGTGGGGGAGGTGGGAGAGGGGTCTGCAGGTGCGCAAATGGGGGAGGGGGAGAGGGCGAGCGAGGCTCTGGGCTCAAGTGGCCGAGGCGAGGTGGTGGCGAGCTCCACGCGCGACGTGGGCGCGGAGTCCGCGGCACGTGCGGCTCGGGGCGACGGTTACGCGGGGACGAGGAAGCTGACAGCCCGGGCCCGCGAGCAGAGAGAGCGGGGGAAGCGGGCGCGCGCGGGGAGAGCGGTTGCGCTGACGGGCGGGCCCGCCAGGGCAGAGAGAGAAGGGGGGGAGGCGCGCGCGCGGGATGGGCCAGATGGGCCGAAAGGCCGAGGGGGCGGGGGAAGCGGGCTTCTTTCCTTTTTTCTTTTATTCTGGCTTTTGTTTTCCCTTTTCTTTTTATTTACTCTATTTGATTCAAATCCAAATAAGCCACAAATTCAAATTAGCATTTCTAAAAATTATGCACCAAACAAAAGTGGAATTTAGGGTTTGACATGATGCAACCTTTCATACCCCTTGGAGTTTTAGTCCAATAAACTATAATTACACAAAGTAAATAGCCCCCTTTTTTCTATAGAAAAGAGAAAGAGGGGATTGGGAAGGGTGTGAAAGGAGAAGTAACACCTGAATTTGTGAATATGAGCAAAGAAATTTTATACCCCCAAATTCAGGGTGTTACAGAAGGTCCCTGGTGTCCTAGAGTTCCAAGAAACAAACATTTGTTGCCCTATCCACCGCTGAGGCCGAGTATGTTGCCGCAGGATAGTGTTGCGTGTAACTACTTTGGATGAGGCAAACCCTCCGGGACTTTGGCTACAATCTAAGCAAAGTCCGACTCCTTTGTGACAATGAGAGTGCAATCCGCTTGGCAGATAATCCTGTTGAACACAGCCGCACTAAGCACATAGACATCCGGCATCACTTCCTGAGAGACCACCAGCAAAAGGGAGATATCGATGTGTACCACATTAGCACCGAGAACCAGCTAGTCGATATCTTTACTAAGCCTTTAGATGAAAAAAGGTTTTGCAGGTTGCATAGTGAGCTAAATGTCTTAGATTCGCGTAACTTGGATTGATCTAGAGCATACATGTAGTTCATGCCTTTGATCATGTTACCTTAAGCATTTACATCATTTGTTGTCTATATATGATGCTCAAGTTGTACAAGTCATCCCCGGACCTCACAAGTCTGTATGCAAATGATGCATATATTTAGGGGGAGATGTGCTACAACTTGATCCCTTTGAGACTAACCTGTTTGTTTGAGTACACTTGATGTAGTTTCAAAAGTATTGAAAGGGAAATGTGCCCTTGGGCCATTTCTAAAGTGATTTGGTGACTAAGTGCCCAACACATATGCTCTAAGTGTTAATTTGTGCCAAAGATTCAAAAAGTGCAAATCAAGTTACAAGGTACGTTTCTAGACTTAGTGCATTGATTTGGGTACTAATGTATTGTGTCTAAGTGCTAGAAACAGGGGAAAAAGCAATTGGAAATGAGTTGGCTGTGTCCTGCTCGGTCTGGGTGCACCGGACTGTCCGGTGGTGCACCGGACAGTGTCCGGTGGGCCAGGACCAGTCTCGGTGAACAGTCCGCTCTCGGGACTCGACGGCGGCGTACGGCTATAAACCACCGGACTGTCCGGTGGTGCACCGGACTATCTGGTGAGTCGTCCGCGGTGAAGTCGTCGCTCTCGAGAAGCGTCCAATGGCCTACGGCTAAAATTCATCGGACTATCCGTTGAGGCACCGGACTGTCCGGTGAGCCAACGGTCGACTGCGCCAACGGTCGGCCACGCAATCTGCGTGCGACGCGTGGGCGCACCAACGGTCGGCAGGGGGCACTGGTCTGTCTGGTGTGCACCGGACAGTGTCCGGTGTGCCAACTGCCGCAAATCTGCAACGGTCGGATGCGCCAGAAAAGGAAGGAGATCGCGCACCGGACAGCTACAGGGACTGTCCGATGCGCCACCCGACAGAAGGCAAGATTTGCCTTCCAAAGTTGCCTCCAACGGCTCCTAGCTGCCTTGGGGCTATAAAAGGGACCCCTAGGCGCATGGAGGAGTCACACAAGCATACTTTGCGCATTCTAAGTCTTCCACACTCCGTCTCCGCGCACTTGATTGACTTTGTTAGTGATTTGAGCTCCGTTCTAGTGGTGAACTTGTTGCGATTTATTTGAGCTCAAGTCTTGGCTGTGTGTGTGCGTATTGCTGCAGATTTGTGTGTGTTGCTTCCCATCCTTACTCTAGTGTTTTCACTTTGATCTTTGTTGTAAGGGCGAGAGACTCCAACTTGTGGAGATTCCTCGCAAACGGGAAAAGAGATAAGCAAGAAGAACACCATGGTATTCAAGTTGATCATTGGATCACTTGAAAGGGGTTGAGTGCAACCCTCGTCCATTGGGACGCCACAACGTGGAGGTAGGCAAGTGTTATACTTGTCGAACCACGGGATAAACTCGCGTACCTTGTGTGATTGTTTTTCTGTGACACTTGTGTGTTCGCAAGAGCTCGCTACTTAGCCATTCTAACACTTAACCAATTTTTGTGGCTATTAGTTGTTGAATTTTACAGGATCACCTATTCACCCCCCCCCCTCTAGGTGCTCTCAATTGGTATCAGAGCCGTTCTCTTCACGAAAGGGACTAATCGCCTGAAGAGACGGATCCTAAGGGAAAGGGGATGGTGGTCAATGATAAGGAGAAGGAGTCCATCTTCAACGAGCCGAGGGACGACAAGCTAAAAGGGAAATGTGCCCTTGGGCCATTTCTAAGTATTTTGGTGATTGAGTGCCAACACAAGTGGAATTATGGTAATCTATGCAAAGTGATGGACAAAGTGCAAATCAAGTCTAAAGGTATGTTTCTAGACTTGGTACATTGTTTTAAGAACTAATAAATTGTGTTTAAGTGCTGGAAACAAGAGAAATCAATTTAGAAAAGACTTGGCTGTACAGCCAAGACTCTGCTCAGTCTGGGTGCACCGGACTGTCCGGTGCGCCAGGCTGGCGACTGTCAACTGGCTGCTCTCAGGAGGCGATCAACGGCGTACGGCTATAAATCACCGGACTGTCCGGTGGTGCACCGGACTGTCCGGTGGTGCACCGGACTTTCTGGTGAGCCGTTCACAGACGAAGTCATCGCTCTCGGGAAGTGATTAACGGCGTACGGCTAAAAATCACCGGACTGTCCGGTGGTGCATCGGACTGTCCGGTAAGCCAACGGTCAGCCGGGCCAACGGTCGGCCGAGGATTCCGCACGTGACGCATGGCCGAGCCAACGGTCACAAGGGGGCACCGGACTGTCCAGTGTGCACCGGACAGTGTCCGGTGCGCCAACGGCTCTGAATCTATAACGGTCGGCTTCGCCAAATAAGGAAAGAGATCCGCACCGGACAGTGTCCAGTGGTGCACCGGACTGTCCGGTGCGCCAGGCGACTGAAGGCAAGAATTGCCTTCCTGGAATGCTCTCAACGGCTCCTAGCTGCCTTGGGGCTATAAAAAGGACCCCTAGGCGCATGGAGGAGCACACCAAGCATCCTTTGAGCATTGTTGATCACTCACACTTCATTCTTGCGCACTTGTTCGACATTCTTAGTGATTTGAGCTCCGTTCTAGTGAGAACCTCATGATATTCTTTTGAGCTCAAGTCTAGGTCTTGTGCGTGCGTATTTGCTGTGATTTTTGTGTCTTGTGTGCGTTGCTCATCCCTCCCTTACTCCGTGCTTCTTTGTGAACATCAAAGTTTAAGGGCGAGAGACTCCAAGTTGTGGAGATTCCTCGCGAGCGGGATATAGTGAACAAAGCAAAACACCATGGTATTCAAGTGGGTCTTTGGACCGCTTGAGAGGGGTTGATTACAACCCTCGTCCGTTGGGACGCCACAACGTGGAAGTAGGCAAGTTTTGTACTTGGCCGAACCACGGGATAAACCACTGAGTCTATCTATGTTGATCTTCTTGTGGTTGTTGTGTTTCGCAAGGACTCCTCTCTAGCCACTTGGCTTAATTGTGCTAACATCTAATCAAGTTTTGTGGCATTAAGTTTCAAGTTTTACAGGATCACCTATTCACCCCCCCTCTAGGTGCTCTCAATTGGTATCAAAGCCGTTCTCTTCAAGAAAGGGAGTAATCGCCCGAAGAGATGGATCCTAAGGGCAAGGGGATTGTGATCAATGATAAGGAGAAGGAGTCCTTCGTCAATGAGCCAAAAGATGACAAGCCTACCGACTCGGGCTTGGGCTACAAACGAAAAGATGGGAAGAAGAAGACAAGGCGCATCAAGGAGATCGTCTACTACGACGACAGCGCCGAGTCCTCTTCTTCCCAAAAGGACAACGACGACAACGACTACGAGAAAAAGAAAATGGTCAATTCGAACTTTTCTTTTGATTACTCTCGTATTCCGCAAAGTACCAATGCTCATTTACTCTCCATTCCACTTGGTAAACCTCCTCACTTTGATGGAGAGGACTATGGATTTTGGAGTCACAAAATGCGTAGTCACTTGTTCTCTCTCCATCCAAGCATATGGGAGATAGTAGAGAGTGGAATGAAATTTGATAGTACTGATAGTCCCATGTTCATTAACGAGCAAATTCACAAAAATGCACAAGCTACTACTGTTCTTCTAGCTTTATTGTGCAGGGACGAATACCATAAAGTGAGCGGCTTGGATAACGCCAAGCAGATTTGGGACACCCTCAAGATCTCACATGAGGGGAACGATGTCACCATGCTCACCAAAATGGAATTGGTGGAGGGCGAACTTGGGAGATTCATGATGATCAGGGGCGAGGAGCCAACCCAAACGTACAACCGGCTAAAGACCCTCGTCAACAAAATAAGGAGCTATGTAAGCACGCGATGGACGGACCACGACGTCGTCCGCCTTATGCTAAGGTCCTTTATCGTTCTTGATCCACATCTTGTGAACAATATTCGTGAGAATCCTAGGTACACCAAGATGACGCCCGAGGAGATCCTTGGAAAGTTTGTAAGCGGGCGGATGATGATCAAGGAGGCAAGATACGTCGACGATGCATTGAATGGCCCAATCCAAGAGCCTCAAACCATTGCTCTCAAAGCGACGAGGAGCAAGGAGGCGCTACCTAGCAAGGTGGCGCAAATTGAGGCGGCCGGGCTCAATGATGAAGAGATGGCCCTCATCATCAAGCGCAATGCTTGCTTCAAGTTCTTCCTATATGCATGGTAGAGATATGCCTAGGAGAAATGTCATTCATCATATGCCTAGAAGAAATGTTGCTCATGTTCCTAGGAAGATTAATGAACCTTCTACAATTTATCATGCTTGCAATGCTTCCTTTGCAATTTTTAGAAAGGATAGAAAGGTGATTGCTAGGAAATTAGGGGCAAAATGCAAGGGAGATAAAACTTGCACTTGGGTCCCTAAGACCATTGTGACTAACCTTGTAGGACCCAACAAGAGTTGGGTACCTAAAACCCAAGCCTAAATTTGCCTTGCAGGTTTATGCATCCGGGGGTTCAAGCTGGATTATCGACAGCGGATGCACAAACCACATGACGGGGGAGAATAAGATGTTCACCTCCTACGTCAAGAACAAGGATTCCCAAGATTCAATCATATTCGGTGATGGGAACCAAGGCAAGGTGAAAGGGTTAGGAAAGATTGCTATTTCATCCGAGCACTCCATTTCCAATGTGTTTTTAGTTGAGTCGCTTGGATATAACTTGTTGTCTGTGAGTCAGCTTTGTAATATGGGATATAACTGTTTATTCACAAATGTAGATGTGTCTGTCTTTAGAAGAAGTGATGGTTCATTAGCTTTTAAGGGTGTATTAGACGGCAAACTCTATTTAGTTGATTTTGCAAAAGAGGAGGTCGGTCTAGATGCATGCTTAATTGCTAAGACTAGCATGGGCTGGCTGTGGCATCGCCGTTTAGCTCATGTGGGGATGAAGAACCTTCACAAGCTTCTAAAGGGAGAACACGTGATAGGTCTAACTAATGTAACTTTCGAAAAAGATAGACCTTGTGCAGCTTGTCAAGCAGGTAAACAGGTGGGAAGCTCTCATCATACCAAAAATGTGATGACCACATCAAGACCCTTGGAGTTGCTTCATATGGACCTCTTCGGACCCATCGCCTATCTAAGCATAGGAGGAAGTAAGTATGGTCTTGTTATAGTTGATGATTTTTCCCGCTTCACTTGGGTATTCTTTTTGCAGGATAAATCTGAAACCCAAGGGACCCTCAAGCGCTTCCTAAGGAGAGCTCAAAATGAGTTTGAGCTCAAGGTGAAGAAGATAAGGAGCGACAACGGGTCCGAGTTCAAGAACCTTCAAGTGGAGGAGTACCTTGAGGAGGAAGGGATCAAGCACGAGTTCTCCGCTCCCTACACACCACAACAAAATGGTGTGGTAGAAAGGAAGAACAGGACGCTCATAGACATGGCGAGGACGATGCTTGGAGAGTTCAAGACCCCCGAGCGATTTTGGTCGGAAGCCGTGAACACGGCTTGCCACGCCATCAACCGGGTCTACCTTCACCGCCTCCTCAAGAAGACTTCGTATGAGCTTCTAACCGGTAACAAACCCAATGTTTCGTATTTCCGAGTTTTTGGGAGTAAATGCTACATTCTAGTGAAGAAGGGTAGGAATTCCAAATTTGCTCCCAAAGCGGTAGAAGGGTTTTTATTAGGTTATGAATCAAATACAAAGGCGTATAGAGTCCTCAACAAATCATTGGGTTTGGTTGAAGTCTCTAGCGACGTTGTATTTGATGAGACTAATGGCTCTCCAAGAGAGCAAGTTGTTGATCTTGATGATGTAGATGAAGGAGACGTTCCAACGGCCGCAATACTGTAACGCCCCGAATTTTGCAGTTGAATTTTTTCTTTTCTTCACTCGCCAAATTCGGGCGTTACCTTTTCTTTTTCTTTTTCCCCTCGCTAGACCTTGACCTTTTCCAAAGTTTTAGCGGGATTCAGTTTGGAATTCCCGTGTAAAGAAAAACCCTAAACTGTTTTATGTTGTTTGATGCACCATGCCGAACTATGCATTCTTTGATTGTTTGAAAGTGCAAATGCATTCATCTAGGAAGATCGGATTTCGAAAATAAGGAGAAAATCTTTTCTTTCTTTTTCTCTTTCTTTCTCTCTCCTCTTTTTCTCTCTCTCCCGCGCCGTGGGCCGTCCCTGGCCGGCCCAGCCGCCCCCGCGCGCCCCCCTTTGGGCCCAATAGGCCCAACCGCCCCCCCACCTCCCCTTTTCCCCAATCCTCTCTCCCTCCCTCTCATTTTCTCCCTCCCCACCCTAGCCGCCGCCCTCTACCCCCTGCCCTAGCGCCGCCCCCCACCCCAGCCGTTGTCCCCTGCTCGGCCGCCCTCGCCCTCGGCCGCCCATCGCCGGTGAGCCCCCCCCCTCTCTCCCTCCTCCCTCCCTCTCCCCTCTCCCCTCCTCTCTCCTCGGCCACCGCCCTGGCCGCGCCCCAGCGCCCCTGGCCGCCCTGGCCGCGCCGCCCTGGCCCCAGCCCCGCCCGGCCAGCCCCCAGCCGGCCCCGGCCAGCCCCGGCCGCGCTCCGGCCGCCCCCGGCCGCGTCCCAGCCTGCCCCCAGCCGGCCCCGGCCAGCCCCCGGCCGCGTCCCAGCCCGCCCCCGGCCGCGCCCAGCCGGCCCCCAGCCGCGCCCCCTGGCCGCCTGGCCGCCTGGCCCCCTGGCCGCGTCCCCCTGCGCGCCGCCGGTTCAACCGCCCCACCCGGGCCGGTTCAACCGCCCCGGTTCGGCCGCCCGCGCCCGCGCCCGCGCCCAGCTCGGCCGCCCTGCCCAGGGCCGGTTCAACCGCCCCCCCTGTTTTTTTTTATTTATTTTATTTTATTTTATTTTATTTTACTTTCTGTGATCATAGTTATTTTATTTCAGGTAGGCTAATCATTGTTCATGCTATTGAAATAGGAAGCTCAATTTAAAATTCCGTTATGCTAGTTGATTCACGTAGTTAATTGTTTGTCTCGTTCAATGTTGACCAACTAAAAATGATTAGGTTTCCATTAGTGCATATAACAGAATTCTTTTGTTAAGAACCAATTGTAATTAATCATTAGTGCATAAGCTTTAACCCCCTGCGAGACCTTTCCCGTTTCTTTCTAACCATAACAAATGCGAGATCGAATGTCATACTTGATGCATACTCACTTTACTTGTTACCTTGTATGGTGTACTGTTCTTTTGTATTAAATATGTGGATGTATGTATGTTTGCGCTCGCATAGAGAACGATCCGGTCGAAGAGCCCGAGGAATTCGCAGGAGAAGCCCCTGAGCAGCAGTCGGTTGGTGGAGGCAAGTGTCCTTTGACCTATTTCTGTCCTATTCATTCTTTAATTCACCTCCCGCATTACACATTTATACCTAAGGATTGACTAGCTTTTGTTATTCATGTCCTTGTTTACCTATTTGGGTCGGATTATTACTGCTTAGTCTGATGCTATTGCTCAACTCTAATCAATGAACATGATGTGATTATCTATGATACGCTGTTTTCCCTTCTTATTTATGATTATATTTGTGACCTTCAAGGGGACTCGAGCGGTTTCTCGAGTGCCTCTCCGTAAGGACCTGTTCAATGGATGACCGCCCGGGAAAACAGTGCAACCATGAGGGTGGAATGGGACGCCCTTAGCTGAATAATTAGAGGAACCGGGGTGTAGTTCGCTTAGCCGTTGTGCCGTCAATGGGGCTCGGTGTATGCGGCTCGCTCTGCCAAGGTTGATTTGTCCCTTGGGGAGGAGTGCGGTACATTTAGGAAACCTAACGGGTGGCTACAGCCCCGGGGAATCTTTGTAAAGGCTACGTAGTGAGACCCTGCCTATTCACCTTGGTAGTGTTTAAGGGTTTGATCGGCCCGAGGCAAGAGGGAATCACGGCTTGTGGGTAAAGTGCGCAACCTCTGCAGAGTGTTATGAAACTGATATATCAGCCGTGCTCGTGGTTATGAGCGGCCAAGGGAGCTCCAGAGATTAGTGATACTTGATCAGAGACATTTTGGTACAGGTGACAATGAGATTGATGGTTCTGATTATGATTATGGTGCTGGTAAGTGGTATTCTTTCCGTTTGGAAAAAGGATACATTGGGCTAATAACCTGGGTTAATGTTAAAACCTGGCTCTCTACTAGTAAGTAATAACCTGACCAACTAAAAGCAACTGCTTGACTTATCCCCACATAAAGCTAGTCCACTACAGCCAAACGGGATGCTTGCTGAGTATGTTGATGTGTACTCACCCTTGCTCTACACACCAATCCCCCCCCAGGTTGTCAGCATTGTAACCACTGCTCAGGAGAAGATGAAGCTGTGGAAGGAGACTTCCAGGAGTTCCAAGACTACGACGAGTTCTAGGCGTGGGTTAGCGGCAACCCCCAGTCGGCTGCCTGTGAAGGCCGCGTTATCTACGTTTCTTTTCCGCACTTTGATTTATTGTAAGAACTATGTGGACGTCTCAGACGTATGATGTAATCGACTATTATTTCCCTTTTAATACTATTTGAGCACTGTGTGATGATGTCCATGTTATGTAACTGTTGTGTACGTGAATAACTGATCCTGGCACGTACATGGTTCGCATTCGGTTTACCTTCTAAAAACCGGGTGTGACATAAGTGGTATCAAAGTCGTGCTGACTGTAGGACCGCTAACCTAGAGTAGAATGGTCGTTCTAAGGATTATAGACCTCTGTCACTGCCTTGACTTTGATATCCCTTCAAAAGTTGGTCCTACTGACCAAACCTACGTTCTACTATATATTATACCTTGCTGAAAATTTTGTTTATTCTGATCCTTCATTTATTTATGATTCATTATTTGCTGGTCATATTAATTCTGTTCTCACTCTTTTGCTTGCGATGTCTTTTGTAGATGGCTCGACTTAGACACACTGCACGAAAGTCCGTCATCCCCTTCTTACCCTCCCGCCTTGCTGAGCGTCCGCTTCGCCGTCCCGTGGCCGGACAGTCCAGCCACTTGGAGAGGCTGCACCACCGCCTGCATGAGGAGCAGGAACGTCGACGACAGGAGCAGCGGGGCTCTTCTTTCTCGCTCCAGCAGGAGATAGAGTCTGTGAGGAGCTGCTCTCCTGTGCTTCCCCTGGAGGCGCCCCCTGCACCACCACTGGGCGTCCCAGCTTCTGGAGTAGCTGTTGGAGGAGATCCAGACGACGGAGGTGGCGACGACAGCTTGAGCCACGACATCGACTTCTCTGCTAACCATGAGCCGGAAGGATGGGTTGCTCGACCCATCACTCGCGACGCTGCTCGCGGGTGTCACTTCCACGACGCGCTCGACACCCTGCTACGTCGGGCACTTGACCGGCGTACTTGGTCCATCGAGTATCGCTGTGTGGTCTACCAGCATAGTCGCGGGGTCTACCCGGACCGCTGGGAGGCGACCTGTTTGGTGCACCGTCCGGAGAACAGTCTCCAGGGCGCGGAGGCTTGCTCAGAGCACTATTCTATCTCTGAGCGGGACTCAGCTGAGGCAGCCATGCAGGATGCTGCACGGCGTGCGCTTTCGCACTACTGCTCGGTTCTCGGTGGGGTAGCTGACGGTCTCGACCTGAAGTATTACCCCCGCCGTCCATCTGGCAGCACAGGAGGCGTGATTGTTTCACCTGCTGGTGAAGACAATCCTAGGTTGAGCAGCACAGTCAACCTAGCCGCCGTGCTAAACACGGAGCTGGACCATGCATTAGACGAGCTGAGTAGGGCTCGTGCTGAGATCGCCCTGCTGCGGGCTGAGCGCGCGGAGCGTCGTCACTTGGATGATGGTTCCCCCGCTCCCGTTGGGACTCAGCACCCGTATCGCTCACCTCGGCGTGGACTCCAGTCTTATGGCAATCTCGACTGCAAGACCAAGATAAATCTAGAACCATAGATCGTTAGAGTTGGATCTTGTAATTAATACGAAATATATATACATAGAAGCTTCAGTCTTAGCGTTAGTCTTGGTTTTAGTTAGTCTTAGTTAGACAGGGTAGTTTGCTATATCCTGTGCATTTATGTTTGTCATGATGAACTATGTTTGGTTTGGATCTTTGTAATGATTGTCACCAGAGTGTGGGTATCCCCTGCATTTTGGTTTATCTATTATGTTAATGGAGTTAGTTATATAGTTGGGAAACCCTTTATTCTACTTTCCTCTTTATCTGAGAAGCTGTGTGGTCTGTGTTGGAGATCAGTGAAGATGCTCATCTGTTCAGTGCTGTTGAAGAATTCTATACTCTTTTCTTATGCTGCAAGATTTGCCAGATCAGTTCTGATGTGTGGTTGCGTTCTGCAGATGTCAGAGAACAGGCGCAGAGGAGGAAGGCGTGCTCAGCAGGAGCAAGCCGGTCAGCAAGATGAGGCGCCCCAGCAGCAGCACCTGCCACCCCCGCCCCCGATGTCGATCGAGCAGATGTTTCTGATGCAACCTCAGGCAGTTCAGGCCATCGGTCAGACTCTGGCCGCCATTCAGCAGCAGCAGCAGCAAGCACCACCCCAGCCTCAGATGCCTCAGATGCCCAGAGACAAGCGTGCTGAATTCATGAGAGGTCATCCCCCAACGTTCGCTCACTCTTCTGACCCCATGGATGCTGAAGATTGGCTGCGCACTGTGGAGCGGGAGTTGCATACCGCTTAGTGTGATGACAGGGAGAAAGTCTTGTATGGTCCCCGTCTGTTGAGAGGAGCAGCCCAATCATGGTGGGAGTCTTACCTCGCCACCCATGCCAACCCCGATGCCATCACCTGGGAAGAGTTCAGAGGTAGCTTTCGTCAGTACCATGTGCCTGCAGGTCTGATGACAGTGAAGAAGGAGGAGTTCCTGGCCCTTAAGCAAGGGTCATCATCTGTCAGTGAGTATCGAGACAGGTTTCTGCAGTTGTCTCGCTATGCTCCTGAGGATGTCAACACCGATGCCAAGCGACAATACCGTTTTTTGAGAGGCTTGGTCGACCCTCTTCAGTACCAACTGATGAATCACACCTTCCCGACATTCCAGCACCTGATTGACAGAGCAATCATGACAGAAAGGAAGCGTAAGGAGATGGAGGATCGTAAGCGCAAGATCAGTGGACCCCAGCCTGGAAGCAGCAGCCGTCCTTGTTTTTCAGGCAATCAACCTCAGCAGTTCAGGCAGAATCAGCGTCCACCTCAGCAGCGTCAGCAGTATCAGCAGTTCCAGAGGCAGTACCCTCAGCATCAGTACCAAAACCGTCAGAGCAATCAATCAGGAGGTCAGTTTTAGAGGCAGAATCAGCAGATACCTCGTCTTCCTGCCCTAGCAAATCAGCAGAGCAATCAGGCAGCACCAGCTCAGGTTGGAAACAGAGCATGTTTCCACTATGGAGAGCAAGGCCATTGGGTGATGCAATGTCCGAAGAAGGCAGCCCAGCAGCAGTCAGGCCCCAATGCCCCAGCAAAGCAGAGTGCGTCTCAGCCTGGATCAGGCAACCGCCCTCAGCAGCGCTATAATCACGGAAGATTGAATCACTTGGAGGCTGAAGCAGTTCAGGAGACCCCCGGCATGATAGTAGGTACGTTCCCAGTCGACTCCCATATTGCAGAAGTGTTATTTGATACTGGAGCAACGCATTCTTTCATTACTGCATCATGGGTAGAAACACATAATCTTCCAATTACTACCATGTCAACCCCCATCCAAATTGACTCAGCTGGTGGTAGAATTCGAGCTGATAGCATCTGTTTGAATATAAGTGTGGAAATAAGGGGGATAGCGTTTCCCGCTAACCTTATAGTAATGGGTACTCAGGGAATAGATGTCATCCTAGGGATGAATTGGCTAGATAAGTATCAGGCAGTTATCAGTTGTGATAAAAGGACAATCAAGTTGGTGTCCCCACTAGGAGAGGAAGTGGTGACCGAGTTAGTCCCGCCTGAGCCAAAGAAAGGAAGTTGTTATCAGATGGTTGTCGATAGCAGTGAAGCAGACCCAATTGAGAGTATCAAGGTTGTGTCTGAATTCCCAGATGTGTTCCCAAAGGACTTACCGGGTATGCCACCAGAGCGGAAAGTTGAGTTTGCCATAGAGCTTCTTCCTGGAACCGCCCCTATCTTTAAGAGAGCTTACAGAATATCTGGACCAGAGTTGGTTGAGCTTAAGAAGCAGATTGATGAGCTGTCAGAGAAAGGTTACATCCGGCCAAGCACCTCGCCTTGGGCCGCCCCTGTCTTGTTTGTGGAGAAGAAAGATGGCACCAAAAGGATGTGTATCGATTATCGAGCTTTGAATGAAGTCACGATCAAGAACAAGTATCCTTTGCCCAGAATAGAAGATCTGTTTGACCAGTTGAGAGGAGCCAGTGTGTTCTCCAAGATTGATCTGAGGTCAGGTTATCATCAGCTCAGGATCCGACCTTCGGACATACCGAAGACGGCATTCATTACCAAGTATGGTTTGTATGAGTTCACAGTGATGTCTTTTGGTTTGACCAATGCACCAGCGTTCTTTATGAACTTGATGAACAGTGTATTCATGGATTATCTCGACAAGTTTGTGGTGGTATTCATTGATGACATTCTGATTTATTCTCAAAGCGAAGAAGAGCATGCAGATCATTTGAGGATGGTATTGCAGAGATTGCGAGAGCACCAGTTGTATGCAAAGTTGAGCAAGTGTGAGTTCTGGATCAGTGAAGTCCTGTTCTTGGGTCACATAATCAACAAAGAAGGATTGGCTGTGGATCCGAAGAAAGTGGCAGACATTCTGAACTGGAAAGCGCCAACGGATGCTCGAGGAATCAAGAGCTTCATTGGAATGGCCGGATATTATCGGCGATTCATTGAAGGGTTTTCGAAGATTGCGAAACCAATGACAGCGTTGCTAGGCAACAAGGTTGAGTTCGAGTGGACCCAGAAATGTCAAGAGGCCTTCGAAGCGCTGAAAGAGAAGTTGACAACAGCGCCTATCCTAGTCTTGCCTGATGTGCACAAGCCCTTCTCTGTGTACTGTGATGCTTGTTACACCGGTTTGGGATGCGTGTTGATGCAAGAGGGAAGAGTTGTGGCTTACTCGTCCCGACAGTTGAAGGTTCATGAGAAGAATTACCCAATCCATGATCTAGAGTTGGCAGCAGTGGTTCACGCACTGAAGACATGGAGGCACTATCTGTATGGACAGAAATGCGATGTTTACACAGATCACAAGAGTCTGAAGTACATATTCACTCAGTCAGAATTGAACATGAGGCAACGAAGATGGTTAGAGTTGATCAAAGACTATGAGTTGGAGATTCATTACCATCCAGGCAAAGCGAACGTAGTGGCAGATGCTTTGAGCAGAAAGAGTCAAGTCAATCTGATGGTTGCTCGTCCGATGCCTTATGAGTTGGCCAAGGAGTTCGACAGGTTGAGTCTCGGGTTTCTGAACAATTCGCGAGGAGTCACAGTTGAATTGGAACCTACCTTGGAGCGCGAAATCAAAGAAGCGCAGAAGAATGATGAGAAGATCAGTGAGATTCGGCGACTGATTCTAGATGGCAGAGGCAAAGATTTTCGAGAAGATGCAGAAGGCGTGGTATGGTTCAAAGACCGCTTGTGTGTTCCCAATGTCCAGTCCATTCGAGAGTTGATTCTCAAGGAAGCTCATGAGACAGCCTATTCGATTCACCCTGGCAGTGAGAAGATGTATCAGGATCTGAAGAAGAAATTCTGGTGGTACGGAATGAAGAGGGAAATTGCAGAGCATGTGGCTATGTGCGATAGTTGTCGAAGGATTAAGGCAGAACACCAGAGACCTGCTGGATTGTTGCAACCGTTGCAGATCCCTCAGTGGAAATGGGATGAAATCGGTATGGATTTCATAGTCGGATTGCCTCGCACTCGAGCCGGCTACGATTCCATTTGGGTAGTAGTGGACCGTTTGACCAAGTCAGCCCACTTCATACCTGTCAAGACCAGCTACAGCAGTGCAGTATTGTCAGAACTGTATATGTCTCGGATCGTTTGTCTTCATGGTGTGCCAAAGAAGATAGTGTCAGACAGAGGAACGCAGTTCACCTCTCATTTCTGGCAGCAGTTGCATGAAGCCTTGGGCACACATCTGAATTTCAGTTCAGCTTATCATCCGCAGACAGATGGCCAGACCGAAAGAACCAATCAAATTCTTGAAGACATGTTGAGAGCCTGTGCGTTGCAAGATCAGTCCGGATGGGACAAGCGATTGCCTTATGCAGAGTTTTCCTATAACAACAGTTACCAGGCCAGTTTGAAGATGTCACCATTTCAAGCGCTTTATGGAAGGAGTTGTAGAACTCCGTTGCAATGGGATCAGCCTGGAGAGAAGCAAGTGTTTGGACCAGACATTCTGCTTGAAGCTGAAGAGAACATCAAGATGGTCCGAGAGAATCTGAAGATAGCGCAATCGAGGCAGCGAAGCTATGCAGACACAAGAAGAAGAGAGCTGAGTTTTGAAGTCGGAGACTTTGTCTATCTGAAAGTGTCACCGATCAGAGGAGTCAGAAGGTTCAGAATCAAAGGCAAGCTAGCACCCCGCTACATTGGTCCGTACCAGATCCTCTCAAAGCGTGGAGAAGTGGCCTATCAGCTCAGTCTGCCAGAGAATTTGTCAGCTGTGCATGATGTCTTTCATGTGTCTCAGTTGAAGAAGTGCTTGCGTGTGCCAGAAGAGCAGTTGCCAGTGGAAGGTCTGGAAGTCCAGGAGGACTTGACCTATGTTGAGAAGCCAGCTCAGATTCTTGAGGTTGCAGATAGAGTCACCCGAAGGAAGACCATCAGAATGTGCAAAGTCAGATGGAGTCACCACTCTGAGGAGGAAGCAACCTGGGAGCGTGAAGATGATTTGATGGCCAAGTACCCAGAGCTCTTTGCTAGCCAACCCTGAATCTCGAGGGCGAGATTCTTTTAAGGGGGATAGGTTTGTAACGCCCCGAATTTTGCAGTTGAATTTTTTCTTTTCTTCACTCGCCAAATTCGGGCGTTACCTTTTCTTTTTCTTTTTCCCCTCGCTAGACCTTGACCTTTTCCAAAGTTTTAGCGGGACTCAGTTTGGAATTCCCGTGTAAAGAAAAACCCTAAACTGTTTTATGTTGTTTGATGCACCATGCCGAACTATGCATTCTTTGATTGTTTGAAAGTGCAAATGCATTCATCTAGGAAGATCGGATTTCGAAAATAAGGAGAAAATCTTTTCTTTCTTTTTCTCTTTCTTTCTCTCTCCTCTTTTTCTCTCTCTCCCGCGCCGTGGGCCGTCCCTGGCCGGCCCAGCCGCCCCCGCGCGCCCCCCTTTGGGCCCAATAGGCCCAACCGCCCCCCCCCACCTCCCCTTTTCCCCAATCCTCTCTCCCTCCCTCTCATTTTCTCCCTCCCCACCCTAGCCGCCGCCCTCTACCCCCTGCCCTAGCGCCGCCCCCCACCCCAGCTGCCGTCCCCTGCTCGGCCACCCTCGCCCTCGGCCGCCCATCGCCGGTGAGCCCCCCCTCTCTCCCTCCTCCCTCCCTCTCCCCTCTCCCCTCCTCTCTCCTCGGCCACCGCCCTGGCCGCGCCCCAGCGCCCCTGGCCGCCCTGGCCCCAGCCCCGCCCGGCCAGCCCCCAGCCGGCCCCGGCCAGCCCCGGCCGCGCTCCGGCCGCCCCCGGCCGCGTCCCAGCCTGCCCCCAGCTGGCCCCGGCCAGCCCCCGGCCGCGTCCCAGCCCGCCCCCGGCCGCGCCCAGCCGGCCCCCAGCCGCGCCCCCTGGCCGCCTGGCCCCCTGGCCGCCTCCCCCTGCGCGCCGCCGGTTCAACCGCCCCACCCGGGCCGGTTCAACCGCCCCGGTTCGGCCGCCCGCGCCCGCGCCCGCGCCCAGCTCGGCCGCCCTGCCCAGGGCCGGTTCAACCGCCCCTAGGGCCGGTTCAACCGCCTCCCCCCTGTTTTTTTTATTTTTTTTATTTTATTTTATTTTATTTTACTTTCTGTGATCATAGTTATTTTATTTCAGGTAGGCTAATCATTGTTCATGCTATTGAAATAGGAAGCTCAATTTAAAATTCCGTTATGCTAGTTGATTCACGTAGTTAATTGTTTATCTCGTTCAATGTTGATCAACTAAAAATGATTAGGTTTCCATTAGTGCATATAGCAGAATTCTTTTGTTAAGAACCAATTGTAATTAATCATTAGTGCATAAGCTTTAACCCCCTGCGAGACCTTTCCCGTTTCTTTCTAACCATAACAAATGCGAGATCGAATGTCATACTTGATGCATACTCACTTTACTTGTTACCTTGTATGGTGTACTGTTCTTTTGTATTAAATATGTGGATGTATGTATGTTTGCGCTCGCATAGAGAACGATCCGGTCGAAGAGCCCGAGGAATTCGCAGGAGAAGCCCCTGAGCAGCAGTCGGTTGGTGGAGGCAAGTGTCCTTTGACCTATTTCTGTCCTATTCATTCTTTAATTCACCTCCCGCATTACACATTTATACCTAAGGATTGACTAGCTTTTGTTATTCATGTCCTTGTTTACCTATTTGGGTCGGATTATTACTGCTTAGTCTGATGCTATTGCTCAACTCTAATCAATGAACATGATGTGATTATCTATGATACGCTGTTTTCCCTTCTTATTTATGATTATATTTGTGACCTTCAAGGGGACTCGAGCGGTTTCTCGAGTGCCTCTCCGTAAGGACCTGTTCAATGGATGATCGCCCGGGAAAACAGTGCAACCATGAGGGTGGAATGGGACGCCCTTAGCTGAATAATTAGAGGAACCGGGGTGTAGTTCGCTTAGCCGTTGTGCCGTCAATGGGGCTCGGTGTATGCGGCTCGCTCTGCCAAGGTTGATTTGTCCCTTGGGGAGGAGTGCGGTACATTTAGGAAACCTAACGGGTGGCTACAGCCCCGGGGAATCTTTGTAAAGGCTACGTAGTGAGACCCTGCCTATTCACCTTGGTAGTGTTTAAGGGTTTGATCGGCCCGAGGCAAGAGGGAATCACGGCTTGTGGGTAAAGTGCGCAACCTCTGCAGAGTGTTATGAAACTGATATATCAGCCGTGCTCGCGGTTATGAGCGGCCAAGGGAGCTCCAGAGATTAGTGATACTTGATCAGAGACATTTTGGTACAGGTGGCAATGAGATTGATGGTTCTGATTATGATTATGGTGCTGGTAAGTGGTATTCTTTCCGTTTGGAAAGGATACATTGGGCTAATAACCTGGGTTAATGTTAAAACCTGGCTCTCTACTAGTAAGTAATAACCTGACCAACTAAAAGCAACTGCTTGACTTATCCCCACATAAAGCTAGTCCACTACAGCCAAACGGGATGCTTGCTGAGTATGTTGATGTGTACTCACCCTTGCTCTACACACCAATCCCCCCCCAGGTTGTCAGCATTGTAACCACTGCTCAGGAGAAGATGAAGCTGTGGAAGGAGACTTCCAGGAGTTCCAAGACTACGACGAGTTCTAGGCGTGGGTTAGCGGCAACCCCCAGTCGGCTGCCTGTGAAGGCCGCGTTATCTACGTTTCTTTTCCGCACTTTGATTTATTGTAAGAACTATGTGGACGTCTCAGACGTATGATGTAATCGACTATTATTTCCCTTTTAATACTATTTGAGCACTGTGTGATGATGTCCATGTTATGTAACTGCTGTGTACGTGAATAACTGATCCTGGCACGTACATGGTTCGCATTCGGTTTACCTTCTAAAAACCGGGTGTGACAAATACGCACCATGGCGATTGGCGATGTGCGACCACAGGAACTCGATGAGCAATATCAACCTTCTTCCTCAATAATGGTGCATCCCCCAATTCAAGACAATGAATAGGTTCATCAAGAAGAGGCATGTGATCAAGGGGGAGCACAAGAAGATCATGTGATGGAGGAAGAAGCACAACCGGCACCTCCAACCCAAGTTCGAGCGACGATTCAAAGGAATCATCCCGTCGACTAAATTTTGGGTGACATTAGCAAGGGCGTAACTACTCGTTCTAGATTAGTTAATTTTTGTGAGCATTACTCCTTTGTCTCTTCTATTGAGCCTTTCAGGGTAGAAGAGGCCTTGCTAGATCCGGACTAGGTGTTGGCCATGCAGGAAGAGCTCAACAACTTCAAGTGTAATGAAGTTTGGACACTGGTGCCTCGTCCCAAGCAAAACGTTGTGGGAACCAAGTGGGTGTTCCGCAACAAACAGGACGAGCACGGGGTGGTGACAAGGAACAAGGCTCGACTTGTGGCAAAAGGTTATGCCCAAGTCGCAGGTTTGGACTTTAAGGAGACTTTTGCTCCTGTGGCTAGGCTAGAGTCTATTCGTATATTGCTAGCATAAGCCGCTCACCATTCTTTCAGGTTGTTCCAAATGGATGTAAAGAGCGCTTTCCTCAACGGGCCAATCAAGGAGGAGGTGTACGTGGAGCAACCCCCTGGCTTCGAGGATGAACGGTACCCCGACCACGTATGTAAGCTCTCTAAGGCGCTCTATGGACTTAAGCAAGCCCCAAGAGCATGGTATGAATGCCTTAGAGACTTTTTAATTACTAATGCTTTCAAGGTTGGGAAAGCCGATCCAACTTTATTCACTAAGACTTGTGATGGTGACTTATTTGTGTGCCAAATTTATGTCAATGACATAATATTTGGTTCTACTAACCAAAAGTCTTGTGAAGAGTTTAGCAGGGTGATGACTCAAAAGTTTGAGATGTCGATGACGGGCGAGTTGAACTACTTCCTTGGGTTCCAAGTGAAGCAACTCAAGGATGGCACCTTCATATCCCAAACGAAGTACACACAAGACTTGCTAAAGCGGTTTGGGATGAAGGACGCCAAGCCCGCAAAGACTTCGATGGGAACTGACGGACACGTCGACCTCAACAAAGGAGGTAAGTCCGTTGATCAAAAAGCATACCGGTCCATGATAGGTTCTTTGCTTTATTTATGCGCTAGTAGACCGGATATTATGCTTAGTGTATGCATGTGTGCTAGATTTCAATCCGATCCAAGGGAGTGTCACTTAGTGGCTGTGAAGCGAATTCTTAGATATTTAGTCGCTACGCCTTGCTTCGGGATCTGGTATCCAAAGGGGTCTACCTTTGACTTAATTGGATATTCAGACTCCGATTATGCTGGATGTAAGGTCGATAGGAAGAGTACATCAGGGACGTGCCAATTCTTAGGAAGGTACCTGGTGTCATGGAGTTCTAAGAAACAAACTTTCATTGCCCTATCCACCGCTGAGGCCGAGTACGTTGCCGCAGGACAGTGTTGCGCGCAACTACTTTGGATGAGGCAAACCCTCCGGGACTTTGGCTACAATCTGAGCAAAGTCCCACTCCTATGTGATAATGAGAGTGCTATCCGCATAGCGGACAATCCTGTCGAGCACAGCCGCACAAAGCACATTGACATCCGGCATCACTTTTTGAGAGACCACTAACAAAAGGGAGATATCGAAGTGTTCTATATTAGCACCGAGAACCAGCTAGCCGATATCTTTACCAAGCCTTTAGATGAAAAGACCTTTTGCAGGCTGCGTAGTGAGCTAAATGTCTTAGATTCGCGGAACTTGGATTGATTTGTAGCATACATGTGTATTATGCTTTGATCATGTTCCTTTATGCATTTTGTTGTTTATTTATGGTGCTCAAGTTGTACAAACACTCCCCGGACCTCACAAGTCCTTTTTGCAAGTGATGCACATATTTAGGGGGAGATGTGCTACAACTTGACCCTTTGAGACTAACCGTGTGCTTGAGTTTGCTTGATTTAGTCTCAAAGGTGGATTGAAAGCGAAAGGTGGACTTGGACCATGAAAGACTTCCACTGCACTCCGATGAGAGGTGTTGGGGACTTGTTCTCAAGTGCTATGAATTAAGAATAAGGCAACATAGAATGTTAGATGTTAAAGCCCTTCGTCCGCTGAAGCATTATTTCCCCAAGGATTTAATGAACTTCGGACGAAGGTTATGAATAAAATTTTACGAAGGTTGCACCTTCGTGATCAAAGATGAAATAATGGAAAACAAAATATAAAACGTCATAGTATAGCAAGAATAAATAACATTATTTGATTATTTTGTAATGTGAACTTAAATATCAAAACATAATATTTATGCACATTTGTACCTTCGCCTTGGCAGAAAACGGTAATTCCAGAGTAACACGTCAGCAATTACAAGATTGCGTGAACAGCAAAGAAGTACTGTTCACCTATTTATAGGCACAGGACGCAGCTTGTAGGAAATTACAATCATGCCCCTTACAGAAGATCACAATCATAACTCAGACTCTTATGGACTAAAAAGTAATTCCATCTTTAAGTCGGTCCGACCCTTCGTCTTTGGATACGCTATAGCGTCGAGGCTTTATGAGTGGTAGCTTCGGTATCTCATATAAACAGATTTGCTGAAGGTGTTTCCTTCCTGCAGGACCTTCGGCGACGAAGCATGATCCCAACAAGAGGGTAACTCACTCCAAGTTCATCTCCATCTTCTTATTGCCTTTGTACTCTTATGTGAAGATTTTGGTGAGGCAACGAGGTTTAAGGGCCAAGATTGATCTCGTTTTGGTGCTTGATGCCAAAGGGGGAGAAAATAAGGCCAAAGCAATAAATGGATCAGCTACCACTTGAGAATTTTGAAAATAGTAGAATAGAGCTTTTGGTTTGTCAAAACTCTCTTGTTGTCTCTATTGTCAAAAGTTGGCTTCTTGTGGGGAGAGTAGTTGATTATGGGAAAAAGGGGGAGTTTTGAATCTTTGATCAATTTCTCTTGGAATACCTCTCTTTATGTCTCTCCAAGTGAATTTGACTTAGAGATAGGAAATTGAGTTTGATTTGCAAAAACAAACCAAGTGGTGGCAAAGTATGATCCAAATATGCCAAATTTGAATCAAAACAACTTTTGTTCTTATTTGCATTGATATTGCACTTGTTTTAGTTGCTTTTTATTGTGTTGGCATAAATCACCAAAAAGGGGGAGATTGAAAGGGAAATGTGCCCTTGGGCCATTTCTAAGTATTTTGGTGATTGAGTGCCAACACAAGTGGAATTATGGTAATCTATGCAAAGTGATGGACAAAGTGCAAATCAAGTCTAAAGGTATGTTTCTAGACTTGGTACATTGTTTTAAGAACTAATGTATTGTGTCTAAGTGCTGGAAACAGGAGAAATCAATTTAGAAAAGACTTGGCTGTACAGCCAAGACTCTGCTCAGTCTGGGTGCACAGGACTGTCCGGTGGTGCACCGGACAGTGTCCGGTGCGCCAGGCTGGCGACTGTCAACTGGCTGCTTTCGGGAGGCGATCAACAACGTACGACTATAAATCACCGGACTGTCCGGTGAGTCGTTCACAGGCGAAGTCATCGCTCTCGGGAAGTGATTAATGGCGTACGGCTAAAAATCACCGGACTGTCCGGTGGTGCACCGGACTGTCCGGTAAGCCAACGGTCAGCCGGGCCAACAGTCGGCCGAGGATTCCGCGCGTGACGCGTGGCCGAGCCAACGGTCACAAGGGGGCACCGAACTATCCGGTGTGCCAACGGCTCTGAATCTACAATGGTCGGCTTCGGCAAATAAGGAAAGAGATCCACACCGGACAGTGTCCGGTGGTGCACCGGACTGTCCGGTGCGCCAGGCGACTGAAGGCAAGAATTGCCTTCCTGGAATGCTCTCAACGGCTCCTAGCTGCCTTGGGGCTATAAAAAGGACCCCTAGGCGCATGGAGGAGCACACCAAGCATCCTTTGAGCATTGTTGATCACTCACACTTCATTCTTGCGCATTTGTTCGACATTCTTAGTGATTTGAGCTCCGTTCTAGTGAGAACCTCGTGATATTCTTTTGAGCTCAAGTCTAGGTCTTGTGCGTGCGTATTTGCTATGATTTTTGTGTCTTGTGTGTGTTGCTCATCCCTCCCTTACTCCGTGCTTCTTTGTGAACATCAAAGTGTAAGGGCGAGAGACTCCAAGTTGTGGAGATTCCTTGCGAGCGGGATATAGTGAACAAAGCAAAACACCGTGGTATTCAAGTGGGTCTTTGGACCGCTTGAGAGGGGTTGATTGCAACCCTCGTCCGTTGGGACGCCACAACGTGGAAGTAGGCAAGTTTTGTACTTGGCCGAACCACAGGATAAACCACTGAGTCTATCTGTGTTGATCTTCTTGTGGTTGTTGTGTTTCGCAAGGACTCCTCTCTAGCCACTTGGCTTAATTGTGCTAACATCTAATCAAGTTTTGTGGCATTAAGTTTCAAGTTTTACAGGATCACCTATTCACCCCCCCTCTAGGTGCTCTTAGAAGCCCACTGACTCTGGCTCGAGTCATAAGAAGAAGGACGAGAAGAAGAAGAGGCACATTAAGAAGATCATCTACTACGACAGCGACGAGTCTTCTTCTTCCCCAAGAGATGACGAATACGACGAGAAAAAGAAACCGGTTAACTCAAACTTTTCTTTTGATTATTCTCGTATTCCATATAATTCCAATGCCCATTTGCTTTCTATTCCTATTGGTAAACCTCCACACTTTGATGGAGAGAACTACGCGTTTTGGAGTCACAAAATGCGTAGTCACCTTTTCTCTCTCCATCCTAGTATTTGGGAGATAGTTGACAATGGAATGCAATTTGATAGTACGGACAACCCTGTTTTATTAACGAACAAATTCACAAAAATGCACAAGCTACCACTGTTTTGTTAGCATCATTGTGCAGGAATGAATACAACAAGGTGAGCGGCTTGGACAACGCCAAGCAAATATGGGACACCCTCAAGATCTCGCATGAGGGGAACGACGCCACCATGATCACCAAAATGGAGTTGGTGGAAGGCGAGCTAGGAAGGTTTTCCATGATCAGGGGAGAGGAGCCAACGCAAACGTACAACAGGCTCAAGACCCTGGTCAACAAGATCAGGAGCTATCGAAGCACGAGATGGACGGACCACGACGTCGTCCGACTTATGCTCAGGTCTTTTACTGTCATTGACCCTCATCTTGTGAACTTAATCCATGAGAATCCTAGGTACACAAAGATGACGCCCGAGGAGATACTCGGAAAGTTTGTGAGCGGGCGTATGATGGTCAAGGAAGCAAGATACATTGATGATGCATTGAATGGCCCAATGCCCATCTATGAGCCCCAACCCGTTGCACTCAAGGCAACAAGCAGCAGCAGGGAGGCGCTACCTAGCAAGGTGGCACAAGTTGAAGCTGCCGGGCTAAATGAAGATGAAATGGCCCTCATCATCAAGCGCTTCAAGACGGCGCTAAAAGGACGCAAGGAGTATCCCAACAAGAGCAAAACAAAGGGAAAGCGCTCCTGCTTTAAATGTGGTAAGACTGGTCATTTTATAGCAAATTGTCCCGATAATGCTAATGACCAGGAACAAGAAAAGAGCGGGAAGAGGGAGAAGAAGGCCTACAAGAAGGCGAAGGGCGAGGCGCACCTTGGCAAAGAGTGGGATTCGGATTGCTCTTCATCCGACTCCGACGACGAAGGACTCGCCGCTTCGGCCTTCGACAAGTCGTCCCTCTTCCCCAACAAGCGCCATACTTGCCTCATGGCAAAGGAGAAAAAGGTAAGCGATCGAGATACCCCTAAGTACACTACTTCAAGTGATGATGACTCTAGTGATGATGACGTAGATTACTCAAGCTTGTTCAAAGGTTTAGATAGAACTAAAGTAGACAAAATCAATGAATTGATTGATGCTTTAAATGAAAAGAATAGACTTTTAGAAAAGCAAGAGGATCTTTTATATGAAGAGCATGATAAATTTGTAAGTGTGCAAGAGTCTCTTGCTTTAGAGGTTAAAAGGAATGAAATGCTTTCTTCTAAATTATCTACTTGTCATGAAACTGTGTCTAGCTTAAAGAGTATTAATGATGATTTAAATGCTAAGGTAGAAGTAGTTAATAAATCTAATTCTTGTGTAGAGCATGTTGTCATTTGTAATAGGTGTAAGGATTTTAATATTGATGAATGTGTTGAGCACCTTACGTCTATTACAAAATTAAATGGTGAAGTGGCAAGTCTTAATGCCCAACTTAAGACTTGCAAAAATGAATTTGATAAGTTAAAATTTGCTAGGGATGCCTACACCGTTGGTAGACATCCCTCAATTAAGGATGGGCTTGGCTTTCGAAAGGAAGCCAAGAACGTAACAAGCCAAAGGACTCCCATTCCCAACAAGGAAAAAGGGAAGGCCCCTATGGCTAGTAGTAGTCAAAAGAATCATGCTTTCATGTACCATGATAGAAAATTTTCTAGAAATTCTTATTATAATAGGAGTTATAGTGCTTTTGACTCACATGCCATGGTTGCTTCAAGTTCTAATGTTAATGGTAGGCCTAGGAGAAATTTTGTGTCTCATGCTCCTAGGAAAGTGTGTAATAAATCTACCACTGTTTTTCATGCTTGCAACACTACATATGTACTTTCATGTAAAAATGAAAAAGTGGTTGCTAGAAAGATGGGGTCCAAATGCAAGGGAGACAATACTTGCATTTGGGTCCCAAAGGCTATTGTAACTAACCTCGTAGGACCCAACAAGAGTTGGGTACCTAAAACCCAAGCCTAATTTGCCTTGCAGGTTTATGCATCCGGGGGCTCAAGCTGGATTATCGACAGCGGATGCACAAACCACATGACGGGGGAGAAGAAGATGTTCACCTCCTACGTCAAGAACAAGGATTCCCAAGATTCGATCATCTTTGGAGATGGGAATCAAGGCAAGGTTAAAGGACTAGGAAAGATAGCTATTTCATCCGAGCATTTCATATCTAATGTGTTCTTAGTTGAATCGCTCGGGTACAACTTGTTGTCCGTTAGTCAACTATGTAATATGGGTTACAATTGTTTATTTACAAATGTAGATGTGTCTGTCTTTAGAAGGAGTGATGGTTCATTAACTTTTAAGGGTGTACTAGACGACAAACTCTACTTAGTTGATTTTTCGAAAGAGGAGGTCAATCTAGATGCATGCTTAATTGCTAAGACTAGCATGGGCTGGTTGTGGCATCGCCGTCTAGCACATGTTGGGATGAAGAACCTTCATAAACTTCTAAAGGGAGAACATGTGTTAGGTCTAACCAATGTATTTTTCAAAAAAGATAGACCTTGTGCAGCTTGTCAAGCAGGTAAAGAAGTGGGAAGCGCTCATCACAGCAAGAATGTGATGACCACATCAAGACCTCTGGAGCTACTTCATATGGATCTCTTCGGACCCGTCGCCTATCTTAGCATCGGGGGAAGTAAGTATGGTCTTGTTATTGTTGATGATTTTTCCCGCTTCACTTGGGTATTCTTTTTGCTGGACAAATCAGAAACCCAAGGGACCCTAAAGCGCTTCCTAAGGAGAGCTCAAAATGAATTTAAGCTCAAGGTGAAAAAGATAAGAAGCGACAACGGGTCTGAGTTCAAGAACTTACAAGTGGAGGAGTACCTTGAGGAGGAAAGAATCAAGCACGAGTTCTCCGCTCCCTACACACCACAGCAAAACGGTGTGGTAGAGAGGAAGAACGGGACACTTATAGACATGGCGAGGATGATGCTTGGAGAATTCAAGACGCCCGAGCGGTTTTGGTCGGAAGCTGTGAACACAGCTTGCCACGCCATAAACCGGGTCTACCTTCATCGCCTCCTCAAGAAGACCTCGTATGAACTTCTAACCGGTAACAAACCCAACATTTCATACTTTCGTGTATTTGGGAGTAAATGTTATATTCTAGTAAAGAAGGGTTGAAATTCAAAATTTGCTCCCAAAGCTATAGAAGGGTTTTTGTTAGGTTATGACTCAAATACAAAGGCGTATAGAGTCTTCAACAAATCATCGGGTTTGGTTGAAGTCTCTAGCGACATTGTATTTGATGAAACTAATGGCTCTCCAAGAGAGCAAGTTGATCTTGATGATGTAGATGAAGATGATGTTCCAATGGATGTAATTTGCACCATGGCGATTGGAGATGTGCGACCACAGGAACACCAAGAGCAAGATCAACCTTCTTCCTCAACGATGGTGCATCCCCCGACTCAAGATAATGAACAGGTTCCTCAAGAGGAGGCATGTGATCAAGGGGAGCACAAGAAGACCATGTTGTGGAGGAAGAAGCACCATGGCCCCCTCCAACTCAAGTTCGAGCGACGATTCAAAGGAATCATCCCATCGACCAGATTTTGGGTGATATAAGCAAGAGAGTAACCACTCGCTCAAGATTAGGTAACTTTTGTGAGCATTACTCGTTTGTCTCTTCTATTGAGCCTTTCAGGGTAGAAGAGGCCTTGCTAGATCCGGACTGGGTGTTGGCCATGCAGGAAGAGCTCAACAACTTCAAGCGAAATGAAGTTTGGACCCTGGTGCCACGTCCCAAGCAAAACGTTGTGGGAACCAAGTGGGTGTTCCGCAACAAGCAAGACGAGCACGGGGTGGTGACAAGGAACAAGGCTCGACTTGTGGCAAAAGGTTATGCCCAAGTCGCAGGTTTGGACTTTGAGGAGACTTTTGCTCCTGTGGCTAGGCTAGAGTCTATTCGCATTTTGTTAGCCTATGTCGCTCACCACTCTTTCAGGTTGTTCCAAATGGATGTGAAGAGCGCCTTCCTCAACAGGCCAATCAAGGAGGAGGTGTACGTGGAGCAACCCCCTGGCTTTGAGGATGAACGGTACCCTGACCATGTGTGTAAGCTCTCTAAGGCGCTCTATGGACTTAAGCAAGCCCCAAGAGCATGGTATGAATGCCTTAGAGATTTCCTTATTGCTAATGCTTTCAAGGTTGGGAAAGTCGATCCAACTCTTTTCACTAAGACTTGTGATGGTGACCTATTTGTGTGCCAAATTTATGTCGATGACATAATATTTGGTTCTACTAACCAAAAGTCTTGTGAGGAGTTTAGCAGGGTGATGACACAGAAATTTGAGATGTCGATGATGGGCGAGTTGAACTACTTCCTTGGGTTACAAGTGAAGCAACTCAAGGACGGCACCTTCATCTCCCAAACGAAGTACACGCAAGACTTGCTCAAGCGGTTCGGGATGAAGGACGCCAAGCCCGCAAAGACGCCAATGGGAACCGACGGACATGTCGACCTCAACAAAGGAGGTAAGTCTGTTGATCAAAAGGCATACCGATCTATGATAGGTTCCTTGCTTTATTTATGTGCTAGTAGACCGGATATTATGCTTAGCGTATGCATGTGTGCTAGATATCAATCCGACCCAAGGGAATGTCACCTTGTGGCCATTAAGCGGATTCTTAGATATTTAGTTGCTACGCCTTGCTTCGGGATCTGGTATCCAAAGGGGTCTACCTTTGACTTGATTGGATATTCAGACTCCGATTATGCCGGGTGCAAGGTTGATAGGAAGAGTACATCAGGGACGTGCCAATTCCTAGGAAGGTCCCTGGTGTCTTGGAGTTCAAAGAAACAAACGTCCGTTGCCCTATCCACCGCTGAGGCCAAGTATGTTGCCGCAGGATAGTGTTGCGCGCAACTACTTTGGATGAGGCAAACCCTCTGGGACTTTGGCTATAATCTGGGCAAAGTCCCACTCCTATGTGACAATGAGAGTGCAATCCGCATGGCGGATAATCCTGTTGAACACAGCCGCACTAAGCACATAGACATCCGGCATCACTTCCTGAGAGACCACCAGCAAAAGGGGGATATCGAGGTGTACCATATTTACACCGAAAACCAGCTAGCCGATATCTTCACCAAGCCTTTAGATGAGAAAAGGTTTTGCAGGTTGCGTAGTGAGCTAAATGTCTTAGATTCGCGTAACTTGGATTGATCTATAGCATACATGTGTTTTATGCCTTTGATCATGTAATTTATGCATTTCAATCTATTTTGTTCATTTGTGGTGCTCAAGTTGTAAACATGATCCCCGGACCTCACAAGTCCATTTGCAAGTGATGCACTTATTTAGGGGGAGGCATGCTACAACTTGACCCTTTGAGACTAACCTTGTGTTTGAGTTCTTGTTTTAGTCTCAAAGGTGGATTGAAAGGAAAAGGTGAACTTGGACCATGCAAAGACTTCCACTGCACTCCGGTATTAACTCCAAGTTCATATCTATGCTCTTATTGCCTTATTGCTCGTAATTGACAATTTTGGTGAGGCAATGGGGTTAAAGGGCCAAGAATGATCCCGTTTTGGTGCTTAATGCCAAAGGGGGAGAAATTAAGGCCAAAGCAAATGGATCAGCTACCACTTGTGAAATTTTGAAAAGAGTAGAGTTAGAACCTTTTGATTTATTCAAAACACTCTTATTGCAAAATTTGGTCTCTTATGGGGAGAATGTTCGATTATGGGAAAAGGGGGAGTTTTTGGATCTTTGATCAATTTCTCTTGGAATACCTCTCCTTATGCCTGTGACGGAACCTCCCAAGTAATTAGGCCCATCTACAGTTGTCCTTGTCCAACGGACTTCAGACAACCCTGTAGGTGTCCCTGAACTACTTGACAAGTTCGGTATCTTTCCTTACTTTACCAGGAACGATTCACCCGTCTTGCAGACATTACAGAACATCGGAGATAAAGAATTGCGGAAGCGATTACATAATTCACATTTATTTAAAAGCAAGCTCAAGTTGTTTTATTACAGACCAGAACTAAGAGCGAGTGCTGAGTAGTATTATTATACAAACCAAGGGAGGCAAAAACTCCTCCCGAGAAGATTTAAGTAAAAGATCTATATGGAGGACCAAGTCCTCCCGCACTTCAGTCTTGTGTTTCTTCTTTGGGAACCACCTTGGCACAGAAGCAGCAGAAATCTGCTACTTCCTCACCTAAAAACAACGAAGGGATAAACCCTGAGTATGGAATTACTCAGCAAGACTTACCCGACTAAAGAAAAGACTCTCAAGGGTATGCTGGATTTTAGGGAGTCAAGGTAAGGCTTCTCAATAATCAAGGACTCTGTTTTGCAGAAATGCTTACTAAAGTGGATCCTTAAAAATCAAATTTTATTTGTCAAGTTAAGTTCAATTACCTGCACTAGAGTTCTTTCTACCCTAGTTCAATCACTGGTCCTGCACTAGCCAATTTCTTAACAAATACCCATCATCTTTAGTGGAATGCTACGTGTAGGTCAGTGACCAAGTCTTCATAACCGCGAAGGTACGGCGATCCGAATCGATTATACTCAGCTGAGGATCTCCAATCACACGACATATGTAGCACTTAACCCTTGCATATGTCAACCCGCCACCGGGGTTCTTAAGACCGGATCATGTTCACGCAAACCGAGAGCACAGATACACCACCGTCCGGCCTCTTGCCACGGAGGGTACACGCTACTCTCGCCACCGCTCCACGCCCATTTCGTGTTATCTTATTCCGGCCTTAGTCTGCCCGAGGCAAGGCTTACCCATGACGAGGCATGTGACCAGTTAAAGGGTCCTCGATCATCAAGCCTACATCGACAAGGTCCTTAATCGACTCAGACGGAGACACTACACCGAGACTCCTTTCTCGTGCAAGTCACCCGCCCGGTCTCAGCTTAATCTTTTCAACCCAAAAACTTGGTACCTGGCAGAGGTACATCTTTTCCGATGTTGAATCCATCACGACCGTGATGGATTCACCATCAAGTTTTATTTTTGAAAACATCCCACCCACTTTTGCCACATCAACTTTTGTAAAAACAAAACATTTTGTTTTTCTAAAGCAAGACTAAGCATCAAAAATCTTTTATAAAACGGGTGATCAAGGAAGCTAATCAAATTCAAGAAAGGTAATGCAAGAATTGTTTTAGCAATCAACTCCTATCACCTAATGCATCAAGCAAGTGAGAAAGATTTTTAAAACACAAGGAGGTGGCAAATGCACCGGGGCTTGCCTTTGTTAACAGGTGAGTCCTGCTCGGATCCACAAATATCGAAGTAAAAGTAGTTGCCTGCTTGAGGATCTGAGGATGGTGGTGTCCTGTCTTCAGTGACTTCTTCTTCTTCGTGTTCTAACATAACCATATATATGCATAAGAATGGATGCCATGGGATGCTCATGAGGATGCGAAGATAATATAAACTTATTATCTAAGTCTTGAGTACAACTTTCCTTCACGGTACTCCGAGAACCTAGGGTTTCCGGAGTCAGTAAAGGAGTTCATAGAGCAGGGGGGGTGGTTTGGGGTTTGGTGATCAAACAATGTCCAAATCAATTCAAACCCAACCCAAGGCTTCTAAATATTGTTTTAATTTCCCATAAAAAGTTTGGGCATTTTTGGACTTACTAATTATTTTCTAAAAATCCATAACTAATTCTTTAAGCTACTTTAAATGCCCTAAAATTCTCTGTTTAAACTAAAAATCATGAAATTATTTTTATTAAATACTAGAGAAAATAACAAGCCTAGGAAAATTGGTTTTACAATTTTTCCATTTTTCTACTGTTTTCTATAATTGTTTTGGCTCTGGAGATAAAAGAAAAAGAAAAACAGATGAATAGTATTGGACCAAAACCAGCCCAGGTCGGCCCATTACCAGAAGAAATGCGCGCGCCCGCGCCCGCGCTGACAGACTTGCACAGAGGCCCTCGCGTTTTTGTCAAACAGCAAACGAGGTCATTCACTGTTTCTACGTATCACTGACAGTTTACAGAAACGCCCCTGATGTTCTATTTCTTCACCCGACTCATCCCCGACGGCGTTCATGCCCCGCAGAGCTCCGGCGAGCACCTGAACCGGTCGATTGGGGCTACGGCTGGGTTCTCCGAGCAACCGACATGAAATCGAGGCTACCTAGATGGTTTTCCCCAACTTAATTTGGCTCATGATCGACTAAGGAGCTCTGGCCACGGTGGCCGTGAGCATGGGGCTAGCCCGTCGTGTTCCCGACGATTGGGGCATCTACATTCAAATTGATGGCTTGGCGAGCATCACTGAACTATAAGAAGACTTAAACAAGGTTTGAATCGGACAGAGCTTTACCAGAATCGGCTGGCCACGGTGGACTTGGTTTCACGGTGTTCTTCGACCGATTTGGGGAAAAACGCGAATTCGAGCTCACTGGTGGATGATTGTGGGTGAGTAGCGATGGCTAGTTAGCTGACGACCTCACGAAGCTAGACATGGGCTCAATTTATAGGAGAGTAAGACGGTGGCCGCGAATTTTTAGGAGGACGCGCGGCGGCCGGAGATGAGGAAGAGAGCGGCGCGGTGAATACGTGTCTAGAGGCGTGGCGGTTACTCCGGTGAGCCATGGAGAGCGAGGGGAAGACACGGTGGTGCGGTGGAAAGTGAGAGCCACGCGGCGTATGGCCGGAAGACGACGGTCGCCGGCGTGTTAATCCGCTCAGCCGCAAAGAGGGAGAGAGAGCCACGGTGATGTCACCGGAGTGACCTCCAGCTCACCGTCGGCGAGGGGCTTCTACCGCACGATGTTATACACTTACCCGAGCGCGAATCATGACGCCGGCGACGTGAATCACGGCGGAAGGCCACCGCCGGTGAGATCTTTTCTGGGGCTGGCGACCTGATCCTCAATGGTCACTGTACCATGGGCTGCAGTATTCAGTCAACCTGACAGCCATAGTTTAGACTCGATTTGCTCACAAATTTTCATGGCAACATACCCAATGATCTGCAGCAAAGTTGTAGTGCTAGAATCCATCTATATCTTTGCTATAATGTGTACTCACAAAAAGTCACTGGATCCCCTTCAAAATCGAGCTCAAAGTTCATCTCAAAACACTGTCAGTCTGAACTTCAGACCCCAGGCAGTCTGACAGTCCAACTTGGGTTGAGATTTTCTCCACATTTCTCATAAGAACATGGCTTGAATCCTTAAACAAAGTTGTTCTCCTATAATTGGGCTACAAACTTGTTGTAGTCACTTTGGGCAAAAACCCCATGCTTTGAAAGTTACAAAGCCCCAAAGTTGAGCCAATATCACTGAAATTTCAGACTTAGTATAGAACTCAAATGAGGTCCATTTTGCAATTGAGTCCAAAACTTAGGGTTTGGCTTTCAAGTCCACATATTTGTGAACCAAAGGACTTAAGAACCTTATTTGACTTGGTTTTTGCACTTTAGTCCAAAAGTGGACCAATTTTGCACATAGGCCCCTAGGGTTTAGTTTTAGGGTTTTTCCAGGGTTCCAATTAGGGTTTTTAGTATCCCAGGGGTATAAATGTGACTCCACTTTGTTTTTGGGGATATTTTATGACTCTTTCCCTAAAGTCTTTAGGTTTTCTCATCTTAGGTTAAGTTTTACCCCTTTAATCCCTATTTAGGGTTAAGTTTCCTATCCAGGGTGCTATTTGCAAAAACACTTAAGCAATACAACTTGTTTGAAATTTTTGACTAGTGAATGCATTCTAGGTGTATCAAACATATGCAATGCCAATGCTATGATGTCATGCTCAAGTTTTAGTTATAGTAACACCAGGGGTGTTACATCCTTCCCCCCATAAAAGAATCTCGTCCCGAGATTTAAAGTCCTAGGGTGAGTAATGGAAAAGGAAATGTGTCATACTTTTATTTCCTTATTTTTGGTATAAGGCAGGGTGGTGTGGGGGTTCACTCCTTTATTGCAATAACTATATACACTTTACAAATTACATGAGGCTAGAAAGCCTAGGAAATTCTTATTCAAGAAATCTTGAGTTTCCCAAGTAGCTTCATCTTCAGAATGCTGGTTCCACTGTATCTTATAAAACTTGAGAGTTTTTCTTCGGGTAACCCTGTCCTTTTGATCCAAGACTCGAACAGGATGCTCAGAATAGGTCAAGTCCGGCTCAAGGACAACATCAGTTACTTCAATGGTTCGATCGGGAACCCGAAGACACTTCTTCAATTGTGACACATGGAACACATTATGCACAGCAGACAAGGTTTCGGGTAGTTGGAGTCGGTATGCCACTGGTCCACATTGCTCAAGTACCAGGAATGGACCAATGTACCTGGGTGCAAGCTTCCCTTTAACCCCAAAACGCGATACTCCTTTCATTGGTGAGACTTTCAGGTAAACATAGTCTCCTTCCAGGAAATATAAGGGCATTCGCCGTGTGTCTGCATAACTCTTCTGACGAGCTTGTGCTTTCTTCATATTATGAATAATTTTCTGGACCTTATCCCCGGCTTCTTTCACCAGATCAGGTCTAAAGAAGCACCTTTCACCAGGTTCAGACCAATTTAGCGGAGTCCGACACCGTCGTCCATATAAAGCTTCAAAGGGTGCCATCTTGATACTTTCTTGATAGCTATTATTATATGAAAACTCCGCCAAAGGTAAACATTCATCCCATTTCTGTGAGAAGTCCAGAACACATGCCCGCAGCATATCTTCAAGTATTTGGTTCACTCTCTCAGTCTGTCCACTGGTTTGAGGATGATAGGCCAAACTGTGGAGTAACTTAGTACCCAGAGATTTATGAAGTTCTTCCCAAAATTTGGATACAAATTGTGGTCCACGATCCGACACTATAGTCTTTGGAACACCATGCAAACTGAGAATACGAGCAATATATAATTCCGCATAGGTAAGTACCGGGTAATATGTCTTGACCGGCAGAAAATGAGCAACCTTGGTAAGTCGATCAACAATAACCCAGATAGAGTCATACCCTCTCGCGGTCCTGGGCAATCCCACGACGAAGTCCATGCTTATGTCTTCCCATTTCCATGTTGGTATTGGTAATGACTGCAATGGACCGGCAGTTTTCATGTGTATGGCCTTGACACGTCTGCAAGTGTCACACTTAGCCACATAGCGTGCAATTTCAATTTTCATCTTCGTCCACTAGTAGTGCTGTTTTAGATCATGATACATCTTAGTGCTTCCCGGATGAATGGAATAGCGACTAAGATGCGCTTCATCTAAGATTTGCTGGCGGAGTTCTTCATTCTTTGGCACTACTATGCGGTTTTTAAACCATATCACACCTTGATCGTCTTCCTTGAAACATTTGGCTGTTCCAGCCCTTATCTTCTCTCGTATGTGCTTCATACCCAGATTATCCTTTTGAGCATCAATTATCCTTTGCAAAATGGTTGACTCAAGCTTTAGCTGATTCAGAGTCCCTTGTTGGATTATCCCCAGGTTTAGCTTCTCCATTTCTTGACATAAAGTGTTCTCGGAGGTCTTCGCCATAAGACAGTGGCAGAAAGTCTTACGACTCAATGCATCTGCCACCACATTGGCCTTGCCTGGGTGATAATGGATCTCCAGTTCATAGTCTTTAATGAGCTCAAGCCATCGTCTTTGCCTCATATTTAACTCTGACTAGGTGAAGATGTACTTCAAACTTTTATGATCTGTATATATGTGACAGATATTTCCCAGCAGATAGTGACGCCATATTTTCAGGGCATGAACCATAGCAGCTAGCTCCAGATCATGAGTTGGATAATGCTCCTCATGTCGGCGCAACTGCCTTGAAGCATACGCAATTACTCGGCCTTCTTGCATCAGTACACAGCCGAGCCCACTGCCAGATGCATCACAATATACATCAAAAGGTTTAGTGATGTCCGGTTGAGCCAATACCGGAGCAGTGGTTAATAATGTCTTCAATTGCTCAAAGGCTTCATTACACTTAGAAGACCAATTGAACTTAATATCATTCTTCAATAAACTTGTGATTGGCTTCACAAGCTTAGAAAAATCGGGTATGAATCTGCGATAATATCCAGCTAGTCCAAGAAAACTCCGGACTTGGTGAACAGTGGTTGGGGGTTTCCACTCCAGAATATCTTTGACTTTGCTAGGATCTACCGCAATTCCATTCGCTGATAACACATGCCCCAAAAATTGAATTTCCTCCAGCCAGAACGCGCACTTACTGAACTTGGCATACAGCTGATGTTCCCTCAAGCGCGTTAATACAATCCGTAGATGCTGAGCATGGTCCTCTTCATTTTTAGAATATATCAAGATATCGTCGATGAAGACTACCACGAACTTGTCCAACTCGAGCATAAACACCGAGTTCATCAAATAGGTGAAGTGGGCAGGAGCATTTGTGAGCCCGAAAGACATTACCAGGTATTCAAACAATCCATACCGCGTAGTAAACGCGGTCTTCGGTATATCCTCGGGCCGAATACAGATTTGGTGATAGCCCGACCTGAGATCAATTTTGGAAAATACCCTCGCCCCAGTCAGTTGATCAAATAAAATGTCGATCCTTGGAAGAGGGTACTTATTCTTGATGGTGACCTCATTTAGGGGTCGATAATCCACGCACATGCGCAAGGTTTGATCCTTCTTCTTAACAAAAATGGCGGGACAACCCCATGGGGACGAGCTTGGCCGGATAAATCCCTTATTCAGTAGATCTTGTAATTGAATCTTCAATTCCGCCAACTCATTAGGGGGCATACGGTACGATCTTCGGGAGATGGGAGCCGTACCGGGCTTTAGCTCAATTACGAATTCTACATCTCTTTCAGGGGGCAGTCCAGGCAAATCTTCCGGGAATACATCTGGAAACTCACATACTACCGGAATGTTCTTGATCTCCGGTACAATGGCTTCAAATACTCTCACCACTGAATCCCTTATTCTTCCCAGAACTTGCGTATTTTGCTTCAACAGATAAGGCTGTGCTGACAGCCTTTCCATACGTGAGATCTATGCATGTGGCCATCTTTCTCTGTAGCCGATCATTCAAACCCCGCATAAAACAGTTCTTTTTCTTCAAATCAGTATTCACCTGGTCGATGGCATACTGCGACAGGTGATTAAACTTGTTGAGATACTGATTGATGGTATCTCCTCCTTGTTTCAGCTTCATGAATTCCTCTTGTTTCATATGCAGCACCCCTTCAGGTATGTAGTGCTCACGGAAGGCTGCTTTGAATTCTTCCCAAGTGATCTGATGGTCGACAGGTTGGATAGCCACAAAATTTCCCCACCAAGTACTGCAGGGCCACGTAGTTGCTGTGCCGCGAACAATGGCTTCTGCGTTTCAGAACAACGAAGAAGACCAAACTTTTGTTCAATGACCCGTATCCACTCGTCGGCTTCTAGCGGGTCTTCTGCCTTGATGAATAGGGGTGGACGAGTCTCGGAGAAGTCCAGATAGGTGGTTTCACGGGGGCCTTGCTGAAAACCCCTTCCTGCCTGCTGCTGGAACTGCTGTAGACCCGCCATTTCCCTAAGGAAGCGGGTATTATCGGCGGTGGCATTTACCAAGGCGGCAATCGCCTCGGCTAGCGTGGGTGGAACCGGAGGTGGATTTGGGGTGACATCCCGACCCCCAGAAGTTCCGGCTGCGTCCTGTCCGCGAGTCCTGGTCGGCATCTGAGGCAAAAACATTTGAAATAAACATAATATGCCAAAGAGACCTTCCATTTTACATTACTATAAAAAGTAATGATACAGACTCGATATTACATAACAGGACACATTACCCATTGTACAAAAGTTCCACCTATTATACAACTTACTATTTCTACTTTTACAAGCTACACTACTATTCCTGCTTATTCTTGGTAGCTTCATCGTCAGGGGTGGGAGACCATACGTCGACCAACCTCAAAGAAGGAGGGGGCCTAAAAAGGTCTAGCTCTCCACCAAGCGCTTCGCCCGCAGTATGCGAGGGTCCGGCTTCAGACCTGACGGGATCCGTAGGGACATTTGGGTGTAGTTGCGAATACAGTACATGAACTTCTTCATGCAAAGTATTGCAATATACCTGCAAGTTATCAACAGCAACGCTAAGTTCGTTGACTCGTGCTCGAGCCTTTGCTTCCTTAGCTAAAGCCACCGAACGAGACTGCACTGCCCAATCAAGTGCCAAATCTCGGTCAGCTAGTTGATCTTGCAGGGTGCGGATGTAACTTCTTAAATCATTGATTCGGTCACCGTCCGCAACCCATAGATTAGTCCTGCGCTGTAACTCCTCTTGGAGATAATTCACGCGAGCTTCAAGATCACCAATGGGATCGTTGCTCCCGCTACTGCTGTTTTGCTCTTGCTCTCGTGGGGCAAGTTGATGCCGAGGCACACCAATGGGTCCAGTATGCTTACGTGTCGTTTTCCTTGTACGTGGCGGCATTTGCTAAGGGGGAAAATTTATTAGTATAATTCTTAACATGATGCATGAATAAGTACAGAATCACCCTTAGTCGATTCAACCTTCTATACATTGCACTCTTCCTATCTGGTCCTTGAAATAAACTCTTCAAAAATACTTAGGTAAGAAGAGAAGCAATTTTCTAGATAAGTCTTAGAAAATCCTTTTGAAGATGCCACATAATATCTGTCAAGAAGGGCTACGCTCCGATACCAGCTGTAACGGAACCTCTCAAGTAATTAGGCCCACCTACAGTTGTCCTTGTCCAACGGACCTCAGACAACCCTATAGGTGCCCCTGAACTACTTGACAAGTTCGGTATCTTTCCTTACCTTACCAGGAACGTTTCACCCGTCAAGCAGACATTACAGAACATCGGAGATAAAGAAATGCGGAAGCGATTACATAAGCTTACATTTATTAAAAAGTAAGATCACGTTGTTTATTACAGACCAGTACTATATAACGAGTGCAGAGTATTATTATTACACATACCAAGGGAGGCAAAACTCCTCCCGACAACTATCACAAAAGTCTTAATGGAGGATCCTTTCCTCCCGCACTTCATTCTTGTTTCTCTTCATTAGGAACCACCTTGGCACAGAAGCAGCAGAAATCTGCTACTTCCTCACCTAAAAACAACGAAGGGATAAACCCTGAGTATGGAATTACTCAGCAAGACTTACCCGACTAAGAAAAGACTCTCAAGGGTATGCTGGCTTTAGGGAGTCAAGGTAAGGCTTCTCAATAATCAAGGACTCTGTTTGCAGAAATGCTTACTAAAAGTGGATCCTTAAAAATCCAGTTTTGTTTGTCAAGTTAAGTAAAATTACCTGCACTAGAGTTCTTTCTACCCTAGTTCAATCACTTGACCTGCACTAGCCAATTTCTTAACAAACCCATCATCTTTAGTGGAATGCTACGTGTAGGGCAGTGACCAAGTCTTCATAACCGCGAAGGTACGGCGATCCGAATCGATTATACTCAGCTGAGGATCTCCAATCACACAACATATGTAGCACTTAACCCTTGCATATGTCAACCCGCCACCGGGTTTCTTAAGACCAGATCAGGTTCACGCAAACCGAGAGCACAGATACACCACCGTCCAGCCTCTTGCCACGGAGGGTACACGCTACTCTCGCCACCGCTCCACGCCCATTTCGTGTTATCTTATTCTGGCCTTAGTCTGCCCGAGGCAAGGCTTACCCATGACGAGGCATGTGACCAGCTAAAAGGTCCTCGATCATCAAGCCTACATCGAGACGGTCCTTAATCGACTCAGACGGAGACACTACCCCGAGACTCTCTTCTCGTGCAAGTCACCCGTCCGGTCTCAGCTTAAGCATTTTATCCCAAAAACTTGATACCTGGCAGAGGTACATCTTTTCCGATGTTGAATCCATCAAGGCCTTTGACAGATTCACCATCAAGTTTTATTTTCGAAAACATCCCACCCACTTTTGCCACATCATATTTTGTAAAAACAAAACATTTTGTTTTTCTAGAGAAAGACTAAGCATCAAAAATCTTTTGTAAAACGGGTGATCAAGGAAGGTAATCAAGTTCAAGGAAGGTAATGCAGGAATTGGTTTAGCAATCAACTCCTATCACCTAATGCAGCAATCAAATGAGAAAGATTTTAAAAACATCAAGGAAGGTGGCAAATGCACCGGGGCTTGCCTTTGTTAACAGGTGAGTCCGGCTCGGATCCGCATATATCAAAGTAAAAGCAGTTGCCTGCTTGAGAATCCGAGGGTGGTGGTGTCCTTTCTTCGGTGACTTCTTCTTCTTCTTCGTGTTCTAAACATAACCATACATAGGTATGAGAATGGATGCCATGGGATGCTCATGAGGGTGCAAAGATAATATAAACTTATTATCTAAGTCTTGAGTACAACTTTCCTTCACGGTACTCCGAGAACCTAGGGTTTCCGGAGTCAGTAAAGGAGTTCATAGGGCAGGGGGGGTGTTTTGGGGTTTGGTGATCAAACAAGGTCCAAATAAACCCAGATTCTACCCAAGGCTTCTAAATATTGTTTTAAGTTCCCATAAAAAGTTTGGGCATTTTTGGACTTACCAATTATTTTCTAAAAATCCATAACTAATTCTTTAAGCTACTTTAAATGCCCTAAAATTCTCTGTTTAAACTAAAAATCATGAAACTATTTTTATTAAATACTAGGGAAAATAACAAGCCGAGGAAAATTGGTTTCACAATTTTAGGATTTTTCTACAATTTTTAACCGATTTCCAAATCTCTGTTGAAAAAGAAAAAGAAAAGGATTCAACAGGACTGGGCTCAAACCGGCCTAAGCGGCCCAAACCCACGCAGAAGCGTGCGCGCGCCCGCGCCCGCTGTGGAGTTTTTGCAGAAGGACCCTCGGGTTATAGACTAAATGGATACACGTTCGTTTACTGTTTCCCCGCGTCGCTGACAGGTTGCAAAAAGACCCTCAGTCTTCTATTCTTTCGCGCGACGAGGTCCACGACGGTGCTTCGCATGGGCGGCACAACTCCGGCGAGTTAGACCGGCCGGAGAAGACCGAGACCGGTGCTCAGCTTCGGATTAAACCAGATTCGTGACCTAAAGAGTATTTCCCCTAACTTAATTGCACAAATAACCAATCCCTGAGCTCTGGCCACGGTGACCGAGAGCAGAGCGACAAGATCGCCGTGTTCCCGGCGACCGGAGAGCTCCTAGCGCAATTACATGGGCCGGCAAGCATCATGGAGTTACGAGAAAGCTCAAACGAGAGAGAGAGAAGGATGAGCTGACCGGAAAGGGGCTGGCCGCGGTGAAGCCGGTTTCACGGTGTTCTTCGATTGGTTTGGGGAAAATCTTAAATTCTAGTTCACTGGTGGATGATGGCTAACGATCGTTGGTGGCTGAGTGGGTGATGATGTTACGCAGCTAGGGGAGGGCTCAATTTATAGGCGAAGTGAGCGGTGGCCGCAAATTTTGGACGAGCAACGGCGGCCGGAGGTGAGGAAGAATCCTGGGCGCGGTGAATACGTGTCCAAAGGTGTGGCGGTTGTTCCGGCGATCGACGGGGAGTTAGAGTAAGTCGTGGCGGTGCGGTGGAAAGTGAGAGCCACGTGGCGCACGGCCGGGAGGCGGCGGTTCACCGGCGAGCCTATCGCTCAGCCGCAGAGCAAAAGGGGTAGTCACGGTGAGTCACTGGAGTTATCCCCAGGGGTGGCTTTTACCTGGCGGTCTTACCTGATCACCGGCGACGTGAACCGCAACGGCGGCAGCATGAATCTCAGTGGAGATTGGTCGTCGGCGGTGAGGGACTGCCGTGCTATCGTTCTGATCTGTCTGAGTCACTGTACCATGGCGAGCTCGTTTCAGACAGCCTGACAGTGCAACTTCAGAGCCATTTCTCTTCAATTTTTGCATTACAACTTTGTCATCTATCTACACCAAAGTTGTAGGGCTATCATCCAACTATAACTTTGTTACAAGGTGCTCTCACAAACAGTCACTGGATCATGCTTAACATTAAGCCCTAAGTCCATGTCATCCCACTATTAAACTGAATTTCAGACTGAATCAGCCTGACAGCCAATCTTCAGGCTTAATTATCTCCAATATTTCCTTAACAACAATGCTCACACTCTTAAGCAAAGTTGTTCTCCTTTAATTGCTTTACAAATTTGGTGTGGTGACCTAGGGCAAAGACCCTATGCTTTGAATGCTACAAAGCCCTAAAGTTGAGCCTTCAACACTGAATTTCAGACTTAGTATAGAACTCAAAGTTGGGGTCCTTTTTGCAAATGAGTCCAAAACTCAACATTTGGCTTTCAAGTCTACACATTTGTGAACCAAAGGACTTAAAACACTTACTTGACTTGGTTTTTGCACTTTAGCCCAAAAGTGGACTAATTTTTCACTTAGGCCCCTAGGGTTTAGTCTTAGGGTTTTCCAGGGTTCCAATTAGGGTTTTTAGTATCCCAGGGTATAATTGTGGTTCAACTTTGTTTTTGGGGATATTTTATAACTATTACCCTAAAGTGTTTAGATTTTCTCAAGTTGGGTTAAGTCTTACCCCTTTAATCCCTGTTTAGGGTAAAGCTTCCTATCCAGGGTCCTATTTGCAAAACCTTTAAACAATACAACTTGTTTGAAATTTTTGCCTAGTGAATGCACTCTAGGTGTGTCAAACACATGCGATGTTAATGCTTATGATGTCATGCTCAAGTTTTAGTTACAGTAACACCAGGGGTGTTACAGAAATGTGCTCTTAGGCCACATTTCTATAAGTGTTTTGGTGATTAAATGTCCAACACATATTGATTGAGTCCTTATGTACTAAATAAGTGAGAAGTGCAAATCAAAGAACACGGTATGTTTCTAGACTTAGTAAATTGTTTTTGGGTACTAACATGTTTATCTAAGTGCTAGAGACATAGCCAAGAAAAGAAGAAAAGAACTGAAGAAGAATTGGCTAAGTCAGCCAAAAACCACGACCAGCCTGGCACACCGGACAGTGTCCAGTGCCCCAGGCTGGCTCGAGGTGAACTAGCTGCTCTCGAAAATTGGCCGGGCGACTTCACTAAAAATCATCGGACTGTCCGGTGGTGCACCGGACCATCCGGTGCGTCATCAACGCCCACACCCAAGTCTTCGGCGACGAACTTGTCGCTCTCGGGAAACGAATAAAGTGGCGCGGCTAAAATTCACCGGACTGTCTGGTGGTGCACCAGACTGTCCGGTGAGCCAACAGCGCTCGCGGCCAACGGTTGCCTACGCGATCAATGGGCGACACGTGGTGAAGCCAATGGTCAGAGTGTCCGGTGCGCCAACAGATCTGAAGATCCGACGGTCGGCTTCGCCAGAAAAGGAAAGAGATCGCGCACCGGACAGCTACAGGACCTGTCCGGTGGCGCACCGGACTGTCCGGTGTGCCACTCGACAGAAGGCAGGAATTGCCTTCCAAGTTGATCTCCAACGGCTCCTAGCTGCCTTGGGGCTATAAAAGGGACCCCTAGGTGCATGGAGCACTACACCAAGCTTTCAAGAAACATCCTAAGACTCCCAGACTTCGCCTCCACGCATTCGATTCGCTGTGTTAGTGATTGAGCTCCGTTTGAGTAGCGAACTCCCTGTGCTATGTTTTGAGCTCAAGTCTTGGCTTGTGTGCGTGTGTGTGCTGCGGATTTGAGTCTTGTGTGCGTTGCTTTCCCTCCCTTACTCTTGTGCTTCTTTGTGATCAATACTGTAAGGGCGAGAGGCTCTAACTTGTAGAGATTCCTCGCAAAAGGGAAGAATACACTGAAAGAAAAGACCGTGGTATTCAAGTTGATCATTGGATCACTTGAAAGGGGTTGAGTGCAACCCTCGTCCATTGGGACGCCACAACATGGAAGTAGGCAAGTGTTACTTGGCCGAACCACAGGATAAAAATCGCGTCTCTTGTGTTGCTTTTCTCTATTACTGTTTTGTTCATAGGAGATCGCCTCATAGCAACTTGATTAACTCACACTAATATTTCTATAATCAAGTTTGTAGCTATTTAGTGTTTGATTTTACAGGATCACCTATTCACCCCCCTCTAGGTGCTCTCACAAAGCAATTCGCACATGGACAGAAAGGTAAAACTATATTACAAGGTATGGACAAATATATACAGTATTGAGTTCAACTCTCGATTACAATTTTTTGCAAAAATAATGCAAATATATTCTAAGCTCTATACAGGAAGGCATAAAAGGAAGCTTCAGCCCAGCAATCTTCGGAATGTGCTTTGGATTATTGACCTTCGACACCGCCATTCTACAGACAAATAATGGTATAAGGTAAAAGTGATAATAAAAATCAAGGCAAACAACATGTATAAGTTTCGTACTGATTTAAGCAGATTCCGAGCTTCGTCTCCAGCCAACTCTCGTCCGCCTTTAGCCCAAATTTGAGTAATGAATCTATTTCCAATACTTCGGGCCTCACCAGGAATATTAATCAAGTTTGATGGCGACAGGCTGAAGTTTGGCTTGTTTATTGTTTTTGCATGCGTGCATCCGACCTTCAAGAATGCAGCAGCCGTGCCGCGAGAAGCTAACAGAGCACATAAGTCACCATGCCTAGTTATTACTTCGTCGAGTGCATCAACTTCATTTTCAATGTGCTTGAAGGTATCTGATATATCTTCAGCCGAAGGGGCAATTTCTTTAGAACTGGCCCCAACTAAGCCGAAGACTTCTTTTAACCGTTGCATGCAGCGGCTAGCAAATTCTAAGCATTTGTTCCGAAGGTCCCTCAGAGATTCTTGTAGGTTCGTGTTCTTACCAGCTCCGGCTTTATATTTTGCCTGTAGTTCCTTCTTCTCTTGTTCGAAGCACTCTGATTTTTTCTTTTAAGGTTGTTTGAGCTTAGAGAAGCTCCTTGTTTAACCTAGCATTTTCAGCTTGAATCTCCATAAGGGAACCTTATGTTGCTTGAAGCAAGAAGTCCTTCTTTTCAAGAGAAGCTTTGTAATCTTTAATCTTGCTTTCCAAGCCCTCAATTATTATCTCATTTTTCTTATCTTCGAGGTCTTGTTGCATTCTTAATGCTTTGCTTAGCAGCATGCTCTGCGAAAGTAAGTTGACTTCAAAATATTTTAATTCATCACAAAGATAGCAAGAATCAAGGCAAAAGAATTTTACCTTGAAATTGGAGTAAAAGAGGCTGCCGACGATATGTTACCGTCGGTAACCGCTAATATCGGACTCTAGCTTCGGGAAACCGACACTCTTTGCCAGAGTGCCGATTATTATTGCCCCAGCTCGATCACGAATACATCCTAGCATTTTCTCATCAACTCCACCGAAGAGCATGGATCCCAGCTGGTACCCACAAGATTTTCCATATTCTTCCAGCTCCTCTTTCTCCGCCTCAGACAATTCTTGACCCCCAGGTGCCGAAGGTCAAATTCTTTTTCTTTTGACGAAGTATCAGCAACTTCTTTCCCTTTGCCAGGCACCGCAGCCACGTTTTCCTCTGCGGTCGCAACTGCCTCCTCTGCGACCATATCTGATATCAGTCTGTTAATTCCTGACATTGTACTCACAAGATTGGCAGCTTCGGCAGCAGTTTCAGCTTCGACAGAGGTTCAACACTTGCAACAGGTACCATTCTAAACGTCGAGGCCACGGGTGGTGTCTGCTCAATAGCTTGCATAACATTAACAATTCTTTGTCTCTTCTGACCTTCAGTCTTCCCCTTTATGGCCGAGGGTTGATCCTTGTTCTGTAAAAGTTTTGTCAGTTCTGGTCCCAGAGGACTTAGCAGCTTGATGGGTAAGGATTCAATCATTACCTTTAGAATTTCTGCTATTTCAGCAGTAGGAGACGTTGAAGGAGTTTCTTCTCTTGCCTAAGTTACCTTCGGCTCAGCTACTTCAGGCTTCCTCTTTTTTGAGATTGCCGACTTCGGCTCAGGAGCAGATTTTGCCTTCTTTGAAATCTTCTCATACTCCTTAACTAGTCTAGCAGCCTGTCTGTTTAAAATACTAACAATTCTTTTCCTTTTCAAACCTTTGGCACCCTTGTCAAATCTTTCATAGTCCGGATATTCAAAATCTAGCGCGTCCATCACGCGATTCAGCCTTCGTTTTGGCCGGGTGCCGAAGGCAGCAGTCATTAGTTGGTCCTCCTTCTTGGTGTACTTACCAAGGATTTCATTGCACATAGTTTCAATTATTTCAGCCACTCTTGGCATGGCTTCTTGAATTCTTTCTCAAACTTGAACCGGTAGGGGAGCCAAACAAGTTCGTGCTTCTTACTCCCATCCTTCTTCTTAGGCATCCCCCAGCCACTAGAGGTCAGGAATACTCTGTTTGCCAAGAATTCTTGCACCAGATCCCTAGTGCTGACCTTAGCCGCTACCACCCTAAACTCCACTTCGGCTACTTGACATGGGGAGCCAAGCTACATATGACACAAGGGCCTTGTCATTCCGAAGCTCAAAGTCAGTGGACTCATAACCATAGTCATTAGCTTCTCCCTCTTTTTCTCGTCCGCTTTCATGTAAAACCATTCACTCTCCCAACCAGTTGGCCACTTGGTACGGTAGCTAAGAACCAGTTCCTTCGTATCCTTTCGATACGCAAAATTGTAACAGCCAAAATTCTCATGAAGGCCATCTGCCCTGGCCTTCGTCTGGTAATGCAGCTCGTGCACCCGATAGAAAGCTTCGGCATTAGGACTCATCCCTTAGCTTCGAAGGGCCCAGATGTAGACACTAAGTCTAACAATTGCATTAGGTGTCAATTGATGAAGGTATATTACAAAATTCTTCAAAACCTCTCCTATTATATCATAAAGAGGGAACCGAAGCCCCGCCTTGAAGAAGCTTTTAAACACAACAACTTCGTCATCCTTCAGCTCTGGAACCACTTCCTCACCAGCAAAGCGAACAAGCCTACTCTCGGTTTCACCAAAGTAACCTAATTTCTTCATTATAACCATATCATCCGCCGTCACGGTGGATCTACCAAAGTCAAGGTGACTAGGTTTTTCTGGGTTCAAGATGGTGTAATCCTCTTCGTCTTCATTACCACTTCCCTCTCCAATAGTGATTCCTTCAGCTTCAGCAGTCAGAGTACCTTCGGCAATAGGCTTTTCTGACACAACAAGACCCGACTGCCTCATCACATCTGATATTGGTGTCGTCTCAGTTACTTTGGCCTCGTCTCCCTCATGAGACACTCTAGCGGTTGATCGCACTCTGTCCATTTCAATGTTTTCACTTTTTGGCGAAGCTAATCTGAAATGATAAAGCGTTCGCTCGAGAGAGCAATGAAGAAAGCTTCAGCTATGGTTAAATTTTTTAACAGCAGAACAGTGCAATGGCAATGAATATTGTGATAATTCCTCACCAACCCATCTGTTTATATAGTGCTGCACGGGGGAAGGTGAACCGCCAGACCGCTCGCACTCGCTGAACGGTGGATCGTCCGGCGCCTGGAATATTATAATCGTTTCTCGACAACGAGCTTAGGGAATGTGTTTTTCGGACCTTCGGCATTCCAAAGCCTTCGTGTTTTTCGCGGATCGAGCTTGTTACGAAAAACGATCTAGCACCGCGAAGGGGCTACTGTTGGGGGCCTTCTTCTCTGTCGAAGGTCCTCTAAGCAAAAACATCTTCGGCATGACAATATATAAGCAGATGTGATATGAAGATGTAAGTCGAAGCTACGATTGAAGGAGCTTCGGCATGGTAACATGCTAATGACGAAGGACAATACCGACTAAAAGAGAAAAAGACTGTATAGCCCCTGATAATTTGTATTGTAATTATAATTAGTTAATAGGTACATGAGTGTAATTTTGTCCGGGCTGTGTCCCGTGCCTATAAATAGATGAATAGTACCCCTGTACTGTTCATGCTGAATTGTAATCACTCTTGCATCACTCCCGCTTTTCTATTTTCTGCCAAACTGAAGGTACAAAATATAATACAAACATTATTGGTGTTTATTCATGTTCATAAAATGAGAATATAAATAATCTAATGATTTGAAATAATTGTTTATATTCTTTTTATGTTTCATATGTCTCTATCTATATTTTTGTTCATTAAAATGACGAAGGTATGCCCTTTAGGACCTTCGTCTGAAGATCATTATATCATAAGAGAGATAATGCTTCGAAGAATGAAGGTCTTTAATCGTTAACAATTGTGTTGATTTGTTCTTGGTGTATAGCCTTCGAGAACAAGGACCAACACATTCATTTATTGGAAATGTTATAGAGAGATCACTTGGGTTATGGAAACATTCTTTATATACGACTCTACCTGTAACAAACATATAAACACCAAAACCAAGGGTAAACAAGTCTTCTCACACAATTGCAATCTTCTTGTCAAACCCTCAAAAACTCTAGAGTGACGCTGCTCTTTACTGGAGTTTAGAGCAGAGTTACTTCAGTGCGAAGTGGAGCCATACCAAACACGTTAGTGTCCTGAAATAAAATTTACCTATAAACTTGATCCTCGATCTCTCGATGTGAAAAAATGCATATTTAATTTTGATAAGGTAAAGCATTTCAAGAAAAAATCATGCATTAAGATGATTTAGTTAAATCTTAAGAGGAATAGTAGTTGATATCTACTAGCCCTTGGTATGGCGGCATATATTTAGTTTGATACTCGTTGGTGCCGACAGCCGAGCCGTCACACATGACACATGTGCCCAGCCCTCGCTCGTCACACATGACACACAATCCCCATCGTTGACCCTGCAGCTAGCTTGCCCACGGTTGGCGGCTAAGACGATCGACGAATAGTCTTGGTAAACAGCGGAGTGGATTGATCACCAAGACACGATTGAGTATATATGTATATATATGCACGTGTGCGCTGGTTGAATTTTCTCACATGAATATATATCTGCATATATATGCATGGATCGAAGAAATCATCATGGAGTACGTACGCGTATTTGCATCTAGGTCGACGTACGACATAGTACTGGTACCAGACAAATGACCTTCTCGTTAGTTTTGGTTTGTACCTTAGCGCTAGTTTGATTTAGCAGCAAGTTGCAACAGTTTTCAATTCTTAGGTTGTTATTAAATGTTTTGAAATTACGCTAACTCGATGGTAAATTCATCATTACCTCAGACGATTAAATCATTTAAAGTGCATCACACTTGTATACAGAAGGTGATGACAGATAAGGCCTTGTTCGTTTGTGTCGGATTGGTGAGCCGGAACGATTTCGAGCCGGATTGCTTCTCTAATTTATATAAACTTTGATTAGCCGGAACGATTCCGGGTGCAATCCGATGTAAACGAACAAGGCCTAAAGGATTTAACTTCACGGGTGTGATTGATGAGCGAAATAGACTATTGTGGGTGCGCGAAACAACCCAAAATAATCCAAGACATTTGTCGTTGGCTGGCATTGTTAATGCTTGCTTGCATCGGAGCTAGTAGAGAGTAGTAGGCTAATTAGCCGCCGCCGGCTGCCACCGCCCACATGCAGTCTGCACACTATATATTATATGTATATCGATCGGCCGGGGTTGTTAATTTGTTTGTCCATTATATTATATTCGTTCCACGGTCAATATTTCAAACTCCCTGCCAAGAATTATTGTTTGTTCGTTCTTGTTTTGAACAAAATAGTCAGTCGTAGAGATAGCAAAGAGGAACGAGAAGGGAGCGAGGATCATATATTACTTTCTTGTTATTTGGTCAAGGAAGCAACTGATGCGATGACTATCTATCTAATTTATTAATTTCCTGTACAAGTTAGTTGTGGTACAGGATGCATAACTATATACCACGATTGCTAATAGACTTTAATTAATTACTTTACTTATAGGCGGCCGGCCCATTCACATATGCTAGCTAGCTGGTGTGTGTCGATCATTAAATATATATATATTTAAATTAAATTCATACGTGTGGTCGTCGATCGAGTAGATATGGTGAATGCATGCATATCGGCTCTCGATTCTCTTCACATGCAATGCAACAAATTAAAATGGATCCATAATATATAATTAATTGTTGATTCTCCCAGCTCTAGCTTAGCTTAATTAGCTCCTCACACATACTACCTCTTATATATGCATTGCATGCACATGGTTAGCTAGCATCGGATAGATCGAGTAGCGCGCTAGTGTAGTAGTAGTAGCTAGCAGCAAATTATAAAGCTAGCAACTCATCGATCGATCGTCGACGACGATGCCGGAGTCACTTCCGCACGCTGCTGCTGCTGCGGCTCTGGCGTCGACGTCTAGCCGTCGGAGCCTCAGCTTGGGCTCCTCCATCTCGCAGTCATTCCGGCAGATGGACACGGAAGACCCCTTCGGCCGCGGGGCGCAGTCGGACCACGACGACGAGGAGAACCTGCGCTGGGCCGCGCTCGAGAAGCTGCCCACCTACGACCGCATGCGCCAGGGTATCCTCCGCCGGGCGCTGGACAACGACCAACAGCAACATCAGCAGCAGAGCGTCGAGGTCGTCGACATCCACAAGCTGGCCGCCGGCGGCGACGGGGGCCGTGCGCTCTTGGAGCGCCTCTTCCAGGAGGACAGCGAGCGATTCCTGCGCCGCCTCAGGGACAGAATCGACATGGTTGGCATCGACCTCCCCACCGTCGAAGTTCGCTACCAACAGTTGACGGTGGAGGCTGACGTCATTACCGCCGGTCGCGCCCTCCCCACGCTCTGGAACGCCGCCACCAATTTTCTCCAGGTTCGGTTTGTGGATTGGTCGGAATTGAATAAATATTTTGAAATTTTACATTTTTAATAGATATTTTGAATAAGACGATTGATCAATTTTTTTTCAAAAAAAATCAATAACGTAAGAACGGAGAGAGTATACTGTTTGTTTTTGTCTCTTACCTTTTTAAGATTGATTATATAACAACAAATCTTTATGTCTATCATAAAATTCTTATTGAAATTAGCCTTTTTAATCAACGCCGCTCATGTAATTTAGCTCGAATGCATGCATGTGACTTAGAGTTTTGAAACTAGCGCCGCTCATGTAATTTAACTTTGACACACGTGTATAGTATATTATATCATAAAGTTTTGATTACAGTCGGCAGCTCGTTTTTCTTAAAGAAAAAACTAGAGAAGAAAATTTGTATTTGTTGGGGGACGAGACCGCAAAAACGTTGCCGTCTAACCGGCGTACGGTAGAATCGAACATGAAATTCATCCGCCTCCGCCCGCCGGTCGCCAGAGCCCGGAGGGAGAGCGCAGAGAAGCAGCGGTAGCTGGGGACCGGGGGCTCAGCTTCATCATTTCCCGGAGCCCCCGAGCTAGCAGAGGGAGTAGTGCGAGGTAGATCGAATGGGGGGGAATTAGGTCATGGATGCGAGGTACATTCTGCTCCCAGATTTCCTCCGTCTTCTTCGGCAACTTGTTCTTTTTTGTTTGTTTCCTCCAGTATAATATAAGGCATGGAACCATCTTCTATCGACAACATGTGTATGATTGACGCATCATGCCATGGCGATACCTGCTATTATTATTATGGCAGACTAGAGTAGTACTAACTTACTCATGTCATGCCGTTGCAGGGTCTCATTGGACGGTTTGGTTCTTCAAACAAGAGGAACATCACCATACTTAAGAATGTCAATGGTATCCTCAAGCCATCCAGGTACATGCCATTCATTACTTTTCTTGGTGATGTGCTACGTCACCATCCAATCCAACTGCTCATACGTAACTAGAAGTGATTATCATTTTCTTAATATACATTGCCTACCCTTTCCTTTATTTTATTTATTATGAAAAAAAGGCGCAAAGAAGAATTTCATACCTGTACTCAGTGTCAGTATGACAATCAATCATCCTAGAAGAAAATCCCATCCATGAGTTTTATTGCTTTGCATCCATTACTGGGATAACTACATACATCACCTTTCTTGCACTCTTAAAACCAGAGCAAGTACTGAAATAGTTCCCCCCCTCCCTCTTTCAGGATGACACTTCTTCTTGGGCCTCCATCCTCAGGGAAGAGCACACTCATGCGGGCACTCGCCGGCAAGCTTGACAAAAATCTCAAGGTTTATAACTTAAATCCACCATCCTGTGCCATTCTATCAGTTTGGCTTATGCGTTTATGTCACGTGCTAAATCCTTCTACCACAAAGCAGGTCTCTGGCAGCATTACATATTGTGGCCATCCAATTTCAGAGTTCTATCCTGAGAGGACTAGCGCGTATGTTGGTCAATATGATCTCCACAATGCCGAGATGACCGTAAGAGAGACACTGGATTTCTCCAGGCGGTGCCTAGGCATTGGTGCCAGATATGAGATGATCGCCGAACTTGCTAGAAGGGAGCGGGATGCAGGCATCAAGCCAGATCCCGAGATTGATGCTTTCATGAAAGCTACTGCAGTACAAGGACAGGAGACTAATATTATAACTGATCTCACTCTCAATGTATGATTCTGATTTTTACTGATAGGCTGGAAAAAAACATACTTATCGAGTTTAGTAAAACCTCTCTCAGGTGCTTGGGCTGGACATTTGTGCTGACGTTATTATTGGCGATGAGATGATCAGAGGAATTTCTGGCGGGCAAAAGAAACGTGTGACAACTGGTATGCATGCAAAGTCTGCAAACCATATGCCCTTACGCAGACCTGTGATCAAATCACCAATTTATAGTTGGAACCCTAATTCATTGTAAATTATCTCAGGATTTGTCTATTCTTTTTTCCCTTTTGTGCAGGGGAGATGCTAACGGGGCCAGCAAGGGCTTTATTTATGGATGAAATATCCACTGGTCTGGATAGCTCGAGCACATTTGAGATTGTAAAGTTTATGAGGCAGTTGGTCCATGTAATGAGTGAAACCGTCATGATCTCTCTGCTCCAGCCACCGCCAGAGACATACAATCTTTTTGATGATATAATCCTGCTATCAGAAGGATACATAGTGTACCATGGGCCGCGCGAGAATATCCTAGAATTCTTTGAGTCTGCCGGTTTCCGGTGCCCTGACAGGAAAGGTGTCGCAGACTTTCTTCAAGAGGTTACTTCCAAGAAAGACCAAAAACAATACTGGTATCTTGATCAGGAGCAGTATCATTATGTAACTGTACCCGACTTTGCAGAACGTTTCAAATCGTTCCATGCATGCCAGCAGATGCAGAAGGAGTTGCAAATACCTTTTGAAAAGTCCAAAACTCATCCTGCTGCGTTGACCACCAGAAAATATGGGCTTTCCAGCTGGGAATCACTCAAGGCAGTGATGTCAAGAGAGCAGCTATTGATGAAGCGCAACTCTTTCATCTATATTTTCAAGGTCACCCAGTTGATCATCCTTGCACTCATGTCCATGACTGTGTTTCTCAGAATAAAGATGCCCCATGGGCAGATTGCTGATGGCACCAAATTCTTTGGGGCTCTGACTTTTGGTTTAATAACGATCATGTTCAATGGGTTCGCTGAGCTACAATTAACCATAAAGAAGCTTCCAGTTTTCTACAAACATAGGGATTTCTTATTCTTCCCCGCTTGGACCTTAGGAGTGGCAAACATAATCTTAAAAGTTCCTGTCTCGTTCGTGGAATCAGCAGTATGGGTTGTTCTCACGTACTATGTGATGGGCTTTGCACCTGCTGCAGGAAGGTATCCATAATCCTTCTACCAAGTTTCATCATTTACATAGTCAGATTTTGTTATTTTGATGTTGTGTGACATTCGAGTAGCTTAATGAGTCCTCTCTCTTTTGGTAATAGGTTCTTTCGTCAGTTTATAGCTTTCTTTGCCACACACCAAATGGCAATGGCTTTATTCCGGTTTCTTGGTGCTGTTTTGAAAACAATGGTTGTGGCCAATACTTTTGGGATGTTTGTGCTGCTCATTATTTTCATCTTTGGAGGATTTGTCATCCGTAGAAGTAAGTATGCTATAATTCTCATTCATTTTTTATTTCTCTAGACACAAGAAGTCAGCAAAATCCTATCATTTATATGGATGGAAGTAACCTTTTATCCTCTTATTACTATGTTAACAGATGACATCAGACCATGGTGGATCTGGGGTTACTGGGCATCACCTATGATGTATAGCCAAAATGCAATATCGGTCAACGAATTCCTTGCCAGTAGGTGGGCTATTGTAAGTTTTTCTATCAACCTACACCTACTCGTTTTCTTCTTGAGGCTCATATAACCAGGACTCAATATACTAATCTTGGAAAGGTGTTTTTAGTTTTGGGTTAATGATAGCCTTTTTTACTACAGCCAAACAATGACACGACTATCGACGCGCCAACAGTAGGCAAAGCAATTCTTAAATCCAAAGGCTTGTTTACTGGAGAATGGGGATTTTGGCTTTCCATTGGAGCCCTCATAGGATTCATTATTTTGTTCAACATGCTCTACCTTTGGGCCCTTACATATTTAAGTCGTAAGCACTATTATTTTTTCTTCTTATATTTGTTGTGGACACTTTTTCGTAAGTCGGGACTTATTTTTATATGTTTTGTTCCTTCCAGCTAGTAGTGGCTCCAATGCCCTGGTTTCAGAAGGTGAGGATGATGTAAATGAAATGGCATTGGAAGGAAGAAGGAAAGATGCAAGAAGAAGCAAAGATGAAATATCCCAAGTTGTATCCAGTGATCCAGGTGCAAACACATGTAGCTGTCATGTTTCAATCTCTTTTAGCGTATCTTGTTCATGCATATTAGACTACTGCATCCTCTAAAACATTCTTTTATGTGAAAGAGTCTCTAGATAAGTTAGTTAGGTAGTCTAAGTAGTACTCTTCAGGTCTTGAGTTCGACTCCTCGTGCGAGCGAATTTTAGGGGTTAAAAAAATCCTCTTGTTTGTCCCACGTCAAAGCACATATCTAAGGTCTAGCCTCAGTCGTGGTCGTTTTCACATGGGCTACGGTGCCGCTGTGTATGGCTGGGATAGGGGTTCAGAGGTTTTCTTGACATGCATGATAATTTTTTTCGTAATACAATACCTGGGGACTGCCTTACCCCCCACAAACCGAGTTTATTAAACATTCTTTTGTCTAGTATATTGGTTGGACTTTTCATGTTTTAATTTACAAGGTATCGATGCCTTCTATTTCCCATGCATGGATATTCTAAGCATTAATATTTTGTGCATACCTTTGTATCCTATTTCTGCAGGCACTAATGGAGGAACAAACACGCTAGCTCAATCACGAGTCACTTTGCCTTTCCAGCCTCTTGCACTTTGCTTTAACCATGTAAACTATTACGTCGACATGCCTGCAGTAAGTAAATGCATAAACACTTAAAGCCATACATGAATTAGAGAACAGCCTCTATCTAAAATCATAACATCTGATATTCAGATCTTATTTTTCAGGAAATGAAGGAACAAGGATTCACAGAAAGCCGTTTACAACTACTCTCTGATATCAGTGGCGCTTTTAGGCCAGGGGTTCTAACAGCACTGGTTGGTGTGAGTGGAGCTGGAAAGACCACTTTAATGGATGTCCTGGCAGGAAGGAAAACTAGTGGAGCTATTGAAGGAGATATTACCCTGTCGGGATACCCCAAAAAACAAGAAACTTTTGCCCGGATTAGTGGTTATTGTGAACAAACTGATATCCATTCTCCAAATGTTACTGTATTTGAATCCATCACCTACTCTGCTTGGTTGCGTCTTTCCTCAGATATTGATGATGGTACAAAAAAGGTACTTAAGGCGACCGACAAGCTTCTCACTGAATTAAATATACCCTGTTCTATACATATATATTTGAAATTCCAAGCAGCAATTGTTTCTGACCAAGTTGTTTCAACTTAAACCATTTAGATGTTTGTGGAGGAAGTGATGGCCCTTGTAGAGCTTGATGTGTTGCGCGACGCTCTAGTGGGTCTCCCTGGAGTTAGTGGGTTATCAACTGAGCAAAGAAAAAGGCTGACAATTGCTGTGGAGCTGGTAGCGAACCCTTCAATCATCTTCATGGATGAACCAACTTCTGGTCTTGATGCTCGAGCTGCGGCAATTGTCATGCGTACAGTAAGAAATACGGTTAACACTGGGCGTACTGTGGTCTGCACAATCCATCAGCCCAGCATCGACATATTTGAGTCTTTTGATGAGGTCCTCTCTCTCCCTCCCTCAAAACTCTGCGTGTGCACATCTAGAAACCATTTAATGTTTTAGTTTTTTCCATTGTGATATCCTCACAACTGGTTTGTTTTCCAGCTTCTGCTTTTGAAACGTGGAGGTCAGGTTATTTATGCTGGTGAACTTGGTCGCCACTCTCACAAACTAGTTGAATATTTTGAGGTTCGATCTCTTTTCTTATGTGTTCGGGTTTGGGAATGAGACATTTTTATATGTTTCTCAAGTGAAATGCATAGCTTGCTCACAAACACACGCACACACACCAGTTCAGCAAAGACCAAATAAGTCATGAGCTTTATGCAGTCATGCAGGGTTTACCAACAGTGTTCAACAGTGTGCGTTAAACTTTTTTTGATCTCATTTTCCTGCAGGCGATTCCAGGTGTTCCAAAGATCACAGAAGGATATAATCCTGCAACATGGGTGCTGGAAGTTAGTTCTCCTCTATCCGAGGCTCGATTGAACATGAATTTTGCTGAAATTTATGCAAGCTCTGTGCTTTATAGGTAACCAGCCTCAATTTTTCAACAAGACCATTCTTTATCACTGATTTGTTCTATCAATCCTTATTTTCACAAGAAAAAAAGTGAAAGAGAGTGAAAATGGCATCCTGTGTCATTTTACTTGCCACGTTCATATTATTGTTTATTTTCGCGAAAGGACCTCTAACTGAGTTGGTTAGGTGGTCTGAGTAGCACTTAGGTCCTGAGTTCGACTCCACGTGGGAGCGAATCTCAGACTAGGGTTAAAAAAAAGTTCCCGCCAAAGCACAGGTCTAAGGTCCAGCCTTGTCGCGGCCATTCTCACATGGGCTACGGTGTCGTTGTGTATGAGTGGGACAGGGGTTCAGAAGTTTTCTGGACCTGCGTAAAAAGGTCTTCTTCTTAAATGCAATGTCGTGGTGTGGTCTCCCCCACAGGTCCAGTTTTTTATTATTGTTTGTTTTCTTGGGGAGCATGGTTTCATATTGCTTGTCCATTGTGGAATAAAAAAATTGGTTCCTACCTTCTTAGATTAGATGATTCATTGGTTTATGCTAGGAATAGAATTGGACAAAAATTGTGAAATGTAGGGGATATAGTTTCATATTATTGACAAATATTCTCCCTTTATAACTATGAGCAGGAAAAATCAAGAGCTTATCAAGGAGTTGAGTATTCCCCGATCAGACTACCAGGACCTGTCATTTCCTACAAAATATTCACAGAATTTCTACGGTCAATGTGCCGCAAACTTTTGGAAGCAATACCGTTCCTACTGGAAGAATCCGCCCTACAATGCTATGCGCTATCTGATGACATGTCTCTTTGGCCTTGTATTTGGTACAGTATTTTGGCAAAAAGGAAAGAACATGTATGGGCCTCTAGCTACTTTGATGCTGTATTTGAAAATAAAAGTGTCTGGATGAATTCTACTTTGGTGTTTATGGTGGCAATAATACATTTTTTATTTATTTATGATACACAGAGATTCACAACAAGATTTATATAATCTTCTTGGAGCCACTTATGCTGCTACATTCTTTCTTGGGGCTTCAAATTGCATCACGGTTCAGCCTGTTGTATCGATTGAGCGAGCAGTTTTCTACCGTGAGAAGGCAGCGGGGATGTACTCTCCATTATCCTATGCATTTGCTCAGGTAACCTTTAACCTTCTTGGTAAAATGAATGTCACTTTGAGTGAAATATAATCATTCTGGATGCATTGAACTTGTTTCAAATAAGTTTAGGAGCCCATGCTTCTGATGAATTTGGCAGCTGCTAGCAGATCAAATGGAAAACGGTGATACTAAACCAGTACAATACTATTACCAATATATAAAAAATATTTAGTAATGAATAGCACAGTATACTTGATAAACGAAGAACAATTTCAGTGGCTTTGACAGAGTAAAAAGGAATGAAATTCCCTTTGTTTGGTTTAACGAAATAGCCCCTTTTATTTACACAATAACGTGGATATGAGCAGATCTTATCTGTGAGCTATCATCACTAACTAGGGTTCATTTGACATTTGGTTTTGGCAGACATGTGTGGAGGTCATCTACACCATCTTACAGGGGATACTGTACACAGTCATCATATATGCGATGATCGGATACGACTGGAAAGCGGATAAATTCTTCTATTTCCTGTTTTTCATCACTGCAAGCTTCAACTACTTCACATTGTTCGGCATGATGTTGGTAGCATGCACTCCCTCCGCATTGCTCGCGAACATTCTCATCACGTTTGCTCTACCTCTGTGGAACCTCTTTGCTGGATTCCTCATCGTTAGACCGGTGAGCAAGCTACTCGTCGTCTGGGTTCCAAAATTTGAGTGAGACTGATCTGATCTGATCTGATGATTCGCAGGCAATACCAATTTGGTGGAGGTGGTACTACTGGGCGAACCCTGTGTCGTGGACCATCTATGGCGTTGTTGCGTCTCAGTTTGGCGAGAACGAAGGTGAGCTTTCAGTTCCCGGTGGGACGCCCGTGGTGGTGAAGCAGTTCTTGAAGGATAATCTCGGCATCCAGCATGACTTACTCGGCTATGTTGTGCTCGTCCATTTCGCCTACGTCATTGCGTTCTTCTTCGTATTCGGTTATTCCATCAAGTTCTTCAACTTCCAGAAACGTTAGCGGGATCATTTGTATGTAATTAATCAGTCGCTGTAAGTTCTAGTTCTAGCTCTAGTCAAAGCAAGTGCTTGTTTGGGAGGAAGCCTGTATGCAAGTAGCAGTGTATTCCTCTTGTTTCTTCAATGCAAAAATATTAAAAGAAAGATGAGCGAATGTCTTGTTTCTTTTCTTCTTGAGTAATCTGTGAGGCTAAGAGCAGCCGCAGTGTGACGGGGTTCGTTTCACCATCACCTTCTGCTCTCAGAGATTTCTGCTTGGATGATTAATCTGTCAGCTACCTGTTACCTTTGCTGCTTCCTGTGGTAGAACTTTGCTGCTTCCTGTGGTAGATGGCGAGCAGTGGTAGACGGCGAGCAGCGTTCGACAGTGATTAGTCAGGAGGTGCCCCGGAGCGCTGGTGGCCAACGTCGGCGACGTCGTCAAGGTGCTCACCAACGGCAGGTACGCACCGATGTACATGACCAATGGTCATCGAGGACTACGTCCGCCTGGCGCTGTCTATTAAGCTGCAAGGAAAGAACGTCATGGGAGTGTGGACATCTTCTTATTCATAATAATAAATAGTAGTAGATGACGAAGTCATCATCACTTGCCTCGGAGTACGTACTAGCGAGCAGGAGCTTTTCAGAATCCACCGCGTCCGAATTGATGGAAAGCTTACTCTTTGCCTGGGGAAACTGAGAGATGCCGGTACCCGAAACGATGCTGCATCCATGGCTGAAGTTCCCATATTTCCTCTATGAATCCAAAATATGTGGTCTTCTGTTCATGTAGGTCAAAAGCATCGATACGAACACCGCTATTTTGTGCAACACTTTTCATATCTTTTGATTTAGTGTAGAATGTGTATCCATTGATGTCATATGCTTGCTGAAAGTCGCCTAGAGGGGGGTGAATAGGGCGAAACTGAAATTCTCAAAAATAATCACAACTACAAGCCGGGTTAGCGTTAGAAATATAATCGAGTCCGCGAGAGAGGGCGCAAAACAAATCGCAAGCGAATAATGAATTGAGACACGCGGATTTGTTTTACCGAGGTTCGGTTCTCTCAAACCTACTCCCCGTTGAGGAGGCCACAAAGGCCGGGTCTCTTTCAACCCTTACCCTCTCTCAAACGGTCCCTCGGACCGAGTGAGCTTTCTCTTCTCAATCACTTGGAACACAAAGTTCCCGCAAGGACCACCACACGATTGGTGTCTCTTGCCTCAATTACAAGTGAGTGTTTGATCACAAGAAAGAATCAAGAAAGAAGAAAGCAATCCAAGCGCAAGAGCTCGAAAGAACACAAGCAAATCACTCTCTCTAATCACTAGGGCGTTGTGTGGAATTTGGAGAGGATTTGATCTCTTTGGTGTGTCTAGAATTGAATGCTAGAGCTCTTGTAAGTAGTTGAGAAGTGGAAAACTTGGATGCAATGAATGGGGGGGTGGTTGGGGGTATTTATAGCCCCAACCACCAAACTAGCCGTTTGGTGAGGCTGTCTGTTCGATGGCGCACCGGACAGTCCGGTGCACACCGGACATGTCCGGTGCGACAGCCATGTCACCAAAGCCGTTGCAATTTGACCGTTGGAGTTCTGACTTTTGGGCCCGCCTGGATGTCCGGTGCGCACCGGACATGTACTGTTCAATGTCCGGTGCACCAGAATGGGCGTGCCTGACTTCTGCGCGCTTCTGGCGCGCATTGAATGCGCCTGCAGGTGACCGTTGGCGCGAAGTAGCTGTTGCCCCGCTGTTACACCGGACAGTCCGGTGTACACCGGACATGTCCGGTGAATTATAGCGAAGCGCCCACTGCAAAATCCCGAGGCTGCCAAGTTCCAGAGCCGCGTCCCTTTGGAGCACCGGACACTGTCCGGTGTACACCGGACAGTCCGGTGAATTATAGCGCGCCGGCTCCTAGAAATTCCCGAGGCTGAGGAGTTCTGTGCGCGGTTCACTGGTGCACCGGACATTGTCCGGTGCGCCACCGGACAGTCCGATGCGCCAGACCAGGGAGCCTTTCGGGATGCCTTTAGCTTTCTAATTTGAACCCAACTTTGGTCTTTTTAACTGGCTTGTTGTGAACCTTTGACACCTGTATAACTTATACACTGGAGCAAACTAGTTAGTCCAATTGTTTGTGTTGGGCAATTCAACCACCAAAATTAATTAGGGACTAGGTGTAAGCCTAATTCCCTTTCAATCTCCCCCTTTTTGGTGATTGATGCCAACACAAACCAAAGCAAAGATAAATGTGCATAAATTGAACTAGTTTGCATAATGTAAGTGCAAAGGTTGCTTGGAATTGAGCCAATATAAATACTTACATGATGTGCATGGATTGTTTCTTTGATTTTAACATATTGGACCACGTTTGCACCACATGTTTTGTTTTTGCAAATTCTTTTGTAAATTCTTTTCAAAGTCCTTTTGCAAGATAGTCAAAGGTGAATGAATAGGATTTTGAGAAGCTTTTTCAAGTTTTGAAATTTTCTCCCTTTAATCCAAATGCTTTTCCTTTGACTAAAAAAAACTCCCCCTAAATGAGATCCTCCTCTTAGTGTTCAAGAGGGTTTTAAGACATCAATTTTGAAAATACTACTTGCTCCCCCTTTAGAACACAAAGAGATACCAATTTTGAAATTTACCAATTGAAAAATCATCAATTTTAAAATTAGTTTGGTGGTGCGGTCCTTTTGCTTTGGGCTCATACTTTCTCCCCCTTTGGCATGAATCGCCAAAAACGGATACTTTGAGTGAGATATAAGCCCTTCTTTGTTAACTATTTTCTCCCCTTTGGCAAATAAAACATATGAGTGAAGATTATACCAAAGACGGAGAGTGGAGCGGAGCGACGGCGAAGGATGAGTAGTAGAGTGGAGTGGAAGCCTTGTCTTCGCCGAAGACTCCAATTCCCTTTCAATATACCTATGACTTGGTTTGAAATACACTTGAAAACACATTAGTCATAGCATATATAAAAGAGACATGATCAAAGGTATATTTATGAGCTATGTGTGCAAATTAGCAAAAGAAATTCCTAGAATCAAGAATATTGAGCTCATGCCTAAGTTTGGTAAAAGTTTGTTCATCAAGAGGCTTGGTAAAGATATCGGCTAATTGATCTTTAGTGTTAATGTATGAAATCTCGATATCCCCCTTTTGTTGGTGATCCCTAAGAAAATGATACCGAATGGCTATGTGTTTAGTGCGGCTATGCTCAACGGGATTATCCGCCATGCGGATTGCACTCTCATTATCACATAGAAGGGGAACTTTGGTTAGTTTGTAACCGTAGTCCCGCAGGGTTTGCCTCATCCAAAGCAATTGCGCGCAACAATGTCCTGCGGCAATGTACTCGGCTTCGGTGGTAGAAAGAGCGACCGAATTTTGCTTCTTTGAAGCCCAAGACACCAAGGATCTTCCCAAGAACTGGCAAGTCCCCGATGTGCTCTTCCTATTAATCTTACACCCTGCCCAATCGGCATCCGAATAACCAATCAAATCAAATGTGGATCCTCGAGGGTACCAAAGCCCAAACTTAGGAGTATAAGCCAAGTATCTCAAGATTCGTTTTACGGCCGTAAGGTGTGATTCCTTAGGGTCGGCTTGGAATCTTGCACACATGCAAACGGAAAGCATAATGTCCGGTCGAGATGCACATAAATAAAGCAATGAACCAATCATCGACCGGTATACCTTTTGATCCACGGACTTACCTCCCGTGTCGAGGTCGAGATGCCCATTTGTTCCCATGGGAGTCTTGATGGGCTTGGCATCCTTCATTCCAAACTTGCTTAGAATGTCTTGAGTATACTTCGTTTGGCTAATGAAAGTGCCCTCTTGGAGTTGCTTGACTTGGAATCCTAGAAAATATTTCAACTCCCCCATCATAGACATCTCGAATTTTTGTGTCATGATCCTACTAAATTCTTCACAAGTAGATTCGTTAGTAGACCCAAATATGATATCATCAACATAAATTTGGCATACAAACAAATCATTGTCAAGAGTTTTAGTGAACAAAGTAGGATCGGCCTTGCCGACTTTGAAGCCATTTGCAATAAGGAAATCTCTAAGACATTCATACCGTGCTCTTGGGGCTTGCTTGAGCCCATAAAGCGCCTTAGAGAGCCTATAGACATGGTTAGGGTACTCACTATCTTCAAAGCCGGGAGGTTGCTCAACATAGACCTCCTCCTTGATTGGTCCATTGAGGAAGGCACTCTTCACGTCCATTTGGTAAAGCTTGAAGCCATGGTAAGTAGCATAGGCCAATAATATACGAATTGACTCAAGCCTAGCTACGGGTGCATAGGTTTCACCAAAATCCAAACCTTCGACTTGTGAATACCCCTTGGCCACGAGTCGAGCTTTGTTCCTTGTCACCACACCATGCTCGTCTTGCTTGTTGCGGAAGACCCACTTGGTTCCTACAACATTTTGATTAGGACGTGGAGCTAAATGCCATACCTCGTTCCTTGTGAAGTTGTTGAGCTCCTCTTGCATCGCCATCACCCAATCCGAATCTTGTAGTGCTTCCTCTACCCTGTGTGGCTCAATAGAGGAAACAAAAGAGTAATGCTCACAAAAATGTGCAACACGAGATCGAGTGGTTACCCCCTTATGAATGTCGCCGAGGATGGTGTCGACGGGGTGATCTCGTTGTATTGCTTGGTGGACTCTTGGGTGTGGCGGCCTTGGTTGTTCATCCTCCTTGTCTTCATCATTTGCGTCTCCCCCTTGATCATTGCCGTCGTCTTGAGGTAGCTCATCATTGTGTTCTTCATCTTTATCAACTTGAGCCTCGTCCTCATTTTGGGTTGGTGGAGATGCTTGCGTGGAGGAGGATGGTTGATCTTGTGCATGTGGAGGCTCTTCGGATTCCTTAGGACACACATCCCTAATGGACATGTTCCTTAGCGCGATGCATGGAGCCTGTTCTTCACCTGTCTCATCAAGATCAACTTGCTCTACTTGAGAGCCGTTAGTCTCATCGAACACAACGTCACAAGAAACTTCAACGAGTCCTGAGGACTTGTTAAAGACTCTATATGCCCTTGTGTTTGAGTCATATCCTAGTAAAAATCCTTCTACAGTTTTAGGAGCAAATTTAGATTTTCTACCTCTTTTGACAAGAATAAAACATTTGCTACCAAAAACTCTAAAATATGAAATATTTGGCTTTTTACCGGTTAGGAGTTCATAGGATGTCTTCTTGAGGATTCGGTGTAGATATAACCGGTTGATGGCGTAGCAGGCGGTGTTGACCGCCTCGGCCCAAAACCGATCCGGTGTCTTGTACTCATCAAGCATGGTTCTTGCCATGTCCAATAGAGTTCGATTCTTCCTCTCCACTACACCATTTTGCTGTGGGGTGTAGGGAGAAGAGAACTCATGCTTGATGCCCTCCTCCTCAAGAAAGCCTTCAATTTGAGAGTTCTTGAACTCCGTCCCATTGTCGCTTCTAATTTTCTTGATCCTTAAGCCGAACTCATTTTGAGCTCGTCTCAAGAATCCCTTTAAGGTCTCTTGGGTATGAGATTTTTCCTGCAAAAAGAATACCCAAGTGAAGAGAGAATAATCATCCACAATAACTAGACAGTACTTACTCCCGCCGATGCTTATGTAAGCAATCGGGCCGAATAAATCCATGTGTAGGAGCTCCAGTGGCCTGTCACTAGTCATGATGTTCTTGTGTGGATGATGAGTGCCAACTTGCTTCCCGGCTTGGCATGCGCTACAAATCCTGTCTTTCTCAAAATGAACATTGGTTAGTCCTAAAATGTGTTCTCCCTTTAGAAGCTTATGAAGATTCTTCATTCCAACATGGGCTAGTCGGCGGTGCCAGAGCCAACCCAAGTTAGTCTTAGCAACCAAGCAAGTGTCGAGTTCAGCTCTATCAAAATCTACCAAGTATAGCTGACCCTCTAACACTCCCTTAAATGCTATTGAATCATCACTTCTTCTAAAGACAGTAACACCTACATCAGTAAATAGACAGTTGTAGCCCATTTGACATAATTGGGATACGGAAAGCAAATTGTAATCTAAAGAATCTAGAAGAAAAACATTGGAAATAGTATGGTCAGGTGATATAGCAATTTTACCCAATCCTTTGACCAAACCTTGATTTCCATCCCCGAATGTGATAGCTCGTTGGGGATCTTGGTTTTTCTCATATGAGGAGAACATCTTTTTCTCCCCTGTCATATGGTTTGTGCACCCGCTGTCGAGTATCTAGCTTGAGCCCCCGGATGCATAAACCTACAAAACAATTTTAGTTCTTGACTTTAGGTACCCAAACGGTTTTGGGTCCTTTGGCATTAGAAACAAGAACTTTGGGTACCCAAACACAAGTCTTGGAGCCCTTGTGTTTGCCCCCAACAAACTTGGCAACTACCTTGCCGGATTTGTTAGTAAGCACATATGATGCATCAAAAGTTTTGAATGAAATAGCCTGATCATTTGATGCATTAGGAGTTTTCTTTCTAGGCAACTTGGCACGGGTTGGTTGCCTAGAGCTAGATGTCTCACCCTTATACATAAAAGCATGGTTAGGCCCAGAGTGAGACTTCCTAGAATGAGTTCTCCTAATTTTGCTCTCAGGATAGCCGGCAGGGTACAAAATGTAACCCTCGTTATCCTGAGGCATGTGAGCCTTGCCCTTAACAAAGTTAGATAAATTCTTTGGAGGGGCATTAAGTTTGACATTGTCTCCCCTTTGGAAGCCAATGCCATCCTTGATGCCAGGGCGTCTCCCATTATAGAGCATACTTCTAGCAAATTTAAACTTTTCATTTTCTAAGTTATGCTCAGCAATCTTAGCATCTAATATTGCTATATGATCATTTTGTTGTTTAATTAAAGCCATGTGATCATGAATAGCATTGATATCAACATCTCTACATCTAGTATAAATAGAAACATGCTCAACATTAGATGTAGAGGGTTTGCAAGATTTTAGTTCTACAACCTTAGCATGCAACATATCATTCTTAGTTCTAAGGTCGGAAATAGTAGTATTGCAAATATCAAAATCTTTAGCCTTAGCAATCAAATTTAATTTTCTATTCTAAGGCTAGCAAGAGAATCATTCAATTCATCAATCCTAGCAAGTAATTCAACATTATCATTTCTAGGATTGGAAGTTGAATCAATACAAACATGAGAATCAACCTTAGCAATTAATCTAGCATTTTCATTTCTAAGGTTGTTAATGGTCTCATGGCAAGTGCTTAGCTCACTAGACAATATTTCACATTTTTCTACCTCTAGAGCATAAGCATTTTTAACCTTAACATGCTTTTTGTTTTCCTTAATAAGGAAGTCCTCTTGAGAGTCCAAGAGATCATCCTTCTCATGAATAGCACTAATCAATTCATTTAATTTTTCTTTTTGTTGCATGTTAAGATCGGCAAAAAGGGTACGCAAATTATTTTCCTCATCACTAGCATTATCATCACTAGAGGATTCATATTTAGTGGAGGATTTAGATTTAACCTTCTTCCTTTTACCGTCCTTTGCCATGAGGCACTTGTGGCCGACGTTGGGGAAGAGGAGTCCCTTAGTGACGGCGATGTTGGCGGCGTCCTCGTCGTCGGAGGAGGAGTCGGTGGAGCTCTCGTCGGAGTTCCACTCCCGGCAAACATGGGCATCGCCACCCTTCTTCTTGTAGTACTTCTTCTTTTCTCTCCTATTTCCCTTCTTGTCGTCGCCCCTGTCACTGTCACTAGACATAGGACATTTTGCAATAAAATGACCGGGCTTACCACATTTGTAGCACACTTTCTTGGAGCGGGGTTTGTAGTCCTTCCCCCTCTGTTGCTTGAGGATTTGGCGAAAGCTTTTGATAATTAAAGCCATCTCCTCATTGTCGAGCTTGGAGGCGTCAATTGGTTGTCTACTCGGTGTAGACTCCTCCTTCTTCTCCTCCGTCGCCTTGAAGGCCACCGGTTGCGCCTCGGACGTGGAGGGTTCGTCAAGCTCGTTGATCTTCTTTGATCCTTTAATCATACATTCAAAGCTCACAAAATTCCCGATAACTTCCTCGGGAGTCATTAGTGGGTATCTAGGATTACCACGAATTAATTGAACTTGAGTGGGGTTAAGGAAAATGAGAGCTCTTAGAATAACCTTAACCACCTCGTGGTCGTCCCACTTTTTGCTCCCGAGGTTGCGCACTTGATTTACCAAGGTTTTGAGCCGGTTGTACATATCTTGTGGCTCCTCCCCTTGGCGAAGACGAAAGCGACCGAGCTCCCCCTCGATCGTTTCCCGCTTGGTGATCTTGGTGAGTTCATCACCCTCGTGCGCGGTCTTGAGTAGGTCCCAAATCTCCTTTGCATTCTTCAACCCTTGCACTTTGTTGTATTCCTCCTTGCTTAAAGAGGCGAAGAGTATGGTTGTGGCTTGGGAGTTGAAGTGCTCGATTTGGGCCACTTCGTCCGTATCGTAGTCTTCATCCCCTATGGATGGTACCTGTGCTCCAAACTCAACAACATTCCATATACTTTTGTGGAGTGAGGTTAGATGAAATTTCATTAAATCACTCCACCTAGCATAATCTTCGCCATCAAAAGTTGGCGGTTTGCCTAATGGAACGGAAAGTAATGGAGTATGTCTAGATGTACGGGGATAGTGTAAGGGGATCTTACTAAACTTCTTACGCTCTTGGCGCTTAGAAGTTACGGACGGTGCATCGGAGTCGGAGGTAGATGTTGATGAAGTGTCGGTCTCGTAGTAGACCACCTTCCTCATCCTCTTGTGCTTGTCGCCTTTCCGATGCGACTTGTGAGAAGAAGATTTTTCCTTCTTCTCTTTGTGGTGAGAAGAGGAAGATCTTTTCTCCTTCCGTTTGGAGGAGTCCTTCTTCTTCTCCCTCCTCTTGGTGCGGGACTCTTCCGATGAAGTGCTCCCTTGGCTCGTAGTGGGCTTGTCGCCGGTCTCCATCTCCCTCTTGGTGTGATCTCCCGACATCACTTCGAGCGGTTAGGCTCTAATGAAGCACCGGGCTTTGATACCAATTGAAAGTCGCCTAGAGGGGGGGGGGGTGAATAGGGCGAAACTGAAATTCTCAAAAATAATCACAACTACAAGCCGGGTTAGCGTTAGAAATATAATCGAGTCCGCGAGAGAGGGCACAAAACAAATCGCAAGCAAATAATGAATTGAGACACGCGGATTTGTTTTACCGAGGTTCGGTTCTCTCAAACCTACTCCCCGTTGAGGAGGCCACAAAGGCCGGGTCTCTTTCAACCCTTACCCTCTCTCAAACGGTCCCTCGGACCGAGTGAGCTTTCTCTTCTCAATCACTTGGAACACAAAGTTCCCGCAAGGACCACCACACGATTGGTGTCTCTTGCCTCAATTACAAGTGAGTGTTTGATCACAAGAAAGAATCAAGAAAGAAGAAAGCAATCCAAGCGCAAGAGCTCGAAAGAACAAAGCAAATCACTCTATCTAATCACTAGGGCGTTGTGTGGAATTTGGAGAGGATTTGATCTCTTTGGTGTGTCTAGAATTGAATGCTAGAGCTCTTGTAAGTAGTTGAGAAGTGGAAAACTTGGATGCAATGAATGGGGGGGTGGTTGGGGGTATTTATAGCCCCAACCACCAAACTAGCCGTTTGGTGAGGCTGTCTGTTCGATGATGCACCGGACAGTCCGGTGCACACCGGACATGTCCGGTGCGACAGCCACGTCACCAAAGCCGTTGCAATTTGACCGTTGGAGTTCTGACTTCTGGGCCCGCCTGGATGTCCGGTGCGCACGGACATGTACTGTTCAATGTCCGGTGCACCAGAATGGGCGTGCCTGACTTCTGCGCGCTTCTGGCGCGCATTGAATGCGCCTGCAGGTGACCGTTGGCGCGAAGTAGCCGTTGCCCCGCTGTTACACCGGACAGTCCGGTGTACACCGGACATGTCCGGTGAATTATAGCGAAGCGCCCACTGCAAAATCCCGAGGCTGCCAAGTTCCAGAGCCGCGTCCCTTTGGAGCACCGGACACTGTCCGGTGTACACCGGACAGTCCGGTGAATTACAGCGCGCCGGCTCCTAGAAATTCCCGAGGCTGAGGAGTTCTGTGCGCGGTTCACTGGTGCACCGGACATTGTCCGGTGCGCCACCGGACAGTCCGATGCGCCAGACCAGGGAGCCTTTCGGGATGTCTTTAGCTTTCTAATTTGAACCCAACTTTGGTCTTTTTAATTGGCTTGTTGTGAACCTTTGACACCTGTATAACTTATACACTGGAGCAAACTAGTTAGTCCAATTGTTTGTGTTGGGCAATTCAACCACCAAAATTAATTAGGGACTAGGTGTAAGCCTAATTCCCTTTCACTTGCCATGATGTCACAAAACACGATGGCCCAGAAGCCAAATTCTTCATTGTTTTCTCTTCCAAAGAGTCTCCGAATGGGATGTTTTTGTCCATCAATTATTGGAAGATACCACATCACCAAAGCTGAGATCTTTGACTTCTTTTTCCCATCCATGTCATCAAAATTGTCATCGTCACTTTCAGGTCCAATAGTGGATTTCTTGTTTTTATTTTTCTTCGGGAAATTTTTTACACAGTCTTGATTGTAGCTCTTCTTGTATCGACTGACATTGCAAATTGGGCATCATGCTGCGTTCTCAAAATTGCCACGATACAGAATACAATGGTTTGGACATGCATGAATTTTTTGCACACCCAGAGCTATGGGAGATATAAGCTTCTTCGCTTTATAGGTGCTTGTTGGTAGTTTGTTGGGTTTTGCTAGTAATTGGGACAGAAAATTCAAAAGATCTGTGAAGCTAGTATTAGACCATCTGGCGCTAGCCTTCAACTTAAGAAGTTCTAGAACTGTATGCAGTGTAGTAAACTCTTTGTCACAACCCTTTGATTTATCATATAAAGGTTCTTTTGAGGCACTTTCCAGTCCCTCCATTTTAGATAGCCCTTTTTGCGATCACACAGAACTCAACATTTCTGGTTCCATATGGCGCAACATCTCTTCGCAATCAAATTCTTCAAAATCTTGATTAGCATCCACATAATCCACTTTACCATCAACTTTAAGATCTAAAATTCCGACAACTCTCTCGTCATTACCAGGCACTTCACACGGATCCAACTCACCATGTTCCGACCATATCGTGTAATTGTTTTTAAACCCTCTTTTTAGCAGATGTGATTGGATTACTCCTGTATCTCTCCAAGCTATCTTATTATCATAATCGATGCACGGACATAATATCTCCTTACTCTTTCGCAAATTCACGTGCTTGTTGGCCGCTTCAATAAAGCTTCTCAAATTTCGAATATACGACGGATGTGGCCTTGGCACATTGTACATCCAACCTCGGTCCATTACCTATCCCTATATTGATTAATGTTAATATCGAGATGTACCATGAAAAAATAAATGTACATGAAAGTGAAACAAGATCATATCGAGATGTACCTAGCACATGATACAAAAAATTTAAAATATCCCTAATTAATTGAATTTAATCCCTAAATCATGAACGAATTAATGTGCATGAAAATGAAACAAGATTGCAGCAATATAGGTACCTTGAGGTGAGACAACTCTTTATAAAAAATCTTTAAATTAGATCAACTACGTTCATGATCTTGGAATTCCTGAGTTTTTCTTCAATCCGGTCTATATTACAAAATTGAGGCAAAAAATCGTATCAAAATGAGAAAGAAAACAAACGGAGATCATATATATGCATAAACTCTTGAAATCAATCAATAAACTCAAAAACAAAACCTTCTCCCCATAGATCAAAAAAATCCGCCGTCACTACAGTGCGTAGCCTGGCGGCGTGTCGGGCTCCGGGAGTTAGGGTTCCTGCTGGAACCACCGAGGCTTTTATACTATATACACATCACAGACGGATTTTTAGAAAAACCGCTTGTGATGTATAACATCACAAGCGCTTTTCTATTTCGACCGCCTGTGAAGTTTACATATCACAGGCGATCGAAATAGAAAAGCGCTTGTGATGTTATACATCACAAGCGGTTTTTCTAAGAATCCGCCTGTGATGTGTATATAGTATAAAAGCCTCGGTGGTTCCAGCAGGAACCCTAACTCTCTCCCGGAGCTGATACGTACTGCGCCACCAGGCTGATACTACTGCGCCGCCGTCCTCGTCCCCGTCTTCGAGCTGTGAGCGCCCGCCACGTCGTCGCCGAGCCCAAGCGCCGCCGTCCTTGTCCTCGTCTCCGAGCTGGGCGTCGGTCACGCCGTCCCCCGAGCCCAACGCCGCCGTCCTCGAGGCCCAACGCCGCCGTCTCCGAGCTGGGCGCCCGCCACGCCGCCGTCCCCGAGCCCAACGCCGCCGTCCCCGATCCCAATCCTGGCAGGTTCTGTCTCTCTCTATCTCTCTCTCCACTCTCTCTAACGATACTTCAGCTTGTACCTCGTGTGTGCAGGGACCTGTGAACACAACGATACATGCCTTCTCTTCACTAATGGCGCGCGTAGAGATTAGATCGTACCTCGTGTGTGCTTAGAAAAAAGTACGACAATGTTGGTTCGTGTGTCGGCCCCTTGCTTGTTATGTGAAAGATCACAACTAATAATAAGTTGTTGCGCCCCCCGATCAAAGAGTGATGCTTGGTCCAAGTCAATATTCTATCCAAGTCAGATGAGATGAACCTAACATTCTCTCCCTTGATCTCATTCTTAAACTTAATCTTTTAGCTTACAATTTACATTCCTCCATATATCAATGTAGCTCCATTAAACCATACCCGCTATGTGCTTTTTGAACACGCTGGATGAAAGTCCTTTAATGAGCTGATCTGCAAGTATTAGCTATATGTTTGCATGCTCAACTTCAATCATTTGATCATGAACTCTCCCTCCTTTATAATATAATACTTAATATCAATGTGTTTAACATCAACACTTGAACCTATATGTTGCATAACTCTTTTGCGACAGATAGAAACATATATATAGCTAAACTGTAGTTGCGCATCTAGATAGATTAGAGGCTTTAGCACATACGCTAGAATGAAATGCTTCTTACCTACGACGCCACCTGCATCTGTGTGCATTATACGAAGCTATATATTCTTGTTGTGCCTTCATGTCCATACTGGTACCCTATGGATAGCAATGAAGACAAAATCCCTATGGTAGAGTGCCTAGAACCAAAGTTATGTGGAGCAATGAAGTGCATTGTTGGCACACATGAATTCCCTGTGCTTCCCAACCCTATGTTATAAGACTTGTTCTTATCTCCCTTCTTTGACTTGTTCATAGCCATGACAGTGTTATTTGGACCCCTCTTTTTGCCCTATAAGCCACATCCTTGTTTTCCCTCTGATCCCTGCCTTTGTTGCGATCTCAATTTTGATTGTGAGACTTGGTCATTTTCAGTTTTAGAGATGGAAAAAGAGCCACTTGACATGGTTGAGAGCTCAGTTCGAGTCATCGAGACACATGTTGACATCATTCGCAGTCTAGTGACTGATGGGGTTGTGGATACTAGTGAACCGAAATCAGTGTACACACTTAAGACGACTTTGTTTCAAATTGGAGATGTATGCGACATGCTTGAGAAGTGTGCTCTGTCCATCAAAAAGTATGCTGACTCCAAGAAGGCTAAAATTATTCAAGATGAAGCCCTGCAATATGCTGAAGATGATGAAGCTGCACAGGATTTGGAGGAACTCCCAAGCCCAGATCTCCTTACTCAAGCCGACATATTGGAAAAATATTTTGGAATTGAGTATGATAGTGACCAGTCAAGGGGTTGTTGATGTTTAGTCCTAAACAACACGATATGAGTATCGTAGCTTTCACTCTAGGGTTGTAGTACTGGTATGCACAAGGTTGTAGTACTAGTATCCCTGCCTTTGTTGCGATCTCAATTTTGATTGTGAGACTTTTCTCATACTCTCTCTTTAGCATTATTCTAGTTGTCGATCATGTCAAAAGCTTGATAATATATTTTGTATGAACCTATTAGAGAGTGTCAAGTCAATGAACTATCTTCGAGTACTATTGGGAAGTGGATCTCTTTGATGTATTTGTTTTCCCTAGTGATATCGATGGTGCCGAGTAGCACCAAATTTGGACTTGTGTCCATATCTATAGATGCTAGTAGTTGAGCACTAGCGCCTACAATCTTGACTACCTCATCCCTATTCTCTGTTTGGGACTTATATGGAGAATGGCTTCGGCTGAATGCCTGAATCGGGCCGGGAAGCACGGAGCAGATAGAAGTGCACTTTCCAATGCAGTTAGATAGAGAAGGCATGGCTGTGATGTTATAATGCTGAAGGACCCTAAGAAGAGATTATGGCCTGTCGTTTACCACCACTGCCTGTTATTTGTGGGCTTCACCGAGGGCTGGAAACATTTGGTGGCAGCAAACGACCTTCAGGCTGGGGACGTCTGTGAGCTTGTTAAGGGGCCAGACGATGGTGAGCCGGTGTACTATGTCTGGATGTGTGGTCACAAAATTTAAAGCCGCCCCGACTTCATCTGTGCGCTTCTTTTCTCTTAGGTGGGCTGCTAAGAGCAATTAGCAGCTGACATAAGAGAAGAGAAGCACACAGATGAAGCCGGGGCGGCTTTAAATTTTGTGACCACACATCCGGACAGAGTACACCGGCTCACCATCGTCTAGCCCCTTAACAAGCTCGCAGACGTCCCCAGTCCTAAGGTCGTTTGCTGCCACCAAATGTTTTCAGCCCTCGGTGAAGCCCACAAATAACGGGCAGTGGTGGTAAACGATAGGCCATAATCTCTTCTTGGGGTCCTTCAGCATTATAACATCACAACCATGCCTTCTCTGTCTAACTGCTTCGGAATTTCGTCCTTCGTAGGCAGTAAAGACTCTAGGACCTCACAGTTAGTAGACATTCTGCCTTCCTGTTTGGGGAGGAAAGGAGGGACACAGAGGCGGGTTTGGGCTCGATTTCTTTTGAATCACCTTTTCTCCAAGTTCCCTTATTGATGGAACCAGCTGTGCACTAGGTACCTACTAGGATGGATGTGGTTTGCACCGGTGCGTCTAATAGAGTTGATGAAGACGCGACTGTTGGGGGCTTGTTCTCAAATGCTATGAATTAAGAACAAGGCAACACAGAAAGAAGTTAATGATAAATTCCCTTCGTCCCTCGAAGCGTTATTTCCCTTAGGATATAACGATCTTCAGACGAAGGTCACGAAGGACATACCTCCATCATTGCAGTTTATATTGACAATAAGGAGAAGCATATGAAACATGAGGGAATGATATGAATAATCACATAACATTATTACGTGTTCTTATCAAATAATCATGGAAGAATAAAAACAATGTTGAATTACATTTGTACCTTCGGCTTGACAGAAGGCAAAGGTACAAGCGTGACGCACGAGCGAGTACAAGTTAGCGTGAACAGTACGGGGGTACTGTTCATCTATTTATAGACACAGGACACAGCCTGTGACGAATTACAATTATGCCCCTCATAAAAGTTTACAACATTGACTCAGACCTTCATGGATTAAAAGGTCATTCTATCTCTATGTCGGTTTGTAATGCCGAAGCTTCATGAAAAGGAACCTTCGGCCATCTCCTGGGGACAACTTCAGCCGAAGCTGCTTCTTCCCGTAAGACCTTCGGCGCAACGAAGCATGGCCCCAACAGTGACCAAACTTGAATGGTAGACAACGAGCAGCTCCGGTGAAGGGAGCGGGGAGGATAGTTCTAGTGACGACAATCCTTGTCCTCCTATACCTCCAAGGAAGAAAAAAATATCAGATGAGCTTGATGCTGACTATATTCCCAATGATGAAGAGGTAAATAGAAATATGCCGACTATATTCTAAAATAATGTTCATATATGAAAGGCCATTAATTGTTTCAATATATAGATTTCAAATGAAGAGAAGAAAGAGGATGCATGTTCTACACGAAACACGGAGGATGCTCCGATGCCTGAATCATCCGTTTCACATAAGCGGAAACGAGGGTGACGAAGTCCCAATAAGATGAAAGAAGGTGCAGTTATGTACGTAACAAAACTAAATGCAGAGGGGTTTCCTGAAGAACCACTTGATGTGGTTACAAAGTTTCGAAATTCCTGCGGGTCTACTATTAGAGATATAGTGCCAATCATTCTTCAAAAATGGAAGGATTTAGATGAAGACACCCGCAATAAGCTATGGGCTAAGTTGTCTGAGTCATTAAAGGTCCCAAAAGGCACAGAGGATGTAGTAAGGAAGTCGATGCTCTCTGCTATGGCCAAGATGTTTTGTGGGTGGAAGGCCGAGATGAATAGGGAATTTGTTAAGAAGAATAAGGTTCCTCCGCCCAAGAAAATGGGGAAAATCACTCAAGCTCAGTGGGAGGAATTTGTTCGTCAGAAGACCGAACTGAAGGCCAAAGAACTAGGCGAAACTAATTCTCAGAGAGCAAAGATGAACAAACACCCCCATCGCCTGGGGTCAACCGGATATCACCATAAAGTTGTGAAGTGGAACAGGATAATCGAGGAAGCTATAGCTAACGGCACTTTGGACCCAATATTAAAAGATATCGATGAGAGAGCTATTCGTTGGATCTTAGGTCGGGCAGGTTTGAGTGAGGATGACAAACTTTTGCATCCAGAATTGGTAGGCAAAGTTTCAACAAAAATTCTAGAATATGCAGATAAGAGAAAGAAGGGCGAATTTAAGCCTCGGAGGGAGAATGACATACTAACTACAACACTAGGCAATCCTGAACACACTAGACGGGCTCGGGGAATCTCTTCTAAGATTTCCTGGAGAGAGGCGTTTCTAGAGTATGCGGCGTCATATAGGAAACACGAGAAGTCGAAAAGGACCCTTGAAGAGACTATTGATGAAAGGGTACAAAAGGCTATTAATGACGTGATGAACAAAATGAAGAAAACAAAATGCATATCATTTGAACTCAAGCCAGGCCACATGAGTCCACCTATAGTCCCTAGCAGCGTAGGATCTGTGCAAGAATTCGTATCGGGCACCAAGTACCCTGTAGACGATATTGTTGAGGACAAGCCTTGCTTTCTTCATATTATAATCAATCGATCTGGGACAAAAACAAAACAAGCTGCTACTGGTTTGGTAAAACCAGGACTTGTTAACTACAAGGATAATCCTGTCCCGCCACACTATGTTGTGGTCCAAGTTCTAGAGATCACAGACAGTGGTTGTGAAGATTGGGAGATAGACTTGCAGTTGAGGGGATCATAACTTTGCAGGAGGCAATGAACGAGTTGGTCCTTTGGCATCGACTCGACATCAAGTTGGGTGATGAGCCGATCTTAAGCCGTGTATCGCGTCATAAGTCACCAACACCGAATTCAACACCAATGCAACAGAAAGATAGTTCGATCATTCCATACCCCATGGTGCATGAAAATATAGCACCGACTGTAACACCCATGGTGTTACTATTACTAAAATTTGAGCATAACATCATAAGCATCAACATTTCATATGTTTGACACACCTAGGATGCATTCACTAGGTAAAAATTTCAAGCAAGTTGTATTGTTATGGCATTTTGCAAATAAGACCCTAGTATAGGATACTTAACCCTAAACAGGGATCTGAAGGGTAAAGCAAGACCCAAATAGAGTAAACCCTGAAGTTTAAGTGAAATGGTCATAAAATGTTCCTAAGAATGGACCTACATTACATTTACACCCCTGAGATACCAGAAACCCTAATTGGAACCCTGGAAAACCCTAAACCTAAACCCTAGGGGGTTAAGTGCAAAATTAGTGCACTTTTGGACTAAAGTGTAAAAACTATGTTGTCAAGGCATATAAAGTCAATTAGTTCACAATCATGAAGCTTTGCAAGCTAAACCATGAATTTTGGACCTATTTGCAAAAAATACCCCATGGGTGTTCTAGGGCTAAGTCTGAAAATTCAGTGATTTTGACTCCACTTTGGAGCTCTATATCTTCCAAAATAGTGGGAATTTACCCTAGGTCACCACATCAAATTTGTAAACCTATCAAAGGAGAAGAACTTTGTTTAAGAGTGTAAGCATAGTTGTTATGAAGAAATTGGAGATAATCAAACCCAAAGATGGGCTGTCAGGCTGTTTAAATTCTGAACTTCAGACTGAGAGTGTAATAGAGCCATCTTTGGACAAGGATTCAAGAATGATCCAGTAAGAATCTGACTAGGAACACTATGACAAAGATGGAGATGGTTTATAGGTCTACAACTTTGATGCAGAGCCTTGGATATGTTGCCACAGAGAATTAGGAGAAAATTTGCTCTAAACTTCATCTGTCAGGCGCTCTGTCAGTAGTTTCAATAGTACAGTATCTGAAGAAGATCAGATCAGCCGTTCGCCGTTGACGATCTCTCCGCCGCGATTCGTGCCGTCGTCGTCCCGATTTGTGCTCGGGGTGATAGGATAACGATCGCAGGGTGAAAAATCTCATCGCCGAGGATAAGCTTCGGCCAGTAAATAACTCCGGCCACCGTACCAAGCTCGCCGCGGTGGAACCCGATAAGCACGCCGGTGACTGCCGCCTTCCGGCCTTGTGCCGCGTGTCTAGGCATTTCCACCGCATTGCCGTGACCTGCTCTCGCTCTCCGTTGATCACCGGAGTGACTGCCACGGCGTAGGACACGAATTCGTTGCGCCAGTAACACTCCCCCTCCTCCGACCGCCACGCGTCTTCACTAAATTCACCGGCTACCGCTCTTCCCTCCTATAAATTGAGTGTGTCGTTGGCTCCGCAAGGTAGTCAAGAAACCCACACACCAACTCGTGCCTTGAATTGTCCCCCAGAGAACCTCAATTTGGGATTACCCCCAAATCGGTCAAGAACACCATAGAACCAAGCTCGCCGTGGCCAGCGCGATACAGGTCCTCTCATCTTCTCTGCTCTCTTGTTTGAGTGCTCTCGTGAACCCGTGATGCTCGTCGACTAACCCGATTGAACTAGACCGCCGCCAATCGCCGGGAACGCGTGGTTCTTTGGTTCATCCGCGCGGTCACTGTGGCCAGACCAAATTAGATCGCCATTCTTGAAATTAAGTTGGGGGAAATGCTCGGGAGGGGTTCAATTCAGTGTCAGTCACTCGGGAGCACCGGTCTTAGCTCCCTCCGGCCAGTCTAGCTCGCCGGAGCTTGGCTCCCCGTGCGGTTCACGTCGTGGATCAGACGGCGTAAAGAAATAGAAGTCCAGGGTCTTTTCTGCAGTTGTCAGCGACTGTTTTAAATAGTGCTTTGGACTTCTTCGGGTTATTTAATAAGACAGGGGCCTCCTTGCAAAGTCTGCTGGGGCACGGGCGCGAGCGCGCTTCCGCCCATAGTTGGGCTGCCTGGGCTGAATTCGGCCCAGGACTATTCATTCTTTTGGTCTTTTCTTTTTCTGCCAGGATTTAAACAATTTTATAAAATGGTAGAAAAATGGTAAAAATGTCAAACCAATTCTCCTAGATTCCTAATTTTCTTTAGTATTTAATAAAAATAGTTTCATGATTTTTAGATGAAATGGGGAATTTTGGAGTATTTAAAATAGCCTAAAACATTGTTTCTGGATTTTTAGAAAATAGATAATAATTCCAAAAATCCCCAAACTTTTTATTTGAACTAAACGTCATTTAGAAGACTTGGGTAGAGTTTGATTTGATTTGGACCTTGTTTGATAACTAGAACCCAAAACCCTACCCCCTGCCCTTTGAATTCCTTTACTGACTCCGGAAACCCTAGTTTCTAGGAGAACCGTGAAGGAAAATTGTATTCAAGACCTTAGATAATAAACTCTTATTATCTTTGCATTCTCATGAGCATTACATGGGCATTCATTATTATGTATGGTTATCTTTAGAAAACAAAGAAGAAGTTGAAGTAGAAGGAGGGAAGACTTCACCACCACCACCTCAGGAACCTCAGGCAGACAGCTGTTTTTATTTTGACATCTGTGGAACTGAGCCTGAATCACCTGTAAACCAAGGCAAGCCCTGGTACATTTGCCACCTCCTTGATTCTTTTAAAATCTTTCTCACTTGCTTGATGCATTAGGTAATAGGAGTTGAATGCTAAAACAATTCCTGCATTACCTTCCTTTAGTGCTACAGTAAACCTCTGTACAGGCGGTCCGGTTAGCCTATACACAGGCGGTTCCAGGAACCGCTTGTGGTGCACCGCCTGTGATGTAAAACAACATCACAGGCGGTCAATCAAAAACCGCTTATGATAAACACATATTACAGGCGGTCCAGTTTAAAGGAACCGCCTGTGAAAGACACACATCACAGGCAGTTTCTAATCCTAGCCGCTTGTGTTAGCCACACATCACAGGTGGTTTTAAATATAAGTCCAACTGTATTTCAATATACAGATTCCAGATTCATATTCAGATTCTAGATTCATATACAGAATTAATAACAGATTCAAACACAGATTCAAACACAGATTCCATACACAGATTCATCATACACAGATTCCATACACAGATTTATACATATCAAGTTCCATAACAGGTTCCATACACAGATTCATCCACATATCAAGTTCCATCATACACAGATTTATACACATATCAAGTTGCATAACAACTCAACATCTCAAAGTTCCATAGACAACTAAACATCTAAAGTTCCTAACTAAAGATCTAAACACTGTGTGATATCGTGTACAAACTTAGTTCTGGGAAGTCTTGTAAATTTCCATTTGTATTGTAGAATAGCCCTTGTTGATGAAGAACTTCACGGCGCATAAAGTAAAGCAAGCCTTTTACAACCTTAGCCACGCCGACGGAAACCATATCTCTTTCTAACCATTCAGCATTGATCTTGGATTTAGGAACCTGCAATGAAAGCAAAAAGCAAGCAGTGCTAAGAGTAATGTGATGAGTAACAATATAACATAAAAATTACAACATAGATAATGATAGTGAACTTACATCCTCACGATTGACCATGTAATGGAAGGTGACACAACACCATTTGCATACATAATAACCGCATAGGACAGTACCCGGAGGTTGTTTGTCACCATATGGAAATAATGATATTGACAAATTAGGCTTGTCCTCTGGATGTTCGCCGCTAAGATCTTTCCAATAAAAACGGTATGCACTGCATATAAGAATAACATTGTGAGATTAAGAATACATTTGTTAAGTTGTAATAAGTACAAGTGTGCAATAATAATCATACTTCTCTAAAATCTTCAAGAAGTCATTATACATAGCCTTTTCCATTCTCAGTGAGTCGAAGACCACGATTTTACCATGCTTTGGAAAGATCATGATACAAATGTAGTGGTCACTATATAGACATAGACGAAAACACATGTTAAGATCATGATTGCCATAATTTGTAGTTCAAAACCATGTCGAGAACTTACTTAAAGTGGTGCGTAGCTATTATTAAGTCCTTGCCATGTTGTACATGATTATACATGGCTCGTCCAATGTATGCCGTCATTACCTTCATTTTCTTTCTCTGATTCTGTTTGACGGCTTTCTCAAATTCAGCATCATCCAAGTCTTTGTGTTCTTCTCCATGTCTCCGAGCAACTTCTTTGTAGCGAGCTTGGGATATCATCAACGGGTCAAGAAACCCTGTCTTAAGTTGTTTCTTCTTATCATCCATGTATTGCATCCTACGTGTAAAAGTGTTAATCGTTAGACTCTCGTTTATGTGTGCGTGTACAAAACTAACAAATATGAAAGTTTAGAGGTACTGTTGGGGACTTGTTCTCAAATGCTATGAATCAAGAACAAGGCAACACGAAGATGTTAAATATTAAATGCCCTTCGTCCGCTGAAGCATTATCTCCTCAAGGGTTTAATGAACTTCGGACGAAGGGTTCAAACATAATATTACAAAGGTGACGAAAATAATATAAAACGATGTAACATGTAAAACATTAAAGACAAATATGTTGAAGATAAATGGCACCATTCACATATTTATCTTGAATACAATGTTTAAGGTATGATTATACCTTCTGTTGGGGACTTGTTCTCAAATGCTTCGGATTAAGAACAAGGCAACATAAAAAGTGTTAAATGATAAAGCCCTTCGTCCTTTGAAACATTATTTCCCTTCGGGATATAATGTGTTTCGGACGAAGGTCACAAACAACATATCTTCGTAAGCACAATAAACTATGACGAAGAACTTACATGCAACATAAAAAGTAATATAAACATTTAAATATTATCACAATGTCATTTCTATTTTATTATCATAGGAAAATAGAAATGATTTCAGATTACAAGTGTACCTTCGGATTGCAGGAAGGCAAAAGTACAAGGATGACGGAAAAGCAAATGCCAAGTCAGCGTGAACAGTACGGGAATACTGTTCATCTATTTATAGGCGTGGGACGTGGCCCATGCAAAATTACATTCATGCCCATCACATTTGCTAATGACTTATGGGAATCTATTAAGGCCTAAGTAGTCTTTTCATCTTTAAGTCAGTTCCCTTTTCTGCTATCGTGACGAAGCTTTCTGCGCATAGCTTCGGCCACGCACCATCCTTCGTACAGCTTGGTAATCAGCCCGTCCTTCATCTCAATCCCCCTTCGTCTGGCTTAGGCTTCGTTCTGACCGTACACCATGTTCATAATCTGAGTCCGAAGATACCTGTTCATATAATTCACTTGGAAAACATTTGTCAAATTATGTTTTTGAGGACCTTCGAAGGACGAAGGCCCCCAACAGTAGCCCCTCGCAATATTAATTTGTTAGTGATAAATTCAGATTGCGATATCGACGAAGGCCTTAAGCCGAAGGTCCAAAAAAACACCTTCCCTTTGCTAGAATAGCAAAAGCCACTGACACGCGGGACCACACAGTTTCCGTCATATCGAGTGTATAAATAGGAGCCCGCCACATTTGATTTAGCACGCTCTCTTTGCCATCTGTTTTGCCTGCTTATAAAGCTTTCTGCCCAAAAATATTTGTTTTCTTTCCTAGTTTTAAGCTTCGGAAGCGAAAAGTAAGTGTTCCGAAGGGATGTCTGAGGAGAAGAAGGCTGCTGTCGAAATGAAGCTAAGTCTTTCTGAAGAGAAGAATCTGGGGTTTCTTGAAGCAATGTCGAAGACCAATACAGAAAAGATCACCAAAGAGATTTTAGAAGGTTTATCTGAAGATACTGGTGACAGCGACAGTTATGATGTAGAAAGCGGCGGGGGAGAGTCCGAAGATCGACCATGGCGACCAAGTCACTCGGTTTTCGGGAAAACCACTATTAAGCAGAGTCATATTGACAATATGAGGGGGAGATATTTTCGAGATATATCTATTATGAGGGCTGATGCTGGAGAGAAAACCTCTCCTACCCCCGAAGAAGATGAGGTCGTGATCTTCCGAAGCTTTCTCAAGGCTGGGCTTCGGTTCCCCCTAAGCAGCTTTGTTGTCGAAGTCCTGAAGACATTTCAAATCTACCTTCATCAAATTACTCCCGAAGCTATCATAAGAATGGGAATCTTTGTCTGGGCTGTGAGAAGCCAAGGTTTAGAACCAAATGCTAAAAGCTTTTGCAAAATTCATGAGTTGGTATATGAGACGAAGCCCTGGGGGAAAGAACAATATCACAACAACTTTGGTTGTTACAGCTTTGGTGCCCGCTCCGGGTCAAGCTGCCCCGTGCCAACCTTTCGGAAGAGGTGGCCCGGTGCCTGGATGACAGAATGGTTCTTTGTAAAGAATGACTTGACAGCGCAGGAAGATGTTAAGAGTATCATTATGCGCCCTATTTGGCAACGCTTCGGACTCCGAAAGCCGAAGGTTGAAATGGATGAAGCAGCCGAAGAATGTCAAAGAGCCTTCGGCGTAATCTGCTCTTTTATTGGGGCAAGGGACCTGGTCCAAGAGCATATTGCCTTCAGAGTTTGGCCACTTGCAAGAAAGTGGGAAATGCCGAAGGAGACCATCAAAGAGTCTGACGAAGGTGGACTGGTCAGACTAAAATACACATTCAAATACGGAGATAAGTTTGTTGAACCGGACGACGACTGGTTAAAAAGCATTGAAACCTTAAGTGACGAACTGCTTGGGGTATACTCGAAGGCCGAGAATACTGCATTATCAGCAGCCTTCGGAGGCCGAAAGAAGAAGAGGCTCAACCGGGTATTTGATGCAATCGGGTTTGTCTACCCTGACTACCATTATCCGGTGCCAGGCCGCAAAAGAAAAAATACTTCTCCTGCAAAAGAAGTTGCCTCAGGTGCTTCTAGTGAGCCAGCGCCGCAAAGAAAAAAGATGAAGGTGCTCACCCACCGGGCACGTTTTATTGAACCAGCCACAGTGCCTGAGTTTATCGGTGAAGTCTCTTTGGCCACTGAAACTACAGAGCCAGCTCCAGTGCCGAAGATCGAAGAAAAAACTGAAGCACCTTCAGCAGAGAAGGCAGAAAAACCAAGAATTGAAGGACCAAAAATATTGGAAATCTTAAGTCCTTCAGCAAGTGTTGAGACAATAAAAAATCAAAAGGGCTCATCGGTGACCCCGAAAAGAAAAAGAATGGTGAACGTGCTAGATGTTTTGGAGACAATTAAGTCTTCAAGCATAACTCCGAAGAAGACTGTTGAAACTTTGAAAACGGAAACTAAAATCTCTGCTGCTGAAACTCCAAGGCAACAATCTGAAACTGAAGCTGGACCTTCAGAGCCCACGAAGGTGAAACCCTTGGAAACCGAGGAAGAAAAAATGATGGAGCCAATTTTAATTGAAGAGATCAGTACTGCTGCCCCCGAAGCATCCCCCACAGTCCTTGATTATATTGTTCAACATGCTTCGGGGAAGAAGTTAACAGAAGAAGAAATTTTTGAAGCTAATCACTATGCAAAAGAATTGAAATATCCGAAGGGGGCACTAGTGTTCAATGGTACAAATGAAGAAGATTTCCTATACTGCCTCCCGGATAACAAAGAACTACTCGTCTGCCGGGAAATGGCCCGAAGCATGGGGTTTCCGAAGCTGGAGGCTGGCCTCTACGCGATGACAAAGGACGATCTTGTGGACAGTCTTGCGTATAATAGCCTGAAGGTACGAGATCTGCGCATTTGGAAACTTTATGATTTGAAATCTATTGTTTTATTCTTATAGTAACTTTTTACATATAGGGTTTAATACTAAGCAACACGCTGAGAGTGCAAAAGAATGCCGAAGACGAGAGCTATGAAATTGCCTTCAACAACCTTTGAACAGAGGTTATCAAACTAAGGAACGAAGCCCTGGAAAAGGACAAAATTCTAGTTACATTGGTGGATAAAATAAAGGAGAACGAAGCTGCGTCTAAAGCACAAGTTGCAGCTCAAAAGCACGAGATTGACGATCTTCGGAAGCAATTGGCCCAGGCGAAAGAAGAACGCATACTTGAAGAAACGAGGCGGGAATGTAGCGACCAATGGGCCAATCATTTGGAAGGAACCGTTGAAGAGCTTCGGTCTTCTAAGAAAAGGTGCTACGAAAAATCCATGGAATGTGTAAAGAAGATAAAAACCAGCTTCGGCAGTGTTGGCGCATTTTCGAGTGAAGAAGATTTTGTAAGAGGTAACCCAGAAGGACCGATCGAATGGATCAGCCACGAGGCTGAAGCCTTCGAAGAAATTCTAAACAGTCGTGGAGACATTTGTGCCTTCTCGGGCGCCAGGGGGATTGCTACTATGCTGGAGAAAAAAGGCTGCGATCATGTTAAGGCTCTTGCACAATCCGAAGCCAGCTTATCTCCTGAAGATATTAAAGATCCCTCGGCCGAAGCTAGCCAGGCTGGTGGAAAATTTTTCACCGACGTCTGGGACAATGGTGGCCGAGAAATGGCCCGAGAAATTATTCAGAAGAGTGAGAAGGGCATTCACGACGCTAGAGAAGTAGCTAAGGCCGCTGACAAAAGCTCAGAGCCCGAAGGGCAAATAGGTATTAGCTAATGGTTTTTATTGTGTTGTAATTTTTGATTTTAAACTTCGTTCGCAATTTGTAATAGCAATGTGGCCGTATCCTGTCCTCCTTCAGATCCTACTAAAGCGTCTCCGGGCCCTCACCCGAAAGGAGACGAAGAAATTAAAAAGATGGCTGAAGCTATTATGGATGAAGTTGTTAACCGACTCCTGAACGAAGCTGCCGAAGTTGTTTTGAGGGAAGATTAAGCACTATTGTAAAGACTTCTGAAATGAAATATGTGTGACATTTTGTAACCCTGTGATATATTTACTTTTAATGATTCGATTCTTTACGATGCATGAAACTTTACATACGTACCGTTTTTGAGCCTTCGGCGAAAAAACACCTTCCCTTCTTTTCATGCTTCGTGAAGATAGAAAAACTTTTATGCATCACGACAATGTCCATAGTGCTCTGATGAAGAATATCCAAGCTTCGTGAAAATATTCTCCGAAGCTATATTCCGAAGATCAATATTGTATCCCCTTGTGACTTAGCACGATTTTCACTTTCTCATAGTATCCTTCCGAAGGTTGATACCGTGTCCCCTTCTTTTGCCATATGCAACATGATGTATGATGCTTATTCTATGCAAAATGATGTGATGATGTTATATTATGTAGATGACATTTGTTCCGAAGATACACACATATCCCCGTAAAACACAAAATATTTTTGTATCAGCGCTGACTTTTCGCTGTAAGCTCTCCATTCCCTTAGGAACGACTTTGGAGCTTCTTCGCCTTTTACTTAGGCGGTATCAGCGTTGATTTTCGCTGTAAGCTCTGCATTCCCTTAGGAACGACTTTGGAGCTTCTTCGCCTTTTACTTAGGCGGTATCAGCGTTGACTTTTCGCTGTATGCTTTGCATTCCCTTTGGAACGACTTTGGAGCAGAAAACTTACACTGCGTTCCCTTTGGAACGGCTTTTTGTGACTTCAGCAAACTTACTCTGCGTTCCTTAGAACGACTTTTTGTTGCTTCGAAGGATATTCGATAATTCGAAGGTCCTCCTTGTTATCGCAAATTTTTAAGCTTCAGCAACTTAAGCCTGAGAAAATATATTTTCCTTGTAGCAAACAAAGAAACTTTTACATGAAAAGTAAAAAATGTCCTTTATTACACAGAAAATAAAACTGAATGGAAAAAACTGATAGGATATTTGTCAATAGATGTGCTTCGACTCTGGCACAGTGCTATTGACTGTGCGAGCTTCGGATTGTTCTCTGAGATCCCTCTGGTGTGGAGCATATTGGCTCCCTTCTGGCTGTTGGCCTTGTTGCAGCGGTGGTGGAGGCGGAGGTTGTTGCCAGGAAGCTTGAGGTTGACTCACCGAAGCAACAGAAACTGCAGGGTGGTTGCCTATGTATTCTGGGACGTAAGGCGGATGGTATGAAGCAGTATGCATGATTTGCTTCGGCTGAGCTTGTTGTGCTGCAGCTTCGGCGATCTCCTTTTGCTTCTGGATGGTAACATGGCACATCCTGGTGGTATGGCCCTTGTTTTCACCACAGAACAAGCAAAATATTCTCCTTGGTTGATCTCCAAATCTTCCGCCGAAGCCCCTGGCGCCTCTGCCTCTTGGAGCTGGTGGCCGGAAGAAGCTTTGCTGTTGCCCCGAAGCCTGTGAGGAGCACTGCGGCCTGTGCTGCTGACTCCCCTTATCATCATTTTGAGTAGAGTTGTGGATTGACCTGACATGCCTCGGATAGAATCTTCCTCCAAAGCCCCTGGTCATTTCAGAAAACCTGAAAGCCTCCTCCCTTCTTTGGCGAAAATCATTGTCGGCACGAATATACTCGTCCATCTTCTGGAGCAGCTTCTCCAAAGTTTGAGGAGGCTTCCTAGCAAAGTACTGAGCTGAAGGTCCTGGCCGAAGTCCCTTGATCATGGCCTCAATGACAATTTCGTTGGGCACCGCTGGCGCCTGCGCCCTCAAACGCAAGAACCTCCTGACATACGCCTGAAGGTATTCTTCGTGATCCTGGGTGCACTGGAACAGGGCCTGAGCAGTGACCGACTTCGTCTGAAACCCTTGGAAGCTGGTTAACAACATGTCCTTCAGTTTTTGCCATGAAGTGATCGTTCCTGGTCGAAGGGAGGAATACCAGGTTTGAGCAACACTCCTGACAGCCATAACAAAAGACTTTGCCATGACTGCAGCATTGCCACCATACGAAGATACTGTTGCTTCGTAGCTCATCAAAAACTGCTTCGGGTCTGAATGGCCATCGAATATGGGAAGCTGGGGCGGCTTGTAGGACGGAGGCCAAGGTGTAGCCTGCAGCTCAGCGGACAGAGGAGAAGCATCATCGAAAACAAAATTTCCATGATGGAAATTGTCATACCAGTCATCTTCGTTGAAGAAACCCTCCTGATGAAGGTCTTTTTGTTGAGGCCTTCGGTTCTGCTCATCGTGAGTAAGATGGCGAACTTCTTCAGAAGCTTCGTCTATCTGCCTTTGAAGTTCAGCTAGCCTGGCCATCTTTTCCTTCTTCCTCTGCACCTGTTGATGAAGCATCTCTATATCTCTGATCTCTTGGTCTAGCTCATCCTCTTGAGGCGTTGGGCTGACAGCCTTCCTTTTCTGATTTCGGGCCTCCCGAAGAGAGAGAGTCTCCTGATTGAGGTCCAGCGGTTGCAGAGCTGCAGCCCCAGTTGCTGAAGCTTTCTTCGGCGCCATAGCGAAGGTTTATGGCTTCCGAAGGTGTTCAAGAACTCAAAGAGTGGAAGTGAGTTCACCGGAGGTGGGCGCCAATGTTGGGGACTTGTTCTCAAATGCTTCGGATTAAGAACAAGGCAACATAAAAAGTGTTAAATGATAAAGCCCTTCGTCCTTTGAAACATTATTTCCCTTCGGGATATAATGTGTTTCGGACGAAGGTCACAAACAACATATCTTCGTAAGCACAATAAACTATGACGAAGAACTTACATGCAACATAAAAAGTAATATAAACATTTAAATATTATCACAATGTCATTTCTATTTTATTATCATAGAAAAATAGAAATGATTTCAGATTACAAGTGTACCTTCGGATTGCAGGAAGGCAAAAGTACAAGGATGACGGAAAAGCAAATGCCAAGTCAGCGTGAACAGTACGGGAATACTGTTCATCTATTTATAGGCGTGGGACGTGGCCCATGCAAAATTACATTCATGCCCATCACATTTGCTAATGACTTATGAGAATCTATTAAGGCCTAAGTAGTCTTTTCATCTTTAAGTCGGTTCCCTTTTCTGCTATCGTGACGAAGCTTTCTGCGCATAGCTTCGGCCACGCACCATCCTTCGTACAGCTTGGTAATCAGCCCGTCCTTCATCTCAATCCCCCTTCGTCTGGCTTAGGCTTCGTTCTGACCGTACACCATGTTCATAATCTGAGTCCGAAGATACCTGTTCATATAATTCACTTGGAAAACATTTGTCAAATTATGTTTTTGAGGACCTTCGAAGGACGAAGGCCCCCAACACCTTCGCCTTGACAAGCAATAATTCCCGAGTGATGCTTCTGCAATTACAGGAATGCGTGAACAGTAAAGGAATACTGTTCACTATTTATAGGCACAGGACACAGCCTGTGAACAATTACAATCATACCCCTCATAAAAGTTTACAACATCGACTCAAACTCTTATGGACTAAAAGGTCATTCTATCTTTAAGTCAGTTTGTAATTCCGAAGGTTCATGGACAGCACCCTTCAGCATTACGTACAGACGACTTCAACCGAAACTGTTTCCTCCTGCAGGACCTTCGGCGACGAAGCATGGTCCCAACAGTAGCCCCTTCGCGGTGCTAGATCGTTTTTCGTAACGAGCTTGATCCGTGAAAAAAGTCTCTCAGGCTTCAGGAAGCCAAAGGTCCGAAAAACACCTTCCCTTAGCTCGTTGTCGAGAAACGATACAGCTTTCGAGCGCGTAGCGGTTCCACCATGCGAGTTCACTATTCTGGTTTTTGCGGTCCACCGTTCAGCGGGTGCGAGTAACCGTTTGCCTGGTGTAAAAATTCCCGACGATTCACCTTCCTTCCTTCAACACTATATAAACAGACTGGTAGGTGTAAAGTTACCATAGCATTCATTGCTATTACACTGTTTTGCTGCCAAGATTTTTAACCATAGCCGAAGCTCGACTCTCGGATTCAGACGAAGCTCCAATTTGGTGCCTGCTTCGTCAGAAGAAAAGCTTCGTCAGAAGAAGAGGTTATTTAGTTCCCGAGAAATCTTTCAAGAAATTTAAAATTGAATGGCTAGATTGCGCTCTACTGCTAGAGTTGAGCGTGAGGGAGGCGAAGTCGAAGGTGCAGAGACTGTTCCTATCTCCGAAGCAATGCAGTGATCCGGATTGGTGACTTCGGAAAGAATCCCTACTGCCGAAACTGAACAGGCTGCTGCCGAAACAGAACAAGGGGATATTGAGGAAGCTGGTTCTGACGATGATTACCATATCGCAGTACCGAGCAAGCCTAGCCATTTGGACTTCGGAAAGTCGACTATTTCCAAGGCGGATTTCTCCAAAATGGTAAAGGCGGGCTATTTCAGAGAAGATGAGAAGAAACTACTTCGATTCGGGGGAGAGGAGACTACCCCGAAACCAGAAAAGGATGAAATAGTTATTTTCAAGAGTTTTTTAAAGGCTGGGTTGAGATTTCCTTTGAATGGAATGATTTCTGATGTGCTGCAAAGGTTTGGGATCTATTTTCACCAGTTGACCCCTAACGCCATTGTCAGGCTTAGCGTTTATATCTGGGCCCTCCGAAGCCAGGCGGTGGAGCCGTTTGCCGACAGCTTCTGTCGAGTACACGAGCTGCATTACCAGACTAAGGCCAGAAAGGATGGGTTGCACGAAAATTTTGGTTGTTACAATTTTGCCTATCGGAAGACCACAAAATTTCCTGTGATTAGCTACCGAAGCAAATGGTCGGCAGGCTGGAAGTCAGAATGGTTTTATGTTAAAGTTGACGAAGATAGAGAGAAGCTAGTACAGAGCCCTCTTGAACTGATCTTCGGAGAAACAAGACCCCGCTGCAGAATGACAACCGAAGGTCCAACTTGGGCCGCACTGGCTGAATTCAAAATTATTACAGAACACATTGGCACTAGAGATTTAGTGCAGGAATTTCTGGCCTTCAGAGTATTTCCGACTATGAAGGAGTGGACTATGCCGAAGCTTAAAGGAGAAAAGAAAGAAGGGGAGCTTGTCCGACTACCCTATTATTATAAGTTTAAGAAATATTTTAAAGCACCCTGTCAAGAATGGCTCGATACAATTGAAGTAATGAGTAATGAAATCCTTGGAAATTACTCCAAAAAAGAGGACCAGCTGATGACAGCAGCCTTCGGCACTCGGCCGAAGCGAAGACTGAACAGGGTGCTTGATGCCATAGGTTTTGAATATGCTGATTATGATCGCCTGGGCGGAGATGCTGGAGGCCCAAAGCGAAAAAGAATTCCCAGCGCTGCTGATGAAGAGATCGCCAAGGCGACCAAAAAGAAAAGGGGAGATTCTGAAAAACTTAGCCCTGAAGAGTTGAATCCTGAGCCGAAGGTGGCCACTGCAGGAAAGAGGAAAACTGCATCTCCAGAACCAAGAACGTTGGTTCAAGAAGAAGATACTCTTGCAACGCCTTCTGCTGTTGAAGTAGAAGAGATTATGAAGGTAATGACTGAACCCTTGCCTGTCAAGCTAAGTCCGCTGGCGTTGGAACTGACGAAGTTTTTTCAGAAGGACAAGGCAGCTTCGGCAGAAGAAGGTCCTGCACTGCCGAAAAAACGAAGGATTATTCAAATAGCAGATGTAATTCATGGGACACCATTAACGACACCGGCATCAAGAATTGCTATTGACCAGACTGTCGGAACTGCCGAAGCTAAAGGCGCCACAGCCGAAACCACCAGAGCGGAAACCTTCGAAGCTGAAACTGGCGGAGCCGAAGCTGCCGGAGTTGAAACTGGGGCCACAGAAGATCTGAACCTGGACGAGACACTTGAAGTTATTGATAACATACTCTTAAAAATGACTGAGGAAGAAACTGCTGTGGCCGCGGCGAGCACAGGCACTGAAAAAGGGAAAAAACAAGCTGAAGACATTTTGGAGGGAGAAGATTTTGAATTTCAAGATTTACTTGGGCAAGAGCTGACAGACGCTGAAAAAGCAGAGCTTAAAAGATGTGCCATAGCCTGCGGATATAAGCCAGGGGCTACACTGTTTGGTGGGGTTAACGAAGGAAAGCTGAGGTGCCTTCGAAACCGCAGCGAAGCTAAAATTGTTAGAACTCTCTGCAAAAACATTGGCTTGCCGAACCTGGAGGTGGACCTCTGTCGCTACCAACGGCACCATATCGCCGGAAGTTTGCTTTATGCCAACTTCAAGGTAACAAAATTTTTTTTGTTATTTTATTATTATTATTATCTCTTAAGTCATTTTCTAACGAAGATCTTTTCGACAGAGCATACTGTTGAGTAAGGTTCTAAAAATGCAACAAGATCTCGAAGAAGAGAAGAACAAAGCCGTCATCCAAAATTTGGCTGAAAAAGTTGAAAACTACGAAGCTGATTTGAAAAAGAAGGATTTCACCATCCAAGATCTTGAAATGATGGTCAAAGAGCACGAAGGTGCATTAGAAAAGAAAGATTTTGTTATTCAGTCTATGGAGGGTTCTTTTGCTGAAATCCAAAGTGAGAATAACAGCTTAAAGAATGAATTGCTCCAACAGTCAAAAAAATTTGAGCAAGAAAAGAAATATCTCGAAGCAAGCCTGAAAACTGAGATGGATAAAAATTCAAATTTGCAGAAATCCTTTAAAGAACTTCAAGAGAAATGCCTAAGCTTCGGCAGCCGATGCGTGCAACGGCTGAAGGATGTGTTTCATTCTGTCGGAGCCAGCTCTGCAAAATTTACACCTTCAGCTGATAATCTGCCAAGCACGTTAGAATATATTGAAGGCGAGGTTGATGCCCTTGACGAAGTTATTGGTGGGCATGCCGACTTCTGCGCCCTGGTAGCTTCTCGGGGCACGGCCACCGCTTTTCTGAAGGCTGGCTGCACGCATGGAAATATTGTGAACAGACCAAACTTCAGCTTGTCAGCATCAGATCTGATAGATATCCCAAGCCTAGCCCGAAGCATTGGAAATAGATTCATGACCTAGATCTGGGTAGGTGGCGGGCGAAAAATGGCGGGTGACAAAGCTCGAAGTCATCTTAAGCCGGTAAGAAACTTATTTTTGTTACTTTTACCTTCTCCTTGAAATTTGCACCTTCCTTATTTTGCTGTTTGATGTACGCAGGATGACGAAGCTGAAGTTTGACAAAGTTGAAGTTTGACGAAGCCTAGCCTGAAGCTTGATAATTGTTTACAATATACTGTCCTGCAAAAATTCTGGAGAAACTTTTGTAATATAGTTATGGAACGACTTATGTAAATTTGTACATACCTTGTAATATATTTTGTTTCTGCTATCTGCGTACGATCTGCTTTGCTGTGGACGAAACTTCTCTTTTGAGCCGAAGGCGAAAAACACCTTCCCTTCTTTTCGTACACAACGAAGCATAAAAATTTTCCTTCGAGTTTTTCCTCATCGCCGAAGCATCTGTGTTTTTATGCGGTACAATGATGATTCTATATATGTCTAAATGCATGTTTATGAATGCAAATGACATGATGAGATGCATTGTGCAAATGAATATCAAAATACATAATCATAGTCCTTCAGCGTTGACTTTTCGCTGTAAGCCTCCCTTAGGAGCTTCTTCGCCTTTTACTTTCAGCGGAATCAGCGTTTATTTTTCGCTGTAAGCCTCCCTTAGGAGCTTCTTCGCCTTTTACTTTCAGCGGAATCAACGTTTATTTTTCGCTGTAAGCCTCCCTTAGGAGCTTCTTCGCCTTTTACTTTCAGCGGAATCAGCGTTTATTTTTCGCTGTAAGCTCTGCATTCCCTTAGGAACGACTTTTGAGCTTCTCCCTGTTTCCTTTTCTTTTTCCTTTTGCATTTACATTTACATTTTTTGGGGGATATCACTCTCATAAAATTGAAATAAGGAAAATTACATGTTGTGGCCCCATTAAAAACCTTTCTCCCCCTTTGGAAAGGAAAAGGGTGCCACGAAAAAGAATATAAAAAATTACATCAAGCTAAACATAATATCGTCGAAGCTCATCCGCATTCCATGATCTAGGAATGTCGTTGCCGTCCATATCCTTCAATCTGTAGGAGCCGGGTCTTGACGAAGATACTACCAAAAAGGGGCCTTCCCACTTCAGCTGTAATTTGCCTGCTGTCTCAGGGTTGGCTACTCTTCGAAGTACCAAGTGTCCTGGTTCAATGTTCTTTAGCTTAACTTTTCTGTCACGCCATTTTATTGTTTCAGCTTGATATTTATTGATGTTTTCCACAGCTTGAAGTCTGATCCCTTCAATAGCATCTTTTTCTACAGAGCAATCAACTTCGTCTTTGCCTTCTGCCGAAGCTACTATCCTTATTGATCCTGCTTTGGCCTCTTCTGGGGTTATTGCTTCATCACTAAACAATAGTTTAAAGGGCGTAAAACCTGTTGACCTTGACATGGTTGTATTATGGCTCCATACCACTTTGATTAGCTCGTCAGGCCATTTTCCCCTAGGCTGGTTGAAGATTGACTTCATTATTCCTGTCATTATGATCCCATTAGCTCTTTCGACAAGTCCATTTGACTCTGGGTGTCGAACTGATGCAAAATGGATCTTCGTGCCAATTTGATCACAAAATTCTCTGAAGGCTTCAGAATCAAACTGTGTCCCATTGTCCACAGTAATGGCCTTCGGCACTTCGAAGCGACAAACAATGTTCTGCCAGAAAAACTTTTGAATAGTAAATGAAGTTATTGTGGCTAAGGGCTTTGCCTCAATCCATTTGGAAAAATACTCCACTGCCACTACCACATATCTTAAATTCCCCTGTGCTGGTGGTAATGGGCCTAGCAAATCAAGGCCCCACCTTTGTAACGGCCAAGTGGGTTGTATTAATTGAGTTAAAGACGAAGGTTGTTTTTGATCTCTTGCACATTTTTGACAACCTTCGCACTTTTGGACTATATCCGCTGCATCCGAAGCTGCCTTTGGCCAATAAAATCCTTGGCGAAAAACTTTCCCAAGCAAGGGCCTAGATCCAATGTGAGATCCACACAGGCCTGCATGTATTTCCTTCATCAATTCTATGCCTTCGGTTCTGGATAAACACTTGAGCAATGGGGAGCAGACCCCACGCTTGTATAGTTCCCCTTCTATTATGACATATGGTCAAGCTCTTGCTTCTATCCTCCTGTTATAAGCTTCGTCATCTGAAAGAAAATTACCCTGAAGGAAAGAGATGATTTCAGTTCTCCAATCTTCACTATAGACAGGGGATATGTTGAGGACCGCTCTTTCAAGAAGCTCGACCGAAGGTGCTTTTATTGTTTCAAAAAATACTTCCGAAGGTAAAGGCAGCACCTGTGCTGCTGACTTAGCTAATAGATCAGCATATTCATTTTCTCCATGAGGAATGTTTTTAACAGAGAATCCTTCAAAGGAAGCCTCAATCCTTCGGACTGTATCTAAATATTTTTCAAGCTTCGGATCTCTTGCCTTATAGCTCTTGTCAATATGACCAGAAATAACTTGGGAATCAGTTTTAAGAATGGCCCTTCTGATTCCCATTGCCTTTAACTTTCGAAGACCCAAGAGCAGAGCTTCATATTCAGCGATATTATTTGTGCAACTAAAATCAAGTCTTGCCGCATAACAGGTTTTAACTTTGGAAGGTGAGACCAACACAGCAGCCGCTCCTGCTCCGAAGGTTCCCCAAGACCCATCGCAAAACACTGTCCATGCTTCGACATCTTTATTTGTTTCTTCCTCTTGAGCCCCTGGCGTCCAGTCAGCAATGAAGTCTGCTAATGCCTGGGACTGAATCGAGGATCTATGGACATAACCAATACAAAATTCATTGAGCTCTGCAGCCCATTTTCCAATCCTTCCAGTAGCTTCTCGGTTTCTCATAATATCCTTCAAAGGTTGCGAAGAAGGAACAATTATGTTGTAAGCTTGAAAATAATGCCGAAGCTTCCTAGAGGCCATCAAAACAGCATACAGTACCTTCTCCAATTCTGTATATTTTTCTTCGACAAACTAAGAACCTCGGATACGAAATATATTGGGGCCTGCCTCTTAACTTGGCCTTCAAGCTTCTCCTGGACAAGTGCTGCACTTACCGCTGAGTGCGAAGCTGCCACATATAATAACAAAGGAGCCCCTGGCGTTGGTGGAGTTAATGTTGTTAGATCTATCAAATATTGCTTCAACTCCTCGAAGACTTTCTGCTGGACTGGTCCCCATTGAAAGACTTCGGCTGACTTCAGTACTTCGAAGAATGGTAAGTTTCTCTCTGCTGATTTGGATATGAATCTGTTGAGAGATGCCAACCTTCCCATCAATCTTTGAGCCACCTTTTTTGTACTTGGTGGTTCCATTCGAAGTATAGCTTCGATTTTACTTGGATTAGCCTCAATTTCCTTTGTTGAAACTAGGCAACCAAGAAATTTTCCCTTCTTTACTCCGAAGACACATTTTTCTGGATTCAGCTTTAAACCAGCCTGTCTAAAATTAGCGAAGGTCTCCTGTAAATCAGCAATGTGGTTATCTTGCTTCGTGCTTTTTACAATAATCTCATCAACATAAGTTAGTACATTCCTGCCTATCTGAGAATGGAGAACCTTCGCTGTCATTCTGCTGAAGCTTCCTCCAGCATTTTTAAGCCCCTCAGGCATCCGAAGGTAGCAATATGTCCCACTAGGGGTTATGAAGCTGGTTTTCGGTTCATCCACCTTCTTCATCCAGATTTGATGATAGCCTGAATAGCAATCCAGCAAACTCATAAGCTCTGACGAAGCTGCTGCATCGACTAAGGAATCTATCCTTGGCAATGGAAACTCGTCCTTCGGACAAGCCTTATTGAGGTCAGTAAAATCAATACACATTCTCCATTTACCATTGGCCTTCTTCACCATAACAGTGTTAGCCAACCATTCTGGGTTTTTTACCTCTCTAATAACTCCGGCACTGAGAAGTCTTTTCACTTCATTCCGAGCACCTTCGGCCTTGTCATCAGACATCTTTTGAAGCCTCTGCTTTCTGGGTCTAAAGGATGGATCGACATTGAGCGAATGCTCAATAACATCCCTGTTAACTCCACAAAGATCATTAGCTGACCAAGCAAAAACATCTTTATTGTTGAACAGAAACCTTATCAAGGTTTTTTCCTGCTCTTCAAACAATTGAGATCCCAATAGCACCTTCTGATCTGCTATATCCTCACATAAGAGCATGGGCTTCGGCTGGTCAGCTGAAGCAGCCTTTTCCCTTCTGAACTTGTATTGCTCACAGGCCTCAGCTCCATCTATGTTATGGATTGCTTTTGAATCTGTCCAATTTCCTTCGGCCCTTCTGGCAGCTTCCTGACTTCCATGAATAGCAATAGGCCCTTGGTCCGAAGGTATCTTCATGCAGAGGTAAGCTGGGTGAAGAATTGCTTCAAAGGCATTGAGAGTACCGTGACCAATGATAGCATTGTAAGGATACTCCATGTCAACAATATCAAACACAATTTGCTCAGTCCTTGTGTTGTTAACAAATCCGAAGGTTACTGGCATGGTGATCTTCCCAAGTGCTACAATTTGCCGTCCTCCGAAGCCACAAAGAGGGTGCGTAGCATCATGGATCTTGTCTTCGGGCTCTTGCATTTGTCTGAAAGCTTTAGCAAATATGATATCAGCTGCGCTGCCTGTGTCAACCAAAACATTATGGACCAGAAATCCTTTGATCACACAAGAGATAACCATAGCATCATTGTGTGGGTAATCCTTGAGTTGAAGATCCTCTTGAGAGAAGGTAATTGGAATGTGAGACCATCTTGACTTGATGAAGGGTCCTTGCACCCCAACATGCTGTACCCTTCTCTGTGCTTTCTTCTTCTGCTTTTTGTTGGCTGGCTCTAAGCATGAACCGCCTGTTATCGGGAGTACCAGCTTCGTGGCCGAAGCAGGTCCAGCTTGATCGTTGAACGAAGCCATCAGCTCAAAAAAGTGGAAGTGTGTTGACCGGAGGTGGGCGCCAATGTTGGGAACTTGTTCTCAAATGCTATGAATCAAGAACAAGGCAACACAAAGATGTTAAATATTAAATGCCCTTCGTCCGCTGAAGCATTATCTCCTCAAGGGTTTAATGAACTTCGGACGAAGGGTTCAAACATAATATTACAAAGGTGACGAAAATAACATAAAACGATGTAAGATGTAAAACATTAAAGACAAATATGTTGAAGATAAATGGCACCATTCACATATTTATCTTGAATACAATGTTTAAGGTATGATTATACCTTCGCCTTGACAAGCAATAATTCCCGAGTGATGCTTCTGCAATTACAGGAATGCGTGAACAGTAAAGGAATATTGTTCACTATTTATAGGCACATGACACAGCCTGTGAACAATTACAATCATACCCCTCATAAAAGTTTACAACATCGACTCAAACTCTTATGGACTAAAAGGTCATTCTATCTTTAAGTCGGTTTGTAATTCCGAAGCTTCATGGACAGCACCCTTCGGCATTACGTACAGACGACTTCAACCGAAACTGTTTCCTCCTGCAGGACCTTCGGCGACGAAGCATGGTCCCAACAGGTACTTACAAGCAAAAGAGGGTTAAGTAGTTGGTTTCCATCCTTTGTCGGTGGTACAACGACCAGAGATCGTCAAAGAATAAATGCCGCACAGGATCTATATTATCTTTGCTCCAAAATGCATCTTCTGGCACAACAAATGTGAAGTCCTTGAGTTTGTCTTTGTTGCTAGCCACCATGTACCACTCATGCATTCTAATCTCCGGAGTCGACAACTTAGAAAGTTGCACCGTCGTCAAGAACGGCCTCCCATTCACAAATTTAGGAGGAACATCCTCCTTCTTGTATATCGGGATATTGATTTTAAGACGTAATGATTCTCGAGTATGAATCATTCCATCTTCCCATACTTCGAAATTGTCTATTTGGGACCGTGTGCGTACTCCACGAGATGCTGATTCCGCTTTTGATTGATTTGTCATAACTCTCCACAATTTATGCAGGTAGCGTGCCACTGATTCTGACGGTTTCTTGACATCGTCAGTGGCGATTCGTTGATGAATTTTCTTTGAAGTAGTTGGCCCTTCAACATTGATGTCAACCTTTGCTTCCTTTTTTATGTTTGCGTCGACATTCTGAAGAACAATTTTGTCTACGTCCCCCTCATCAAGTTCCTTCGCAAGAGGTGATATGATTGTTTCAACGATTTTTGTGGAGGTCGGTGCCATATTTTCCTGCACCATGGGGTATGGAATGATCGAACTATCTTTCTGTTGCATTGGTGTTGAATTCGGCGTTGGTGACTTATGACGCGATACACGGCTTAAGATCGACTCATCACTCAACTTGATGTCGCGTCGATGCCAAAGGACCAACTCGTTCATTGCCTCCTGCAAAGTTATGATCCCCTCAACTGGAAAGTCTATCTCCCAATCTTCACAACCACTGTCTGTGATCTCTAGAACTTGGACCACAACATAGTGTGGCGGGATAGGATTATCCTTGTAGTTAACAAGTCCTGGTTTTACCAAACCAATAGCAGCTTGTTTTGTTTTTGTCCTAGATCGATTGATTGGAATTTGAAGAAAGCAAGGCTTGTCCTCAACAATATCGTCTACAGGGTACTTGGTGCCCGATACGAATTCTGGCACAGATTCTACGCTGCTAGGGACTATAGGTGGACTCATGTGGCCTGGCTTGAGTTCAAATGATATGCATTCTGTTTTCTTCATTTTGTTCATCACGTCATTAATAGCCTTTTGTACCCTTTCATCAATAGTCTCTTTAAGGGTCCTTTTTGACTTCTCATGTTTCCTATATGACGCCGCATACTCTGGAAACGCCTCTTTCCATAAAATCTTAGAAGAGATTCCCCGAGCCCGTCCAGTGTGTTCAGGATTGCCTAGTGCTGCAGTTAGTATGTCATTCTCCCTCCGAGGCTTAAATTCGTCCTTCTTTCTCTTATCTGCATATTCTTGAATTTTTGTCGAAAGTTCGCCTACCAATTCTGGATGCAAAAGTTTGCCATCCTCACTCAAACCTGCCCGACCTAAGATCCAACGAATAGCTCGCTCATCGATATCTTTTAATATTGGGTCCAAAGTGCCGTTAGCTATAGCTTCCCCGATTATCCTGTTCCACTTCACAACTTTATGGTGATATCCGGTTGACCCCAGGCGATGGGGGTGTTTGTTCATCTTTGCTCTCTGAGAATTAGTTTTGCCCAGTTCTTTGGCCTTCAGTTCAGTCTTCTGACGAACAAATTCCTCCCACTGAGCTTGAGTGATTTTCCCCATTTTCTTGGGCGGAGGAACCTTATTCTTCTTAACAAATTCCCTATTCATCTCGGCCTTCCACCCACGAAACATCTTGGCCATAGCAGAGAGCATCGACTTCCTTACTGCATCCTCTGTGCCCTTTGGGACCTTGAATGACTCAGACAACTTAGCCCATAGCTTATTGCGGGTGTCTTCATCTAAATCCTTCCATTTTTGAAGTGTGATTGGCACTATATCTCTAACAGTAGACCCGCAGGAATTTCAAAACTTTGTAACCACGTCAAGTGGTTCTTCAGGAAACCCATCTGCATTTAGTTTTGTTACGTACATAACTGCACCTTCTTTCATCTGATTGGGACCTCGTCGCTCTCATTTCCGCTTATGTGAAATGGATGATTCAGGCATCGGAGCATCCTCCATGTTTCGTGTAGAACATGCATCCTCTTTCTTCTCTTCATTTGAAATCTATATATTGAAACAATTAATGGCCTTTCATATATGAATATTATTTTAGAATATAGTTGGCATATTTCTATTTACCTCTTGATCGTTGGGAATATAGTCGGCATCAAGCTCATCTGATGTTTTTTCTTCCTTGGAGGCATAGGAAGACAAGGATTGTCGTCACTAGAACTATCCTCCCCGCTCCCTTCACTGGAGCTGCTTGTTGTCTGCCATTCAAGTTTGGTCGCGTCTTCATCAACTTTGTTAGACGCACCAGTGCAGATCACATCCATCCTAGTAGGTACCTAGTGCATAGCTGGTTCCATCAATAAGGGAACTTGGAGAAAAGGTGATTCAAAAGAAATCGAGCCCAAACCCGCCTCCATGTCCCTCCTTTCCTCCCCAAACAGAAAGCCCAAACCCGCCTCCGGAGCAGGATCGGGCTGGGAAGCACGGAGCAGATAGAAGTGCACTTTCCAATGCAGTTAGACAGAGAAGGCATGGCTGTGATGTTATAATGCTGAAGGACCCCAAGAAGAGATTATGGCCTGTCGTTTACCACCACTGCCCGTTATTTGTGGGCTTCATCGAGGGCTGGAAACATTTGGTGACAGCAAATGACCTTTGGACTGGGGACGTCTGCGAGCTTGTTAAGGGGCCAGACGATGGTGAGCCGTTGTACTCTGTCCGGATGTGTGGTCACAAAATTTAAAGCCGCCCCGACTTCATCTGTGCGCTTCTCTTCTCTTTTGTCGGCTGCTAAGATCACTTAGCAGCCCACCTAAGAGAAGAGAAGCGCACACATGAAGCCAGGGCGGCTTTAAATTTTGTGACCACACATCCGGACATAGTACACCGGGATCTTAGCAGCCCACCTAAGAGAAGAGAAGCGCACACATGAAGCCGGGGCGGCTTTAAATTTTGTGACCACACATCCGGACATAGTACACCGGCTCACCATCGTCTGGCCCCTTAACAAGCTCGCAGACGTCCCCAGCCCGAAGGTCGTTTGCTACCACCAAATGTTTCCAGCCCTCGGTGAAGCCCACAAATAACGGGCAGTGGTGGTAAATGACAGGCCATAATCTCTTCTTGGGGTCCTTCAGCATTATAACATCACAGCCATGCCTTCTCTGTCTAACTGCATTGGAAAGTGCACTTCTATCTGCTCCGTGCTTCTCGGCCCGATTCAGGCATTCAGCCGATGCCATTCTCCATATAAGTCCCAAACAGAGAATAGGGATGAGGTAGTCAAGATTGTAAGCGCTAGTGCTCAACTACTAGCATATATAGATAAGGACACAAGTCCAGATTTGGTGCTACTCGGCACCATCGATATCACTAGGGAAAACAAATACATCAAAGAGATCCACTTCCCAATAGTACTCGAAGATAGTTCATTGACTTGACACTCTCTAAGAGGTTCATACAAAAAACATTATCTCTAAGAGTGAAACCTACGATACTCATATCGTGTTATTTAGGACTAAACATCAACAACCCCTTGACTGGTCGCTATCATACTCAATTCCAAAATATTTTTCCAATATGTCGGCTTGAGTAAGGAGATCTGGGCTTGGGAGTTCCTCCAAATCATCTGCAGCTTCATCATCTTCAGCATATTGCAGGGCTTCATCTTGAATAATTTTAGCCCTCTTGGAGTCAGCATACTTTTTGATGGACAGAGCACACTTCTCAAGCATGTCGCATACATCTCCAATTTGAAACAAAGTGATCTTAAGTGTGTACACTGATTCTGGTTCACTAGTATCCACAACCCCATCAGTCACTAGACTGCGAATGATGTCAACATGTGTCTCGATGACTCGAACTGAGCTCTCAACCATGTCAAGTGGCTCTTTTTCCATCTCGGAAACTGAAAATGACCAAGTCTCACAATCAAAATTGAGATCGCAACATGAGTTTTAGTATTTTGAGCTGTTTTTGGAGCCCATTTGTACCTAATCCATGAGGTTTTAGGACGTAGAGTATATAGAGGAATTCAAGACCACCTAATGGTGAACAACTTTATGAAAGGACGATGGACATGATCGCACATAAAAAGTGAAGTAACAGCTGCTCAAAGGTTGGACTATCAGGTGGCTAGTGATTAATATATTGAGTATGAGCCCCACATTTGGAGCTCTCTGGTAATTAATATATGGAGTATGAGCCCTACTTCATGTAGAAAAGTTAAATACCATTGTCACCATTGTCACGGGATTCCAGACACTACAAGCTCAAGCGATCGATCGGTGATCCTTGGGTTGTGGGGCTATGGTTTTTGGTTGAGGCTAATGCATTGGCTTAGGAATGCCAGCCCCAAAACCCCCTTTATATTGCGCTTAGCTAGCCGGAGCTGAGCTAAGCTAATCTTCATCTCTCTGTTCATAAGCTAATCTTCTCTAACTTAACCAACTATACTTAAGGAAACTAATGGCCCATTTTAGTGCCAAATCAGAACATACTGAGACAAAAAGAACCAATAGCTAGCAATCCGTTACCAATACAGCAGAAAAGTCGATATAGGCCAAGGGCATCGTCTGAGAGAGACCTGTAGATGCCAACTGCTTTAGCGAAAACCAGTATCTGTGATCCCCCGAGCAGCACAATGGCAATTTAGTTTCAAGCAGAGGTAAATATCTAACAGAGGCAGCCACAGGCATAGCTCCAGATCAATAATCCCCAGTCCCCATGTGGCAAACACAAGCATACAACCCTGTCGTATTCTTCCTCCCCGCCAGTGTGTGGGTGGTGTGCGGCGATGGACATGGTGCTGGCAGACGGTGTGTGCGTGTGTGCGTACCTGGAGGAGGAGGTGGTGGCGGTGCGCGGCGGCGTTGGGCTCGGGGACGGCGATGTGGCTATATTTAAAGATTTGGACTTGTAGTTGATCTAATTTAAAGATTTTTTATAAAGAGTTGTCTCACCTCAAGGTACCTATATTGCTGCAATCTTGTTTCATTTTCATGCACATTAATTCGTTCATGATTTAGGGATTAAATTCAATTAATTAGGGATATTTTAAATTTTTTTGTATCATGTGCTAGGTACATCTCGATATGATCTTGTTTAACTTTCATGTACATTTATTTTTTCATGTTACATCTCGATATTGACGTTAATCAATATAGGGATAGGTAATGGACCGAGGTTGGATGTACAATGTGCCAAGACCACATCCGTCGTACATTCGAAATTTGAGAAGCTTTATTGAAGCGGCCAACAAGCACGCGAATTTGCGAAAGAGTAAGGAGATATTATGTCCGTGCATCGATTGTGATAATAAGATAGCTTGGAGAGATACAGGAGTAATCCAAGCACATCTGCTAAAAAGAGGGTTTAAAAACAATTACACGATATGGTCAGAACATGGTGAGTTGAATCCGCGTGAAGTGCCTGGTAATGACGAGAGAGTTATCAGAATTTTAGATCTTAAAGTTGATGGTAAAGTGGATTATGTGGATGCTAATCAAGATTTTGAAGAATTTGATTGCGAAGAGATGTTGCGCCATATGGAACCAGAAATGTTGAGTTCTGTGGGATCGCAGAAAGGGCTATCTAAAATGGAGGGACTGGAAAGTGCCTCAAAAGAACCTTTATATGATGAATCAAAGGGTTCTGACAAAGAGTTTACTGCACTGTGTATAGTTCTAGAACTTCTTAAGTTGAAGGCTGGCGCCGGATGGTCTGATACTAGCTTCACAGATCTTTTGAATTTTCTATCCCAATTACTACCAAAACCCAACAAACTACCAACAAGCACTTATAAAGCGAAGAAGCTTATATCTCCCATAGCTCTGGGTGTGCAAAAAATTCATGCATGTCCGAACCATTGTATTCTGTATCGTGGCGATTTTGAGAATGCAGCAAGATGCCCAGTTTGCAATGTCAGTCGATACAAGAAGAGCTACAATCAAGACTATGTAAAAAAATTCCCGAAGAAAAATAAAAACAAGAAATCCACTATTGGACCTGAAAGTGACGATGACACTTTTGATGACATGGATGGGAAAAAGAAGTCAAAGATCCCAGCTTTGGTGATGTGGTATCTTCCAGTAATTGATCGTTTAAAACGTTTGTTCTCAAATCCTAGGGAGGCTGAGCTTATGCGTTGGCATGCTGAAAATCGCAAGCAGAATAACAAACAGATTCGACACCCTGCTGATGCATCACAATGGAAAAATTTCGATCTTATGTATCCTGAGTTTGCCAAAGAAACCAGAAATGTAAGATTTGCTTTGGGTACAGACGGAATGAATCCATTTGGTGAAAAAAGAAGTGTACATAGCACCTGACCCATGACTTTAACGATGTACAACCTTCCATCATGGCTGTGTCACAAAAGAAAGTACATTATGTTGACTATTCTTATGCAAGGTCCGAAATTAGCTGGTGTTGATATTGATGTGTTCCTAGAACCTCTTATGGAAGATATGACAAAGCTCTGGAATGAAGGAGTTAGAATATGGGATGAGTATTGCCATGAGTATTTCAACTTAGAGCAATTATATTTGTTACCATCCATGATTCTCCCGGTGGCGCCACACTATCAGGGCAAAAGACTAAAGGAAAGAATGGTTGTGTAGTGTGCGTCGATGGAACTGCTTCCATGTACCTTAAATCATCCAAGAAGTTGGTGTTCATGGGACACAGACGGTTCTTGATGAAGCAGCATAAGTACCGAAAGATGAAAGAGGAATTTAACAATGAACTGGAAAGTGAAGGTGCACCAAAGCCTTATAGTGGGAAACTTGTTTTTGAAATTGTAAAGAACATTCATGTTGTATTCAGAAAGGGAAAAAACAAAGGAGAAAAGAGAAAGAGAACTGACCCTTCAACTTACACAACTTTCAAGAAGCAATCATTTTTTTCAAGTACCTCCCATACTGGAAGGATATGGAAATTTGCCACAGCATTGATTTGATGCATGTAACAAAGAATGTTTTTGACAGCATCATTGGAACCTTGCTGGGCATGCTGAGTAAGACAAAGGACAGACTTAAATCACGCAATGATCTAGTAGATCTTCAAATCAGACCGGAACTTAATCCAGTGGATAGTGGCAAAGGGAAGCCTTACCTCCCCCAGCTAGCTACAACTTGTCAGTTGAGGAGAGAACAAAGATTTGCAAATGTTTGCGTGGGGTCAAAGTGCCCACAGGTTTCTCATCCAATATCAGCAAACTAGTCAGGATGAAGGACTTGTCTCTATTTGGCTACAACTCTCATGACTGCCATGTGATGATGACGGTGTTCCTCCCAATTGCGGTAAGAGCCCTTGAAACAGAGCATGTCAAAGTTGTCATCATACGTCTGTGTTACTTTTTCAATGTGGTTTCACAAAAAGTAATAGCTTTAGAAGACTTGGACTATCTAAAGGCATACATCATCGAGACTATGTGCAAGCTTGAAATGTGTTTTCCTCCATCATTTTTTGATATGCAAGTACGCCTAATCATACATCTCGTGGATCAGATAAAAATATTAGGGCCACTATATTTACATCATATGTTTCAATCATGGAGGGATACACTATAGAAGAAGTGATTGAGAGCTGTATAGATTACATCAGTGACGGAACAATGATAGGTGTGCCTGTACCTAAACATGAGGGTAAACTATGTGGGAGAGGGAGAATGGGCAGGAAAACTTTTCGCGTTGAGGATTACAAGCTAGTACATTGTGCTCATGGTAGTGTACTACAACATCTCACGATAGCCGAGCCTTACATAGAGGAACACCTGGATGAGCTTCGTAAAGAAAATCAGAACCGCACAAAGGACTGGATCATGAGGGAGCACAAACATCGTTTCAGCGAATGGTTAATGGACAAAAACATCCCATTCGGAGACTCTATGGAAGAGAAAACAATGAAGAATTTGGCTTCTGGGCCATCGTGTTTTGTGACATCATGGCAAGCATATGACATCAATGGGTACACATTCTACACTAAATAAAAAGACATGAAAAGTGTTGCACAAAATAGCGGTGTTCGTATCGATGCTTTTGACCTACATGGACAGAAGACCACATATTTTGGATTCATAGAGGAAATATGGGAACTTGATTATGGCCCAAGCATGAAAATACCCTTATTTAAGTGCCAATGGGTATGTTGGGGACTTGTTCTCAAATGCTAAGAGTTAAGAACAAGGCAACATAAAAAGTGTTAAGTATTAAAGTCCTTCGTCCTTCGAAACATTATGCCCCTTCGGGAAATAATGAGTTTCGGACGAAGGTCACAAGAGACATACCTTCGTAAATATAATAAGTACTGACGAAGGATTCATATAAAGCATGAAATATTATATAGACATCATCATAGAATCATTTCTATTTTATTAACATGGAAAAATAGAAATGATTTCAAATTACAAATGTACCTTCGGTCCTGAGAGAAGGTAAAAAGTACAAGCGTGACGCAAAAGCAAATGCCAAGTCAGCGTGAACAGTACGGGAGTACTGTTCATCTATTTATAGACGCGGGACGCAGCCCACGTAAAATTACATTCATGTCCATTACATTTGCCAATGACTTATGGAAATCTGTGAAGGCCCAAGTAGTCCTTTCATCTTTAAGTCGGTTCCCCTCTCTGCTATCGCGACGAAGCTTCCCTGCGCACAGCTTTGGCTGTGCACCGTCCTTCGTGGAGCTTGGTAATCAGCCCGTCCTCCATTTTAATCCCCCTTCGTCTGGTTCAGGCTTCGTCCTGACCGTACTTCATGTTCATAATTTTGAGTCCGAAGATACCTGTTCACATAATCCACTTGGGAAACATTGTCAAACCATGTTTTTGAGGACCTTCGGAGGACGAAGGCCCCCAACAGTAGCCCCTCGCAATATTAATTTGTTAATGATAAATTCAGATTGCGATATGGATGAAGGCCTTGAGCCGAAGGTCCGAAAAAACACCTTCCCTTTGCTAGAATAGCAACATTCACTGACAAGCGGGGTCTTTCAATTTTCAACGCTCTGGGGGTATAAATAAGATCATACCGCAAACTTATTTGGTACACACACTTGCCATTTGCTTCGGCCCACTAAATTTTTAGCTCTTGTGCATTAAGATTTGCTGATCTTTTTGTTCTTGAAGCTTCGGCTTTGAAAACAGTTTTTTAACGTTTCCGAAGATGTCTGAAGGTAAGAAGATCCCTGCTGAGACGAAGCTGAGTCTCGACGAAGAGGAGAACTTGGGGTTCCTTATAGCGATGGCGGAGACCAATACGGAGAAAATCACCAAGGAGATTCTTGAAGGTTTGTCCGAAGATACTGGTGACAGCGACAGTTATGATGTAGAAAGTGGTGGGGAAGAGTCCGAAGATCGACCATGGCGGCCAAGTCACACGGTCTTCGGGAAAACTACTATTAAGCGGAGTCATATTGATAATATGAGGGGGCGGTATTTCCGAGATATATCTATTGTGAGGGCTGACGCTGGAGAAAAGACTTCTCCCACCCCCGAAGAAGATGAAGTCGTAATCTTCCGAAGCTTTCTCAAGGCTGGGCTTCGATTCCCCCTAAGCAACTTTGTTGTTGAAGTACTGAAAACATTTCAAGTCTACCTTCATCAACTTACTCCCGAAGCTATCATAAGAATGGGGATGTTTGTCTGGGCTGCAAGAAGCCAAGGTTTAGAACCAAATGCTAGAAGCTTTTGCAATATTCATGAGTTGTTATACGAGACGAAGCCTTGGGGGAAAGAACAATATCACAACAACTTTGGGTGTTACAGCTTCGGTGCCCGCTCTGGGTCAAGCCGCCCTGTACCAACTTTTCGGAAAAGATGGCCCGGAGCTTGGATGATAGAGTGGTTCTATGTAAAGAATGACTTAACAGCGCAAGAAGATGTCAAGAATATCATTATGCGCCCCATCTGGCAACGCTTCGGACTTCGAAGGCCGAAGGTTGAAATGGATGAAGCAGCCGAGGAATGCCAAAGAGCCTTCGGCGTAATCTGCTCTTTCATTGGGACAAGGGACTTGGTCCAAGAGCATATTGCCTTCAGGGTGTGGCCACTTGCAGGAAAGTGGGAAATGCCGAAGGAGACCATCAAAGAGTCCGACGAAGGCGGACTGGTCAGACTGAAATACACATTCAAATATGCGGATAAGTTTGTTGAACCTGATGATGACTGGTTGAAAAGCATTGAAACATTAAGTGACGAACTGCTTGGGGCATATTCGAAGGTCGAGAATACTGCGTTATCAGCAGCCTTCGGAGGCCGAAAGAAGAAAAGGCTCAACCGGGTATTTGACGCAGTCGGGTTTGTCTACCCTGACTATCACTATCCGGTATTGGGTCGCAAAAGAAAAAATATTTCTCCTGCGACAGAAGCTACCACGAGTGCTACTAGTGAGCCAGCACCACAAAGGAAAAAGATGAAGGTGCTCACCCACCGAGCGCGTTTTATTGAGCCGGCCATAGTGCCAGAGTTTATTGGTGAAGTCTCTTTGGCCTCTGAAGCTCCAGAACCAGCTCCAGTGCCGAAGATAGAAGAGAAAACTGAAGCGCCTTCGGCAGAAAAAGTAGAAAAACCGAAGGTCGAAGGGCCAAAAGCATCGGAAATCTTAAGTCCTTCAGCAAATGTCGAAACAATAAAAAACCAAAAGGGCCCATTGGTGACCCCAAAAAGAAAAAGAATGGTGAATGTACTAGATGTCTTGGAGACAATTAAGTCTTCAAGCACAACTCCAAAGAAGACTGTTGAACTTGCTGAAGCGTCTACTGAAGCTTCGAAACAACAAGCTGAAACTGAAGCTGGGCCTTCAGAGCCCACCAAGGAACAATCCGAGAAAATATCAGAACCAGTTTTGGTTGAAGAAATTGACACTGCTGCCCCCGAAGCTCCTTCCAGCACATGCGATTACATCGTGCGACATGCTTCGGGGAAGAAATTATCTGAAGAAGAGACTTATGAAGCGAACCATTATGCTAGAGAGTTAAAGTATCCGAAGGGGGCAGTAGTATTCAATGGGACAAATGAAGATGACTTCCTATACTGCCTCCCTGATAACAAAGAACTATCTGTCTGCCGGGAGATGGCTAGAAGTATGGGTTTCCCGAAGCTCGAAGCTGGATTATGTGCTATGACGAAGGAAGATCTCGCGGACAGTCTTGCGTACAATAGCTTAAAGGTATGGGAATTAGACGCTTGAGAAAATTTTTATTGCGTAATTCATTCTTTTATCCTTATATGGATTCTTTTTCGTATAGGGTTTAATCCTAAGCAACGCATTAAGAGCACAAAAGAGTGCCGAAGATGAAAGCTACGAAATTGCGTTCAACAATTTACGTTCAGAAGTTATTAAACTGAGAAACGAAGCTCTAGAAAAAGATAAAATTCTGCTTACATTAGTAGACAAGATAAAAAAGGACGAAGCTGCTGCAAAGGTTCAGGCCGAAGCTCACAGACGCGAGATTAAAGACCTTCAGAAGCAACTAGCCCGGGCGAAAGAAGAACGCATACTTGAAGAAACAAGACGGGAATGTAGCGACCAATGGGCCGATCATTTGGAAGCAACCGTGGAAGAGCTTCGGTCTTCTAAGAAAAAATGCTACGAAAAATCCATGGAATGCGTAAAGAAAATTAAAACCAGCTTCGCCAGCGTGGGCGCATTTTCCAGTGAAGAGAACTTCTCAAGAGGCAATCCCGAAGGTCCATTGGAATGGATCAGTCACGAAGCAGAGGCCTTCGAGGAAATCCTGAGTAGCCGCGGCGACATCTGCGCTTTTTCGGGCGCCAGGGGAGTTGCTACTGTCTTGGAGAAGAAAGGTTGCGGGCATGTAAAATTTTTAGCTCAGTCCGAAGCTGCCTTATCCTCCGAAGATATCAAAGACCCCTCGGCCGAAGCAAGCATAGTTGGTGGCAAATTCTTTACTGATGTCTGGGACAACGGTGGCCGAGAAATGGCGCAAGAAATCATTCAAAGGAGTGAAAAAGGCATCCATGATGCTAGGAAAGTAACAGAAGTTGCCGAAAAAAGTACAGAGCCCGAAGGGCAAATAGGTATTAATTAGCCGTTCTTATTGTGTTGTAATTTTTATTTCAAACTTTGTTCGTGGTTTGTAATAGTAATGCAGAAATATTCTCTTCCCTCAGAACCTGCTGGATCGTCTGGTGGCCCTCACACAATAGGGGATGACGAAATTAAACAAATGGCCAAAGCTATCATGGATAAAGTTGTTGAACAACTTCTAAATGAGGTTGCCGAAGTAGTATTAAGAGAAGACTAGGTGTTATTAGAAAAAACATTTGAAGTGTGATCTATGTAATATTTTGTACATTTGAATGTAACATACAAGTCTCTTTTCATTATTCAATTCTTTACGATGCATGAAATTATACATACATACCATTTTTGAGCCTTCGGCGAAAAAACACCTTCCCTTCTTTTCATGCTTCGTGAAGAAGACATTCTCCGTTAAAACTATTCTGATGAATCACGTCCATACTTCGTGAAAACATTATTCGAAGCTGTACAATTTCGATACTACTCTGATGAAGCTCATCCATGCTTCGTGAAAACATTCTCCGAAGCTGTATTCCGGAGATTAACATTGTATTCCCTCGTGACTTTACATAATTTTCGCTTTCTCAAAGCGTCCTTTCGAAGGTTGATACTGTGTCCCCTTCTTTTGCCATATGCAACATGATGTATGATGCTTATGCTATGCAAAATGATGTGATGATGTTATGTTATGCAAATAACGTTTGTTCCGAAGATACACACAATATATTTGTAAGCTCTGCATTCCCTTAGGAACGTCTTTGGAGCTTCTTCGCCTTTTACTTAGGCGGTATCAGCGTTGACTTTTTGCTGTAAGCTCTGCATTCCCTTAGGAACGTCTTTGGAGCTTCTTCGCCTTTTACTTAGGCGGTATCAACGTTGACTTTTCGCTGTAAGCTCTGCATTCCCTTAGGAACGTCTTTGGAGCTTCTTCGCCTTTTACTTTAGGCGGTATCAGCGTTGACTTTTCGCTGTATGCTCTGCATTCCCTTAGGAACGTCTTTGGAGCAAAAAACTTACACTGCGCTCCCTTTGGAACGGCTTTTTGTAACTTCAGCAACTTACTCTGCGTTCCTTAGAACGACTTTTTGTTGCTTCGAAGGATTCTTAATAATTCGAAGGTCCTCCTTGTTACCGCAAACTTTTAAGCTTCAGCGACTTAAGCCTGTGGAGAAGATAGGTTTTCCTCATAATCAACCACGAAGCTATTACATGAAAACTGAAATGTTCTTTATTACACAGAAAATAGAACTAAACGGAAAAGACTGTTATCAAAGTAGGATATTTGTCAATAAATGTGCTTCGACTCTGGCACAGTACTATTGACTGTGCGAGCTTCAGATTGTTCTCTGAGATCCCTTTGGTGCGGAACATATTGGCTCCCTTCTGGCTGTTGGCCTTGTTGCAGCGGAGGTGGAGGCGGGGGCTGTTGCCATGAAGGTTGAGGTTGACTCGCCGAAGCTACGGAAACTGCGGGGTGGTTGCCCACGTATTCCGGGATGTAAGGCTGATGGTACGAAGCAGTATGCATGACCTGCTTCGGCTGGCCCTGTTGCGCTGCAGCTTCTGCTAGCTCCTTTTGTTTCTGGATGGTGACATGGCACATCCTGGTGGTATGGCCCTTGTTTTCACCACAGAATAAGCAAAATACCCTCCTTGGTTGATCCCCAAATCTTCCGCCGAAGCCCCTGGCGCCTCTGCCTCTTGGAGCTGGTGGCCGGAAGAAAGTTTGCTGTTGTCCCGAAGCCTGTGAGGAGCTCTGCGGTCTGTTCTGCTGACTCCCCTTATCATCATTTTGAGTGAAGTTGTGGATGGACCTGACATGTCTCGAATAAAATCTTCCTCCGAAGCCCCTGGTCATTTCAGAAAATCTGAAGGCCTCCTCCCTTTTTTGTCGAAAGTCATTATCGGCACGAATGTACTCGTCCATCTTTTGGAGCAACTTCTCCAGAGTTTGAGGAGGCTTCCTAGCAAAGTATTGAGCTGCAGGTCCAGGGCGAAGCCCCTTGATCATGGCTTCGATGACAATTTCATTGGGCACCGTTGGTGCCTGCGCCCTCAAACGCAAGAACCTTCTGACATATGCCTGAAGGTATTCTTCATGATCCTGAGTGCACTGGAACAAGGCTTGAGCAGTGACCGGCTTCGTCTGAAATCCTTGAAAGCTGGTTAACAACATATCCTTCAGCTTCTGCCATGAAGTGATCGTTCCTGGTCGAAGGGAGGAATACCAGGTCTGAGCAACACTCCTGACGGCCATAACGAAAGACTTTGCCATGACTGCAGCATTGCCACCATACGAAGACACTGTTGCTTCGTAGCTCATCAAAAACTGCTTCGGGTCTGAGTGGCCATCGAACATGGGAAGCTGGGGTGGCTTATAGGACGGAGGCCAGGGTGTAGCCTGCAGCTCAGCGGACAGAGGAGAGGCATCATCGAAAACAAAATTTCCATGATGGAAATTGTCATACCAGTCATCTTCGTTGAAGAAGCCCTCCTGATGAAGGTCTTTTTGTTGAGGCCTTCGGTTCTGCTCATCGTGGGTAAGATGACGAACTTCTTCAGAAGCTTCGTCTATCTGCCTTTGCAGCTCAGCTAGCCTGGCCATCTTTTCCTTTTTCCTCTGCACCTGTTGATGAAGCATCTCCATATCCCTGATCTCTTGGTCTAGTTCATCCTCCTGAAGCGTCGGGCTGACGGCCTTCCTCTTCTGGCTTCGGGCCTCCCGAAGAGAGACGGTCTCCTGGTTGGGGTCCAGCGGTTGCAGTGCTGCAGCCCCAGTCGCTGAAGCTTTCTTCGGCGCCATAGCGAAGGTCTATAGCTTCCGAAGGTGTTCAAAAAACTCGAAGTGGAAGTGAGTTCACCGGAGGTGGGCGCCAATGTTGGGGACTTGTTCTCAAATGCTAAGAGTTAAGAACAAGGCAACATAAAAAGTGTTAAGTATTAAAGTCCTTCGTCCTTCGAAACATTATGCCCCTTCGGGAAATAATGAGTTTCGGACGAAGGTCACAAGAGACATACCTTCGTAAATATAATAAGTACTGACGAAGGATTCATATAAAGCATGAAATATTATATAGACATCATCATAGAATCATTTCTATTTTATTAACATGGAAAAATAGAAATGATTTCAAATTACAAATGTACCTTCGGTCCTGAGAGAAGGTAAAAAGTACAAGCGTGACGCAAAAGCAAATGCCAAGTCAGCGTGAACAGTACGGGAGTACTGTTCATCTATTTATAGACGCGGGACGCAGCCCACGTAAAATTACATTCATGTCCATTACATTTGCCAATGACTTATGGAAATCTGTCAAGGCCCAAGTAGTCCTTTCATCTTTAAGTCGGTTCCCCTCTCTGCTATCGCGACGAAGCTTCCCTGCGCACAGCTTCGGCTGTGCACCGTCCTTCGTGGAGCTTGGTAATCAGCCCGTCCTCCATTTTAATCCCCCTTCGTCTGGTTCAGGCTTCGTCCTGACCGTACTTCATGTTCATAATTTTGAGTCCGAAGATACCTGTTCACATAATCCACTTGGGAAACATTGTCAAACCATGTTTTTGAGGACCTTCGGAGGACGAAGGCCCCCAACAGGGTACAACATCCTATGGGGGTGATAGTGGATAACTACGGATTCGCACTGGTAGACTTAAAGAAAGTAGGATATAAAGATGACCCGTGGGTTCTTGCCGAATGTGTTGCACAAGTGTTCTATGTACTCGATCCAGTAGATGAGAAGATGCATGTAGCTATTTCTGGAAAGCAAAAAATTGTTGGAATTGAGAATGTGGGAGACGGAGATGAGGAATACAATAAGTATGAAGAGATGTTCGTCTTTAACGGTCCAGAGAGAATCAAGCGTGTGGAAAAGAAAATTAATAAGAAGTTAAAGCCATACATGCGGAAAAATGGTAGTTCATGAAAATTGTATAAATCAAATTGTATTTGTTGGCATGTATGGTCGACTATGCATTGTGGTTGCCAATTAATTTAAAATCTCTCTAGTTATCTATGTGTGCTATTAAAATTCATTTAAATTATATTTGCATATTTCTGTTAAAAATTAAAATATTAATTCATTTAAATTGTATTTGCATATTTCTGTTAAAAAATTAAAATATTAATTCATTTAAATTGTATTTTTATATTTCTGTTAAAAATTAAAATATTAATATGGTAATCAAATCACAATCACAGACGGTTTTTCATTACGGTCCGTTTGTGAAAAGAATAGAGAACCACAAGCGGTCCGATACAAAAACCGCTTGTGATACTAATACATCACAGGCGGTCCGAATAGCCTGGGACATCCCAGACGGTTTTCTAACCGAACCGCCTGTGATGTTAAAAGCCTACCGCTTGTATTGAGCCAAATTGTACTAGTGTTTGAATTTGATTATCTTCCTTTGACTCCCTGTTTTATAAAAGGTTTTTACTATGCTTAGTCTTGCTCTAGCAATGAAAAAGGTTTTGTTTTTACAAAAGATGATATGGCAAAATGGGAGGGATGTTTTTGAAAATAAAACTTGATGGTGGATCCATCATGGCCATGATGGGTTCAATATCAGAAAAGATGTACCTCTGATAGGTACCAAACTTTGGGATATGAAATGATAAAGCTGAGACCGGGCGGGTGACTTGCACGAGAAGAGAGTCTCGGTGTAGTGTCTCCGTCTGAGTCGATTAAGGACCGTGTCGATGTAGGCTTGATGACCGAGGACCCTTTAACTGGTCACATGCCTCGTCATGGGTAAGCTTTGCCTCGGGTAGACTAAGGCCAGAATAAGATACCACGCAATGGGAGTGGAGAGATGGCGAGAGTAGCGTGTACCCTCCGTGGCAAGAGGCTGGACGGTGGTGTAACTGTGTTCTCGGTTGGCGTGAACCTGATCTGGTCTTAAGAACCCCGGTGGCGGGTTGACATATGCAAGGGTTAAGTGCTACATATGTCGTGTGATCGGAGATCCTCAGCTGAGTATAATCGATTCGGATTGCCGTACCTTCGCGGTTATGAAGACTTGGTCACTGCCCTATACGTAGAACTCCAGTAAAGATGAAGGATTATTAAGAAATTGGCTAGCATAGGTCAAGTGATTGAACTAGGGTAAAAAGAACTCTAGTTATAGGTAATCCTACTTAACTTGACAATAAAACTGGATTTTTAAGGATTCACTTTTAGTAAGCATTTCTGCAAACAGAGTCTTTGATTATTGAGAAACCTTACCTTGACTCCTTTATAACCAGCATACCCTTGAGAGTCTTTTCTTAGTCGGGGTAAGACTTGCTGAGTAATCCCATACTCAGGGTTTTATTCCCTATTGTTTTTAGGTGAAGAAGCGACAAACTTTTATTGTTTCTGTTCTAAGGTGGTACCAAAGGAAGAGCACCAGGAGTGAAGCTGCGGGAGGAAAGTGTCCTCCATAAAAACATTGTTTAAAACTTATCGGGAGGAGTTTTTGCCTCCCTTGGCTTGTAATAATATTACTCTGCACTCGTATGTTATATCCTGGTCTATAATAATATAACTCTGTCCTACTTGTAACTGCATTTTCGTATCTCCGATGATTTGTAATGTCTGCGTGACGGGTAAAATGCTCTTGGGAAGGTAAGGAAAGCAGATACCAAACTTGTTAAGTGATTCAAGAACACCTGCATGGTTGTCTAAGGTCCGTTGGACAAGGACAACTGTAGGTGGGCCTAATGACTTGGGAGGTTCCGTCACAACTGGTATCGGAGCAAAGTCCATCTCTACAGATATTATGAGGCATCTTCAAAAGAATTTTTCTAAGACTTATCTAGAAAATTTCTTCCCTTCTTATCTAGTGTCTCTGAAGTGTTTATATGAAAGACTAGATAGGAAGAGTGCAATGTATAGAAGGTTGAATCAACTAAAGTTGATTCTGTAATTACACATGCATCATGCTAAAAATTATGCTAATAAGATTTCCCCTTAGCAAAAATGCCGCCACGCACAAGAAAGACTGCATGCAAGTCAACCGGACCGATCGGTGTACCTCGTCACCAACTTACCCCAAGACATGATGACAGCAGTAGTGGGAGCAACGATCCGATTGGAGATCTGGAAGCACAAGTTAATCAGCTTCAAATAGAACTCCGTCGCAGGAATAACATATGGGTCGCAGATGGCGAGAGGATTAATGAATTGAGAAGCGACATCCGCCGCCTGCAAGATCAGCTCGCGGATCAGGATCTAGTGCTCGACTGGGCGGTTCATTCTCGTTCGCTTGCCTGGGCTAAGGAGGCAAAAGCTCGAGCCCGAGTAGAAGAGCTTAGCTCAGCTATTGATAACTTGCAGGCTTATTGTAATACTCTACATGAAGAAGTTCATGTATTGTACTCACAACTACACCCCAGTGTACCTGTGGATCCTGCCGGGACAGAAGCCGGACCTTCTCAAGTAGCGGGAGAAGCTTTTGGTGGCGAATTGGACCTTTTCAGGCCCCCTCCCTCTATGAAGTTGGTCGATGAGTGGTTTCCTATGCCCGACAGTGAGGCTACCAAGAGTGACAGGAAGCAGGAATAGCATAGTGTAGAAGTAGTACTCTTGTGTAATAGGGGGTGTAATCCTATTGTAAAGTACGAGTCTGTAACATTACCTTTTTAAGTAATGTGAAATGGATGGTTTGTATGGCATATCATATTGCTCCAAATGTTTTTTTGCCTCAGATGCCTTCCAGGACTCGCGCTCAGGATGGGGCTGGTACTCCCGTGGGAGGGAGGCGACCCCGAATCCACCTCCAGTACCTCCGACACTTGCCGAGGCTATCGCTGCCTTGGTAAACGCCACAGCAGATAATACCCGCTTCCTGCGGGAGATGGCAGGTCAACAACTCCAACAACAAGGCAGGCGGGCCTATCCGCAAGGCCCCCAGGAGACATCTTATTTGGACTTCTCTGAGACGCGCCCACCATTGTTCGTCAAGGTAGAAGATCCTTTAGAGGCGGATGAATGGATCTGCGTCAGCAAAAATTTGGGCTTCTTCGATGTTCAGAAACTCAAAAGCCCCTGTTCGCAGCTCAGCAATTGCGTGGCCCAGCCAGCACGTGGTGGGGAAACTTTGTGGCCGTTCAGCTGGTCAATCATCAGATTACATGGGATGAATTCAAGTTGGCCTTCCATGAACATTACATATCTGAAGGAGTCCTCCACATGAAGCAGGAGGAATTCATGAAATTGAAGCAAGGCAGAGATACTGTCACCCAGTATCTCAATAAATTTAATCACTTATCTCAGTATGCAATTGAACAAGTCAACACCGATATAAAGAAGAAGAACTGCTTCATGAGGGGTTTAAATGATCGGATGCAAAGAAAAATGGCTACCTGCATCGACCTCACATATGGAAGGGCTATTAGCACAACACTGGCAGTTGAAGCTAAATATACAATTTCCGGAAAGTCCAAGGGGAATGGAGGCAACAGGCCTAATCTGGGCCCCGAGAAAAGGCAACGGTTAGTTATCCAGCCTTATAATCAGGGTCGTTCTTCATCACGCCCACCCTCCTTCCCATTCAAGCAACCAGTGTTTATCCGTCCTACCCCTGCCTCCACTACTACAAATCAGCCGGGTGCCCCTGGCACTCGTTTCCCTGCTCTTCTAAGCTCATCTACCGGCTGCTTCAACTGCGGGAAGTCCGGATATTTCATTAAGGACTGTCCGTACCCAAGGCAAAATCAAGCAAATAATCAACAGAGTTCTGGAAGCTCCAAGGGAAATGCAAGTAACAATACTACGGGCCGGAATACAAAGAAAACAGGACGAGTTTATTACACTCAAGTGGCTACCACACCGGAAGGCGAATCGATGATGACGGGTACGTTCCTCATAGCCAACCACCCTGCACTTATTCTCTTTGATTCGGGTGCATCACATACTTCCATAAGCAAAAAGTTCATGGAGAAACACTGCATTCCATATACTGAATCAAGGGAAGGGTTTAAAATACATTCGCCTGGGGGACAAATATTTACCAAAGAAGTGGCTTATCAAGTGCCCGTAACATTAGTTGGACGGGACTTTCCTACTAAGATGATTGTTCTGAAAGGCCAAGACATAGATGTAATCTTGGGCATGAATTGGTTGGCCCAGCATAAAGCAGTCCTCAACACTGATCTAAGAACAATCAGGTTGAGTTATGGCCAAGAAGAAATTCTTTTGTCTATCCCCATAGCTATTCCAACTAGACCAATTGGCATAATTAATGAAGCCATTATACCGGAGATCAAGGATATTCCGGTAGTATGTGAGTTCCCAGATGTCTTTCCAGAAGATTTGCCTAGATTGCCGCCCAAAAGAGATGTAGAGTTTGTAATTGAATTGAAGCCCGGTACGGCTCCCATTTCTAGAAGATCGTACCGGATGCCTCCAAATGAATTGGCGAAACTGAAGACCCAATTGCAAGACCTACTTGAGAAAGGATTCATCTGGCCAAGCTCGTCACCATGGGGTTGTCCAGCCATCTTCGTTAAGAAGAAGGATCAAACATTGCGGATGTGCATGGACTATCGACCCCTTAATGAGGTCACTATCAAGAATAAGTATCCTCTTCCTCAAATTGATATTTTGTTTGATCAACTGACTGGAGCGAGGGTATTCTCTAAAATTGATCTCAGGTCGGGCTATCATCATATCTGTATCAGGCTCGAGGATATACCCAAAACCGCATTCACTACGCGGTATGGTTTATTTGAATACTTGGTAATGTCTTTCGGACTGACGAATGCTCCTACCCACTTCACTTATCTGATGAACTCGATATTCATGCCCGAGTTGGACAAATTTGTGGTGGTCTTCATAGATGATATCTTAATATATTCCAAGAATGAAGAGGAGCATGCTCAACATTTACGGATCGTATTGACGCGCTTAAGGGAACATCAATTATATGCTAAGTTCAGTAAATGCGCGTTCTGGCTGGAAGAAATCCAATTCTTGGGACATGTGTTATCTGCCAAGGGGATTGCGGTAGATCCGAACAAAGTCAAGGAAACCCCCAACCACTGTTCATCAAGTCCGAAGTTTCCTGGGACTAGCTGGCTATTACTGCCGATTTATACCGGATTTTTCTAAGCTTGTGAAACCAATCACAAGCCTATTGAAGAATGATACTAAATTCAATTGGTCTTCAGAATGTAATGAAGCCTTTGAGAAGTTAAAGGTATTATTAACCACTGCTCCGGTATTGGCTCAACCGGATATTGAAAAGCCTTTTGATGTGTATTGTGATGCATCAGGCAGTGGTCTCGGCTGTGTATTAATGCAAGAAGGCCGAGTAATAGCGTATGCTTCAAGGAAGTTATGCCGGCGTGAGGAGCGTTATCCCACTCATGACCTGGAGCTAGCTGCAGTGGTTCATGCTCTGAAGATATGGCGTCATTATCTACTGGGAAATGTTTGTCACAAAGTTTGAAGTACATTTTTACCCAGTCTAAGCTCAATATGAGGCAAAGGAGATGGCTCGAGCTGATCAAGGATTATGAACTGGAGATCCATTATCACCCAGGCAAAGCAAATGTAGTGGCAGATGCACTCAGTCGCAAGGCCTCCTGCCATTGTTTAACAATGAGGACTTCTGACATTATGTTATGCCAGGAGATGGAGAATCTAAATCTGGGAATGATTCAGCATGGAACATCAAATCACTTAAAGCTTGAGTCAGTCATCTTACAAAGGATAATTGACGCACAAAAGAATGATGAAGGTATGAAGCACATCCATGAGAAGATAGAAGCCGGAAAGGCCAAGTGCTTTAGAAAAGACGATCAAGGCATTGTATGGTTCAATAACCGCATAGTGGTGCCAAAAGATGAAGAAATCCGCCAACAAATTTTGGATGAAGCACATCTTAGTCACTATTCTATTCATCCCAGAAGCACTAAGATGTATCATGATCTAAAACAACATTATTGGTGGACAAAGATGAAGATTGAAATTGCACGCTATGTGGCAAAATGTGACACTTGTAGATGTGTCAAAGCCATACATATGAAGACTGCTAGCCCATTACAATCTTTACCTGTCCCAACATGGAAATGGGAAGATATTAGTATGGACTTCATTGTGGGATTACCCAGAACGGTAAAAGGCTTTGACTCCATTTGGGTTATCATTGATCGACTTACCAAGGTTGCCCATTTTCTTCCAGTCAAAGCAAAATATCCGGTCATCGCATATGCGGAACTATATGTTGCTAATATTCTTAGTTTGCACGGGGTTCCGAAGACTATAGTGTCGGATCGTGGACCTCAATTTGTATCCAAATTCTGGGAAGAACTTCATAAATCCCTGGGTACCAAATTGCTTCACAGTTCGGCCTATCATCCTCAGACCAGTGGACAGACTGAGAGGGTCAATCAGATACTTGAAGACATGTTACGAGCATGTGTTCTAGAGTTCCCACAGAAATGGGATGAATGTTTACCTTCAGCGGAGTTCTCATATAATAATAGCTATCAAGAAAGCATCAAGATGGCACCCTTTGAAGCTTTATATGGACGACGATGTCGTACTCCACTAAATTGGTCTGAACTTGGTGAAAGGTCTTTCTTCAGGCCTGATATGGTGAAAGAGACCGAAGAAAAGGTTCAGAGAATCATTCATCATTTGAAGAAAGCTCAAGCTCGTCAGAAAAGTTACGCAGACAAGCGACGATAACCCTTATATTTTGTAATAGGGGATTATGTCTACCTGAAGGTTTCACCAATGAGGGGTGTATCGCGTTTCGGGGTTAAAGGAAAGCTTGCACCTCGGTACATTGGACCATTCCCTATACTTGAGCAATGTGGACCAGTGGCATACCGACTTCAACTACCCGAAACCTTGTCTGCTGTACATAATGTGTTCCACGTGTCTTAGTTGAAGAAGTGTCTTCGGGTTCCAGATCGAACCATTGAAGTAACAGATATTGTCCTAGAGCCGGACTTGACATATTCTGAGCACCCTATTCGAGTCTTGGATCAAAAGGACAGGGTTACCTGGAGAAAAACTCACTAGTTTTACAAGATACAGTGAAACCAACATACTGAAGATGAGGCTACATGGGAGACTCAAGACTTTTTAGAGAAGAATTTCCCAGGCTTTCTAGCCTCATGTAAATTGTGATATGTATATAATTGTTGTAATAAAGGAGTGAGCCCCCAAACCACCCTTGCCTTGTACCAAAACTCAGGAAATAAAATGTGAAGCATTTCCTTTTCCACTACTTACCCTAGGACTCTTAATCTCGGGACGAGATTCTTTTATCGGGGGAAGGATGTAACACCCCTGGTGTTACTATTACTAAAACTTGAGCATAACATCATAAGCATTAGCATTTCATATGTTTGACACACCTAGGATGCATTCACTAGGTAAAAATTTCAAGCAAGTTATATTGTTATGGCATTTTGCAAATAAGACCCTAGTATAGGATACTTAACCCTAAACAGGAATCTGAAGGGTAAAGCAAGACCCAAATAGAGTAAACCCTGAAGTTTAAGTGAAATGGTCATAAAATATTCCTAAGAATGGACCTACATTACATTTACACCTCTGAGATACCAGAAACCCTAATTGGAACCCTAGAAAACCCTAAACCTAAACCCTAGGGGGTTAAGTGCAAAATTAGTGCACTTTTGGACTAAAGTGTAAAAACTATGTTGTCAAGGCATATAAAGTCAATTGGTTCACAATCATGAAGCTTTGCAAGCTAAACCATGAATTTTGGACCTATTTGCAAAAAATACCCCATGGGTGTTCTAGGGCTAAGTCTGAAAATTCAGTGATTTTGACTCCACTTTGGAGCTCTATATCTTCCAAAATAGTGGGAATTTACCCTAGGTCACCACATCAAATTTGTAAACCTATCAAAGGAGAAGAACTTTGTTTAAGAGTGTAAGCATAGTTGTTATGAAGAAATTGGAGATAATCAAACCCAAAGATGGGCTATCAGGCTGTTTAAATTCTGAACTTCAGACTGACAGTGTAACAGAGCCATCTTTGGACTAGGGTTCAAGAATGATCCAGTAAGAATCTGACTAGGAACACTATGACAAATATGGAGATGGTTTATAGGTCTACAACTTTGATATAGAGCCTTGGATATGTTGTCACAGAGAATTAGGAGAAAATTTGCTCTAAACTTCGTCTGTCAGGCGCTCTGTCAGTAGTTTCAATGGTACAGTATCTTAAGAAGATCAGATCAGCCATTCGCCGTCAACGATCTCTCTGCCGCGATTCGTGCCGTCGTCGTCCCGATTTGTGCTTGGGGTGATAGGATAACGATCGCGGGGTGAAAAATCTCATCGCCGAGGATAAGCTTCAGCCAGTAAATAACTCCGGCCACCGTACCAAGCTTGCCGCGGTGGAACCCGATAAGCACGCCGGTGACCGCTGCCTTCCAGCCTTGTGCCGCGTGTCTAGGCATTTCCACCGCATCGCCGTGACCTGCTCTCGCTCTCCGTTGATCACCGGAGTGACTGCCACTGCTTAGGACACGAATTCGTTGCGCCAGTAACACTCCCCCTCCTCCGACTGCCGCGCGTCTTCACTAAATTCACCGGCTACCGCTCTTCCCTCCGATAAATTGAGTGTGTCGTCGGCTCCGCAAGGTAGTCAAGCAACCCACACACCAACTCGTGCCTTGAATTGTCCCCAGAGAACCTCAATTTGGGATTACCCCCAAATCGGTCAAGAACACCGTAGAACCAAGCTCGCCGTGGCTAACGCGATATAGGTCCTCTCATCTTCTATGCTCTCTTGTTTGAGTGCTCTCGTGAACCCGTGATGCTCGTCGACTAACCCGATTGAACTAGACCGCCGCCAATCACCGGGAACACGTGGTTCTTTGGTTCACCCGCGCGGTCACTATGGCTAGACCAAATTAGATCGCCATTCTTGAAATTAAGTTGGGGGAAATGCTTGGGAGGGGTTCAATTCAGTGTCAGTCACTCGAGAGCACCGGTCTTAGCTCCCTCCGGCCAGTCTAGCTCGCCGGAGCTCGGCTCCCCGTGCGGTTCACGTCGTGGATCAAACGGTGTAAAGAAATAGAAGTCCAGGGTCTTTTCTGCAGTTGTCAGCGACTGTTTTAAATAGTGCTTTGGACTTCTTCAGGTTATTTAATAAGACAGGGCCTCCGTGCAAAGTCTGCTGGGGAGCGGGCGCGCTTCCGCCCATAGTTGGGCTGCCTGGGCTGAATTCGGCCCAGGACTATTCATTCTTTTGGTCTTTTCTTTTTCTGCCAGGATTTAAACAATTTTAGAAAATGGTAGAAAAATGGTAAAAATGTCAAACCAATTTTCCTAGATTCCTAATTTTCCTTAGTATCTCATAAAAATAGTTTCATGATTTTTAGATCAACTGGGGAATTTCGGAGTATTTAAAATAGCCTAAACATTATTTCTAGATTTTTAGAAAATAGATAATAATTCCAAAAATCCCCAAACTTTTTATTTGAACTCTATTGGGGACTTGTTCTCAAGTGCTATGAATTAGGAACAAGGCAACATAGAATGTCAGATGTTAAAGCCCTTCGTCCGCTGAAGCATTATTTCCCCAAGGATCTAATGAACTTCGGACGAAGGTTTTGAATAATATATCACGGAGGTACCTTCGTGATCAAAGATAAAATAATGCAAAATAAAATATAAAACGTTATAGAATAGGAAGAATAAATAATATTATTTGATTATTTTGTAATGTGAACTTAAATATCAAAATATAATGTTTAGGCACATTTGTACCTTCGCCTTGGCAGAGAACGATAATTCCGGAGTAGCACGTCAGCAATTACAAGATTACGTGAACAGCAAAGAAGTACTGTTCACCTATTTATAGGCACAGGACACAGCCTGTAAGAAATTACAATCATGCCCCTTACAGAAGATCACAATCATAACTCAGACTCTTATGGACTAAAAAGCAATTCCATCTTTAAGTCGGTTCGATCCTTCGTCTTTGGATACGCTATAGCGTCGAAGCTTTATGAGTGGTAGCTTCGGTATCTCATATAAACAGATTTGCTGAAGGTGTTTTCTTCCTACAGGACCTTCGGCGACGAAGCATGATCCCAACAAACTCTAAACGTCATTTAGATGCCTTAGGTAGAGTTTGATTTGATTTGGACCTTGTTGATAACTAGAACCCAAAACCCTACCCCCTGCCCTTTGAATTCCTTTACTGACTCTGGAAACCCTAGTTTCTCGAAGAACCGTGAAAGAAAACTGTATTCAAGACCTTAGATAATAAACTCTTATTATCTTTGCATTCTCATGAGCATTACATGGGCATTCATTATTATGTATGGTTATCTTTAGAAAACGAAGAAGAAGTTGAAGTAGGAGAGAAGACTTCACCACCACCACCTCAGGAACCTCAGGCAGACAGCTGTTTTTATTTTGACATCTGTGGAACTGAGCCTGAATCACCTGTAAACCAAGGCAAGCCCCGGTGCATTTGCCACCTCCTTGATTCTTTTAAAATCTTTCTCACTTGCTTGATGCATTAGGTAATAGGAGTTGAATGCTAAAACAATTCCTGCATTACCTTCCTTGAATTTGATTATCTTCCTTTGACTCCCTATTTTATAAAAGGTTTTTACTATGCTTAGTCTTGCACTAGCAATGAAAAAGGTTTTGTTTTTACAAAAGATGATATGGCAAAATGGGAGGGATGTTTTTGAAAATAAAACTTGATGGTGGATCCATCATGGCCATGATGGGTTCAACATCGGAAAAGATGTACCTCTGACAGGTGCCAAACTTTAGGATATGAAATGATAAAGCTAAGACCGGGTGGGTGAGTTGCACGAGAAGAGAGTCTCAGTGTAGTGTCTCCGTCTGAGTCGATTAAGGACCGTGTCGATGTAGGCTTGATGACCGAGGACCCTTTAACTGGTCACATGCCTCGTCATGGGTAAGCTTTGCCTCGGGCAGACTAAGGCCAGAATAAGATACCACACAATGGGAGTGGAGAGATGGCGAGAGTAGCGTGTACCCTCCGTGGCAAGAGGCTGGACGGTGGTGTAACTGTGCTCTCGGTTGGCGTGAACCTGATCTGGTCTTAAGAACCCCGGTGGCGGGTTGACATATGCAAGGATTAAGTGCTACATATGTCGTGTGATCGGAGATCCTCAGCTGAGTATAATCGATTCGGATCGCTGTACCTTCGCGGTTATGAAGACTTGGTCACTGCCCTATACGTAGAACTCCAGTAAAGATGAAGGATTATTAAGAAATTAGCTAGCATAGGTCAAGTGATTGAAATAGGGTAAAAAGAACTCTAGTTACAGGTAATCCTACTTAACTTGACAATAAAACTGGATTTTTAAGGATACACTTTTAGTAAGCATTTCTGCAAATAGAGTCTTTGATTATTGAGAAACCTTACCTTGACTCCCTTATAACCAGCATACCCTTGAGAGTCTTTTCTTAGTCGGGTAAGACTTGCTGAGTAATCCCATACTCAGGGTTTTATTCCCTATTGTTTTTAGGTGAAGAAGCGACAAACTTTTGTTGTTTCTGTTCTAAGGTGGTACCGAAGGAAGAGCACCAGGAGTGAAGCTGCGGGAGGAAAGTGTCCTCCATAAAATCTTTGTTTAAAACATATTAGGAGGGGTTTTTGCCTCCCTTGGCTTGTAATAATATTACTCCGCACTCGTTTGTTATATCCTGGTCTGTAATAATATAACTCTGTCCTACTTTTAAATAAAGGTAAGTTTATGTAACCGCTTCCGCATTTTCATTACTCCGATGATTTGTAATGTCTGCGTGACGGGTAAAATGCTCTTGGGAAGGTAAGGAAAGCAGATACCAAACTTGTCAAGTGATTCAGGAACACCTGCAGTCTTGTCTGAGGTCCGTTGGACAAGGACAACTGTAGGTGGGCCTAATGACTTGGGAGGTTCCGTCACACCGACCTCCACAAAAATCGTTGAAACAATCATATCACCTCTTGCGAAGGAACTTGACGAGGGGGACGTAGACAAAATTGTTCCTCAGAATGTCGACACAAACATCAAAAAGGAAGCAAAGGTTGACACTAATGTTGAAGGGCCAACTACTTCAAAGAAAATTCATCAGCGAATCGCCACTGACGATGTCAAGAAACCGTCAGAATCAGTGGCACGCTACCTGCAAAAATTGCAGAGAGTTATGACAAATCAATCAAAAGCGGAATCAATATCTCGTGGAGTACGCACACGACCCCAAATAGACAATTTCGAAGTATGGGAAGAAGATGGAATGATTCATACTTGAGAATCATTACGTCTTAAAATCAATATCCCGATATACAAGGAGGTTGTTCCTCCTAAATTTGTGAATGGGAGGCCATTCTTGACGACGGTGCAACTTTCTAAGTTGTCGACTCCGAAGATTAGAATGCATGAGTGGTACATGGTGGCTAGCAACAAATACAAACTCGAGGACTTCACATTTGTTGTGCCAGAAGATGCATTTTGGAGCAAAGATAATATATATCCTGTGCGGCATTTATTTTTTGAAGATCTCTGGTCGTTGTACCACCGACAAAGGATGGAAACCAACTACTTAACCCTCTTTTGCTTGTAAGTACCTCTAAAATTTCATATTTGTTAGTTTTGTACACGCACACATAAACGAGAGTCTAACGATTAACACTTTTACACGTAGGATGCAATACATGGATGATAAGAAGAAACAACTTAAGACAGGGTTTCTTGACCCGTTGATGATATCCCAAGCTCGCTACAAAGAAGTTGCTCGGAGACATGGAGAAGAATACAAAGACTTGGATGATGATGAATTTGAGAAAGTCGTCAAACAGAATCAGAGAAAGAAAATGAAGGTAATGGCGGCATACATTGGACGAGCCATGTATAATCATGTACAACATGGCAAGGACTTAATAATAGCACTGCACCACTTTAAGTAAGTTCTCGACATGGTTTTGAACTACAAATTATGGCAATCGTGATCTTAACATGTGTTTTCGTCTATGTCTATATAGTGACCACTACATTTGTATCATGATCTTTCCAAAGCATGGTAAAGTCGTGGTCTTCGACTCACTGAGAATGGAAAAGGCTATGTATAATGACTTCTTGAAGATTTTAGAGAAGTATGATTATTATTGCACACTTGTACTTATTACAACTTAACAAATGTATTCTTAATCTCACAATGCTATTCTTATATGCAGTGCATATCGTTTTTATTGGAAAGATCTTGGCGGCGAACTTTCAGAGGACAAGCCTAATTTGTCAATATCATTATTTCTATATGGTGACAAACAACCTCCGGGTACTGTCCTGTGCGGTTATTATGTATGCGAATGGTGTCGTGTCACCTTCCATTACATGGTCAATCGTGAGGATGTAAGTTCGCTATCATTGTCTATGTTGCAATTTTTATGTTATATTGTTGCTCATCACATTACTCTTAGCACTGCTTGCTTTTTGCTTTCATTGCAGGTTCCTAAATCCAAGATCAATGCTAAATGGTTAGAAAGAGATATGGTTTCCGTCGGCGTGGCTAAGGTTGTAAAAGACTTGCTTTACTTTATGCGTCGTGAAGTTCTTCATCAACAAGGGCTATTCTACAATACAAATGGAAATTTGCAACACTTCCCAGAACTAAGTTTGTACACGATATCACACAGTGTTTAGATCTTTAGTTAGGAACTTTAGATGTTCAGTTGTCTATGGAACTTTGAGATGTTGAGTTGTTATGTGTTGGGGGCATGTTCTCAAATGCTATGAATCAAGAACAAGGCAACATAAAAGTGTTAAATGTCGAATTCCTTTGCCTTTAGAAACGTTATATCCCTTCGAGTATAACGAATCTCGGACGAAGGTTACCAAAGAAAAGACCTTCGTTAGGTTGACAAATGCTTAAGATAGAGCAAATATACATAATGTGCGAGTGATAATACCAGTATTACCATCGATATATTTCCATTATTAAATTTATAAAAATGAATTACAAATGTACCTTCGGATTGATGAAAAGTAAAGGTACAGAGGTGATGCGAAAAAGCGTATGCCAAGTCAGCGTGAACAGTACGGGAGTACTGTTCACCTATTTATAGACACGGGTCGCAGCCCGTGTAAAATTACATGGATGCCCTTTACATTTATCAATAACTGCAGTAATTCTTCGAGGTCCAATTTGGCTTTTCATCTTTAAGTCGGTTCTTCTTTTCTGTCGTTCTACCGAAGCCTTTCTGCATATAGCTTCGTGACCGCCTTATCCTTCGTCATGATCGTTTTTCATTCCAGTCAGGCTTCGTCTTAACCATTCACAGTCTGACTCCGAAGGTGCCTGTTCCGAAGGTGCCTGTTCACATATTACACTTGGAAAATATTATCAAATTATGTTTCTTGAGGACCTTCGGGAGCCGAAGGCCCCCAACAGTAGCCCCTCGCAATATTAATTTATTAAGATAAATTCATATTGCGACATGGACGAAGGCTTTAAGTCGAAGGTCCGAAAAAACACCTTCCTCTTGCTAGAATAGCAACAGTCATTGACAAGCGGGGCCCTCCAGTTTTCGACATACTGGGTGTATAAATACGAGCCCACCACGAGTTTATTTGGCACGCCCTTTTGCCACCTGCTTTTTACTCACCCAGCTTTTAACCTGTGCACCCAGCATCTGCTCGGTCTTGAAATTTTAAGCTTCGGTTTCAAGTCTAGTTTGCCAGCATTCGCAAAAATGTCTGAAGATAAGACAGTTGCTGGTGCTTCGAAGCTAAGCCTTTCGGAGGAAATGCACTTGGGTTTTCTTGAGTCAATGTCGAAGACCAATACGGAGAAGATTGTCAAGGAAGCTTTGGAGGGTTTATCTGAAGATACTGGCGACAGTGATAGTTATGATGTGGATAGTGGTGGGGAGGACTCCGAAGATCGCCCGTGGCGGCCCAGCCACTCAAACTTCGGAAAATCAACTATAAAGTAGAGTCACCTTGAAAATATGAGGGGGAGATATTTCCGAGATATATCCATCGTGAGGGCAGATGACGGAGAAAAAACTACGCCGACCCCCGAAGATAATGAGGTCGTGATCTTCCAAAGCTTTTTAAAGGCTGGGCTGCGATTTCCTCTGAGCAGGTTTGTGGTAGAAGTTCTAAAAATATATCAAATTTACCTTCATCAATTTACCCCCGAGGCAGTGATAAGATTGGGAATCTTCATCTTGGCGGTGAGGAGCCAGGGCCTGGAGCCAAGTGCAAAAAGCTTTTGCAATATACACGAGCTAGTATATGAGACGAAACCCTGGGGTGAGGAGCAATATCATAATAATTTTGGTTGCTATAGCTTCGGCGCGCGCTCTGGGTCAAGCTGTCCCGTGCCAACCTTTCAGAAGAGATGGCCCGGGGAATGGATGAAGGAATGGTTCTATGTGAAGAACGATTTGAAGGTTCGGGAAGATATCAAAGATATCATCATGCGCCCTATTTGGCAGCGCTTCGGACTTCGGAAACCAAATGTGGAAATGGATGAAGCAGCTGAGGAATGTCAGAGGGCCTTCGGGGTGGTCTGCTCTTTTATCGAGACCAGGGATTTAATGCAAGAGCACATTGCCTTCAGAGTGTGGCCACTTGTAGATGACTGGGAAATGCCGAAGGAGAGCGTTAAAGAAACTGACGAGGGTGGACTAATCAGGCTGAAATATACATTCAAGTATGGAGATAAGTTTGTTGAACCGGATGATGATTGGCTGAAAAGCATTGAGAATGTAAGTGATGAATTGCTTGGGGCATACACGAAGGCCGAAAACACTGCATTATCAGCGGCCTTCGGAGGCCGAAAAAAGAAGAGACTCAACCGAGTATTTGATGCAATTAGATTTATCTATCCCGACTACCATTATCCAATGCGAGGTCAAAAGAGGAAAAATACTTCTCCTACAAAAGACGCTGCTTCGGCCGCTCCCGGGGAACCAGCGCCGAAGAGGAAGAAGGTAAAAGTGTCCACACACCCTCCACGCTGTATTGAGCCAGCCACAGTGCCCGAGTTTATTGGCGAGGCCTCTTCGGTCACTGAAGCCAGGGAACCAACTACAGCGCCAAAATCCGAAGAAATGGCCGAAGCACCAGCAGCAGAAGAAACAGGAAAAGAGAGATCTGAAAAAAGAAAAACACTAGATGTTTTAAGTCCTTCGTCAAAAGTTGAGGCAGTTAAAAACCAGAAGGGGCCAACAGCAACCCCGAAAAGAAAAAGGATGGTTAATGTGCTGGATGTCTTGGAGACAATTAAATCTTCAAACATAACTCCAAAGAAAACTGTTGAAGTGTCTACTGAAGCCTTTGCTGCTGAAGCTTTAAGGCAGCAATTTGAAACTGAAGCTAGGCCTTCGGAATCCACCAAGATACAACCTTTGGAGGTCGAAAAAATGTCAAAGGCAAGTTTAGAAACTGAAAAAGCAAAAATAACAGAACCAATTCTGATTGAAGAAATTGGCACTGCCACCCCCGAAGCATCTTCCAAAATGCATGATTATATTGTGCGACATGCTTCGGGGAAGAAACTATCTGAAGAAGAGGTTTTTGAAGCCAATCACTATGCCCAAGAACTGAAGTATCCAAAGGGGGCCGTAGTGTTCAATGGGACAGACGAAGATGACTTCTTGTACTGTCTCCCAGATAATAAAGAATTATCCGTGTGCCGGGAGATGGCTAGAAGCATGGGGTTCCCAAAACTCGAAGCTAGCCTTTGTGCCATGACGAAGGAGGATCTTGCGGATAGCCTTGCATATAACAGTCTGAAGGTACGAAGATTGTAAATTTTGAATTTTGTAGATTTCGAATGAGTCCTTTACTGTTATGTTAATCCATTCATTCTTTTTGAATAGGGCTTAATTCTCAGCAATGCCTTAAGGGCACAAAAGAATGCTGAAGACGAGAGCTGCACCATTGCCCTCAACAACCTTCAAACAGAGGTTATTAGGCTAAGAAGCGAAGCCTTGGAGAAGGACAAAATTTTGCTTACATTAGTGGAAAAAATGAAGGAGGACGAAGCCAATTCTAAAACTCAAGCCAAAGCTCAGAGGCATGAAATCGAAGATCTTCGTAAACAACTAGCCCGAGCCAAAGAAGAACGCGCACTTGAAGAAACAAAACGAGAGTTAAGTGATCAATGGGCAGATCATTTGGAAGTTAATTTTAAAGAGCTTCGTGCTTCTCAGAGGAGATGCTATGTTAAATCTATAGAGTGCATTAAGAAGATAAAATTCAGCTTTGCCAACGTTGGCGCATTCTCTAGCGAAGAGAATTTCTCAAGGGGCAACCCCGAAGGTCCGATGGAATGGATCAGTAATGAAGCTGAGGCCTTCGAAGAAATCCTGAATAGCCGCGGGGACATATGTGCTTTTTTGGGTGCTAGAGGAATTGCTACTGTTTTGGAGAAGAAAGGTTGTGAGCATGTAAAATCTTTAGCGCAATCTGAAGCTACTTTGTCCTCTGAAGACATTAAAGACCCCTCAGCCGAAGCAAGCATGATCGGCGGAAAATTTTTCACCGATATCTGGGACAACGACGACCGAGAAATGGCGCAAGAAATTATTCAAAAGAGTGAAAAAGGCATCCATGATGCTAGACAAGTAGCGGCGGCTGCCGAAAAGAGTACAAAGCCCGAAGGGCAAATAGGTATTAATTAGTGATTTTTATTATGTTGTAATTTTTGACTCTAGACTTTGTTCACGGTTTGTAATAGTAATATAGCCGTATCTTCTCTTCGCTCAGAACCTGCTGAGGCATCTCCGGGCCCCCACCCGAAAGGGGACGATGAGATTAGAAAAATGGCCGAAGCCATTATGGACAAGGTTGTTGACCAGCTACTGAACGAAGCTGCAGAAATAGTTCTTAAAGAGGATTAAATGCTACTGTAAAAACATTTGGAACGTAACGTATGTAATATATTGTAACTTTGAATGTAATATATAAACCATGTACAGTTTTAATTCTTTACGATGCATGAAATCTTGCATACATACCATTTTTTGAGCCTTTGGCGAAAAAACACCTTCCCTTCTTTTCATGCTTCGTGAAGAAAATCTTATATCACAAGAAATTGCATACTTCGCTGATGAAGATTATCCAAGCTTCGTGAAATATTCTCCGAAGCTATAGACAAGTTTTTTGTTGCCTCTCTAGTGAAGCTACACTTCTTCTCGACTTGACTTGTGCTTTAGTATGATTTTCTCTTTTCCAAAATATTCTCCAAAGATCAATACTGTATCCAGTTGTTGTTTCACATGCAATATGCTGTATGATGCTTATGTTATGCAGAATGATGTGATGATGTTATGTTATGCAAAATGACATTTGTGCCACAGATACATATCCCTGTAATAGAGCACACACACTTTTTATATCAGCGTTGACTTTTCGCTGTAAGCCTCCCTTAGGAGCTTCTTCGCCTTTTACTTTCAGCGGAATCAGCGTTTATTTTTCGCTGTAAGCCTCCCTTAGGAGCTTCTTCGCCTTTTACTTTCGGCGGAATCAGCGCTGACTTTTCGCTGTAAGCTCAGAAAACTTAATCTGCGCTCCTTTAGGAACGACTTTTTACTGTTTCGAACAATTTGCACTGTGTCCGTTATAAAAAACTTTTGACAATACAACGGTCCTTCATGCCACCATAAATTCGTATACTTCGGCAACTCAAGCCTATGGAGAAAGTGTTACAAGAAATTGAAAAACGATAAAAGACACTTAAACTTCCCATAATTGTTCCTTATTAACAAAAAAGTAATACTGGATGTAAAAATGCGAAAAACTGCTGTTTTGGTAGGATATTTATCAATAAATGTGCTTCGACTCTGGCACAGTGCTATTGACTGTGCGAGCTTCGGATTCTTCTCTGAAGTCCCTCTGGGGGTGAGAATGCTGGCTCCCTTCTGGCTGCGAAGCTCGTTGTATTGGTGGTGGCGGTGGAAGCTGTTGCCAGGAAGCTTGGGGTTGGCTTGCCGAAGCAACAGAGGCTGCTGGGTGATTGCCTACATATTCTGGAATATAAGGCGAATGATACGAAGCAGTATGCATGACCTGCTTCGGCTGGTTCTGTTGTGCAGCAGCTTCTGCTAGCTCCTTTTGCTTCTGGATGGTAATGTGACACATCCTGGTGGTGGTGTGGCCCTTACCCTCACCACAGAATAAGCAGTATATTTTTCTTGATTGATCCCCAAATCTTCCCCCGAAGCCCCTGGCGCCTCTGCCCCTTGGCGCTGGCGGCCGGAAGGAACTTTGCTGTTGCCCCGAAGCTTGCGAGGAGCACTGTGGCCTTTGCTGTTGACTCCCTTTGTCGTCGTTTTGAGTAGAATTATGAATTGACCTGACGTGCCTTGGATAAAATCTTCCTCCGAAGCCCCTAGTCATTTCAGAGAACCTGAGAGCTTCCTCCCTTCTTTGGCGAAAATCATTATCAGCCCGAATGTACTCGTCCATCTTCTGGAGCAGCTTCTCCAGAGTTTGAGGAGGCTTCCTGGCAAAGTATTGAGCTACAGGTCCTGGCCGAAGCCCCTTGATCATGGCCTCAATGACAATTTCATTGGGCACTGTTGGTGCCTGTGCCCTCAGACGTAGGAACCTTCGGACATATGCCTAAAGGTATTCTTCGTGATCCTGTGTGCACTGGAATAAAGCTTGAGCAGTGACTGGCTTCGTCTGGAACCCCTGGAAGCTGGTTATCAGCATATCCTTCAGCTTTTGCCATGAGGTGATTGTCCCTGGCCTAAGGGAAGAGTACCAAGTTTGTGCAACGCTCCTGACAGCCATGACGAAGGACTTTGCCATGACCGCCGTGTTGCCACCGTACGAAGATATAGTTGCCTCATAGCTCATCAAGAATTGTTTCGGGTCTGAATGACCGTCGTACATGGGGAGCTGAGGCGGCTTGTAAGATTGTGGCCAAGGAACAGCCTGCAGTTCTGTTGACAAGGGAGAAGCGTCATCAAAAGAAAAATTTCCGTGATGGAAATCTTCATACCAGTCATCCTCGTTGTAGAAACCCTCTTGATGAAGCTCTCTGCACGGGGGCCTTTGATTTTGGTCATCTTGAGCGAGATGTCGAAGCTCTTCAGAAGCTTCATCTATCTGTTTTTGAAGATCAGCTAGACGAGCCATCTTCTCCTTCTTCCGTTGAACCTGTTGATGGAGCATCTCCATTTTTTGTATTTCTTGGTCCAAATCGTCTTCCGGAGGCGTTGGACTGATGGCCTTCCTCTTCTGGCTTCGGGCCTCCCTGAGAGAGACGACATCCTGATTGGGGTCCAGCGGCTGCAGAGTGGCAGCCCCTGTCGTTGAAGCTTTTTTAGGCGGCATGACGAAGGTGACGCTTGCCGAAGTTTTTCAAAAACCCAAAAAGTGGAAGTGAGTTGACCGGAGGTGGGCGCCAATGTTGGGGGCTTGTTCTCAAATGCTATGAATCAAGAACAAGGCAACATAAAAGTGTTAAATGTCGAATTCCTTTGCCTTTAGAAACGTTATATCCCTTCGAGTATAACGAATCTCGAACGAAGGTTACCAAAGAAAAGACCTTCGTTAGGTTGACAAATGCTTAAGATAGAGCAAATATACATAATGTGCGAGTGATAATACCAGTATTACCATCGATATATTTCCATTATTAAATTTATAAAAATGAATTACAAATGTACCTTCGGATTGATGAAAAGTAAAGGTACAGAGGTGATGCGAAAAAGCGTATGCCAAGTCAGCGTGAACAGTACGGGAGTACTGTTCACCTATTTATAGACACGGGTCGCAGCCCGTGTAAAATTACATGGATGCCCTCTACATTTATCAATAACTACAGTAATTCTTCGAGGTCCAATTTGGCTTTTCATCTTTAAGTCGGTTCTTCTTTTCTGTCGTTCTACCGAAGCCTTTCTGCATATAGCTTCGTGACCGCCTTATCCTTCGTCATGATCGTTTTTCATTCCAGTCAGGCTTCCTCTTAACCATTCGCAGTCTGACTTCGAAGGTGCCTGTTCCGAAGGTGCCTGTTCACATATTACACTTGGAAAATATTATCAAATTATGTTTCTTGAGGACTGTAACACCCGGCTTTAAGGAACAAAGCCAGGTGCATCTCATACATGCGCCAAAGAAGACAACATATATAATAACAGAGTGTATAGAGATAAATGTCATAAACATCAGAGTATTTATTACATAGCGGAAGACTTATTACAAAGTAAAAGAATAAATGTAAAATGAACTAAGGATCATCGGCGCCAATGTCAACTGAGAAACGCCACCTAGATCAGATCGAACTCCTCAGTGTTAGGCGGCTCCTCCTGAACCACCTGCTCTTCTCCTGTGGGGGGGTGTGAGACAGCAAGAGTGAGCTCACATACGATCATAGCTCAACAAGTCGTGGGGAATAATGTGACATGAACTCACCAAAGGTGGGAGTTCATGAAGTGTAAGGCTGATCAATGAAATAATGGCTGAAGCTGAGCATTGCTTTTATAAGTTGGTCAAAATTTTATTAGCGGTTACTAAGTGTAAGTAAATACCAAACCATAGTAATAATAAGTAAAAGTAATAATAAAATAATCCCAAATGCAATGAAATGACAGGTTAAGTTTAAGTTCCATAATTTAATCATGTGAGTGTCCGAGCCGCTCATGACCGTGAGCACGGCTAGTATACCAGTTTTACACTCTGCAGAGGTTGCGCATCTTTACCCACAAGTCGTGTTACCCATTTGCCACGGAGTTGATCAGACTCCATACACCTCTACCTAGGAAGCGAGGCAGGGTACCACTACGAGGCCTTTACAAAGTTCCACTAGCTTCAGACTACCCGCTACAGTTTATAGGAAGCTCCAGTGCAGGGTTCCTGGCTGACCGCCATCGCAGCAAAATCAACCAGGGACCTCCCTACACTGACCACTCCCCTACTGCCCTTGCCCCTTTCGGGTAAGGTAGCCCTCCCCTAGCTTTCCTAGTTAATCAGCCAAGGGCGTCCCATTAAACCCTTGTGGTAGCACTGTTTTCCCGGGTGGTTCTCCATGTTCCCATTAACATAATGATCTTAACATGAACAAGGAATAATAAAACAGATAACAATAAATAGTATAACAATGAGTGATGAATATCTCTATACCCAAATCCACATAAAGCAATAGCATGTACTACCCAAAACTTTAGTAGTAAAACCAGTGGTGAAGCAAGGTATAAAGATAGTCAAAATCTAGGGCATCCTATTGGGTCCCAGCAAAATTATCCTATGCAGATCATTATGAATAATAAGAACATGAATGGGTAAAAGAAGTGATCAAGGGCACAACTTGCCTTCAACGAGCTCCTGCTCAGCTATCTCTACTTGTTGAACCGCAGATTCCTCTGTAGCTTGCTCGTCTACTCGCATCAACACAATACATACATAGTATAGCAAGAACTAACATTACACCAAACATGTAAATAAAATACACAGTAATAATCTAGACACTAAAATGAGATCACAGGAACTGGAATCATTAAATTTGGAGTTACAGATTTTAAGTTATGGATTTTTCTAATGTTTTATGTGCTTAATACAAGATTAAGTGAAGGAATAATTTTAATGTGTTTGTCATGTCAGAACAGAGGCACTAATGGGTAGACAATATTATTACAAAAATTTAGGAACTGGAATGGACCAATTTGGAGTTCCTATGCATTTTCTATGAATTATACAAGTTTTAACATTTATTTATGCACTAAAAATTGATTTCTGATATTAATTCCCAATTTTCAGCCCTCTCTGGATTGGGCCCCAATTTCCAGAAAGCGCAGGGACTACGGTGCAAAATATCCTAGACACAGTGAACAGCAAAATGGGACGGCGGGTTGATTTCAGCAAAGTCCAGGGGCTCTTATGCATATTAGGCGGCCGAAGGGGTATCGGTAAATGTGGGCCGCCCGATCACTAATCAACGCATAGGATTAGCTTTGGTTAAATCAAAACTGGCATTCCTATACGCGCCCTTGGATCCAGAAGTAACGACTTGGATTTTAAACGATCACGATCACACCACGGACGTCCATGACCGGATCAACGGCCACCACAACTCAATACTGAAGCAAGACTAAGTTTTGATCCCCGCCGTTCAAATCAAATCAACGGACACGCACATCGTCTTCAACCCCTGGCTCCCTCTCTCTCTTCTTTTTCTCCTTTCTCAGTTGATATTCCACGGCCGAACGCCATAACAGCAGTAGCGAGCCACCCCGAGCTCACCATACGAGCACTAATCTCTCCCGCCAATGTACTATCCTACGGCCATAGGCTCTCTTCCACCACCGACACGCCGGTGAGGATGACCCGCCCCCAACATCTTAGTCTACGAAGCTCTACCGACATGACTGGGTAAATTAAAAGGGTTTTAGGGATTGATGGGTCTCACCAGAAGCTCAAGCGCCGGATCGACTAGCCCGCCGAGGCAGCCCCGCACAAGTCTTCAACGATCGGCGAGGTGACCTGGTCCGCTTCACGCCGCGCGCACATGCAAGCACCGGAATGTCCAGAGTGCGGCTGTGTCGAACACCCGCCTGGCGACCGCCCTCACGTTCTCTCTCCGCTCCCTTTTCTTCTCTCCCGATGACGCAAACACGTGGGAGTCGCCTGGTCAACCAAAACGGCGAGCGCCAGGCCCCAGTTTATAGGCCGCATGGCGTTAGTGCCGAATACCTCGGCAAGCCGTTCCGATCGGCGTGCGCACCCTGGAGGCCAGCGTATCCTATACGATGTGGTCCATTCGTCAGTCGCAACAGAAGGTGGAGGGACGACGTCACACATGATGCACAGCCGACGTCTTCATGCGGAGAATACATTATTTATTCGGCTGGCACACCTACGGCGGGGTAGCGACCGTGGCGATAATCTCCCTGGGTCGGCGCGCGCGCATGGGGGAAGGTGGGCCGCACGGATGTTATCTCCAGATGGGCCAGATGAAGTATCCGAGGCCCAGGTATGCTCCCATCCCTTTTCTTTTATGTTTTATTTTCTGTTTTTCTTTTATTTATAACTCTTTTGAATCCAAATTTTGAATGCCATCTCAAGTGCAAATTTAAACTCATTTTAACTATGCATATTGGTCATACCAAATTATGAGGATGTTATTTAAGTTATAAGATTATTTTATATTGGATATTGTTTCCTTCTTTCCTCTATTTTCATGGCTTTGCTTTCAATTTAGAGGTTAAATTCCAATTGATGAAATCACTATTTTCAGTGAATGCACACACACAAAATAACTTCAGCATGATGCACACTTTATTAAGGAATTATCCACTTTATCTTTGCCTTCTAATAATTTTCATGAATGAAAAGGTACTACACATGAAGATTTATTTCTTTCTCTTATATTTCAAAGTTGGGTATTACAAATCCTACCCCCCTTAAAAATAATCGCGTCCTCGAGATTTAGGAAGGACTAGGGAAAAGATGGGGAAAATCTATGCGAAGCTCTTCTTCCCTTTCCCAAGTTGCTTCATCATCACCGTGGTGACTCCATTGAACTTTGCACATCTTTATAACCTTATTTCTCGTAACTCGAGTCAAAGTATCTAGAATCTTGATGGGGTACTCAGCATAGGTCAGGTCATCTTGCACACTGAGGTCCTCCATTGGTAGCTGCTCCTCAGGTACCCTGAGGCACTTCTTTAGCTGAGATACATGAAACACACCATGTACATCTGACAGGTGATCGGGTAACTCCAGTTGATATGCAACTTCACCCACTCGCTTTAAGATCAAGAAAGGTCCAATGAATCGAGGGGACAACTTTCCTTTAACTTTAAATCTCCTCATACCCCGGAGTGGTGACACCTTCAAATAGACATGATCACCCTCCCTAAACTCCAGTAGTCTTCTCCTATTGTCAGCATAGCTCTTTTGCCTGGACTGTGCAATTCTCAAATTTTCTCTTATCATCCGAACTTGTTCTTCCGCCTCTTGTATAAGTTCAGGTCCAAAGAACTGTCTTTCTCCAGTTTGATCCCAATATAGGGGAGTTCTGCATTTTTTGCCATACAAAGCCTCAAATGGTGACATCTTCAAACTAGCCTGGTAGCTATTATTATAAGAAAACTCAGCATAGGGTAAGCTCTTCTCCCAACTTCCACCATGCTTGAGAGCACAAGCTCTTAACATATCTTCCAGCACTTGATTAGTCCTCTCTGTCTGTCCATCAGTCTGAGGATGGTAGGCTGAACTAAAATTCAACTTTGTATCCAAGCTCTCATGCAACTTCTTCCAAAATCGAGAAGTAAATTGTGATCCTCGATCAGATACGATCTTCTTAGGCACTCCATGTAGACAAACTATCCGAGTCATATACAATTCTGCTAGCTTGGCTCCCGTATAATTAGTCCTCATAGGTATAAAATGAGCCACTTTTGTCAATCTGTCCACAATTACCCAAATAGAGTCATATCCTGTTGGAGTGCGGGGTAGTCCAACAATAAAATCCATACCAATTTCTTCCCATTTCCACTCAGGTATCTTCAATGGGTGCAGTAGTCCAGCTGGTCTTTGATGTTCAGCCTTAACTCTTTGACACATATCACACTTAGCCACATGGGCAGCCACATCTCTTTTCAGTCCGTACCACCAATACTTTTGCTTCAAATCTTGATACATCTTAGTGCTACCAGGGTGGATGGAGTAATCAGAATCATGAGCTTCTTTCAATATAGCCTCACGGAGGCTATCGATCTCTGGAACACATACCCGATCTTTGAACCATATAGTACCTTGCTCATCCTCCGTGAATTCCGGAACTCGACCATCCGTGATTAGATCCTTAATCTCTTGGATCTTAGCATCACCAACCTGACCTTTACGAATCTCTTGCTCCAAGGTAGGTTCCAACTCGATGGTGACTCCTTCAGTGTGTGTAACAATTCCCAAGTTGAGTCTCTCAAAATCTTTTGCTAATTCATCGGGTAGCTGGACGACAAATGCGGAGTGAACATGCTCTTTCCGACTCAAGGCATCTGCAACCAAATTTGCCTTGCCTGGATGATAGTGAATCTCCAAATCATAATCCTTGATGAGCTCCAACCAACGACGCTGTCTGAGGTTGAGATCCTTCTGAGTGAATATATACTTCAAACTCTTGTGATCCGTGTACACTTGACACTTAGTTCCTATAATGTAGTGTCTCCAAATCTTAAGTGCATGCACAACGGCAGCTAGTTCCAAGTCATGAGTGGGGTAGTTCAGTTCATGCTTCCTCAACTGACGAGATGCATAGGCAATCACATGACCATCTTGCATAAGCACACATCCAAGTCCTTGGCCACATGCATCACAGTAAATGTCAAATCCCTTCTGCAGATCTGGCATAATCAATACTGGAGGTGACATCAATCTCTCCTTCAACTGATCAAAGCTCTCTTGACATTTCTCATCCCACTTAAATTCTCTTCCTTTCTCCAGAAGCGATGTCATAGGCTTGGCAATCTTAGAGAACCCTTCAATAAATCTCCGATAATATCCTGCGAGTCCCAAGAAACTCCGAATCTCAGTAACTGTATTGGGCACTCTCCACTCCATTATCTCCTTCACTTTAGCAGGATCCACTGCTATTCCTCCATTAGAAATAATATGACCAAGGAATGACACCTTGTCAATCCAAAACTCGCACTTGCTGAACTTAGCATAGAGTTGATTATCTCGTAACTTCTGTAGCACCAACCTTAGATGTTGTTCATGATCACTTTCATTCCTAGAATAGATAAGAATATCGTCGATGAACACCACGACGAATTTGTCCAAATACTCCATAAACACCTTATTCATCAAATTCATGAAATATGCCGGTGCATTGGTCAATCCAAACGACATAACAGTAAACTCATATAATCCATATCGGGTTGAGAAAGCCGTCTTGGGAATATCCGATGGTCTAATCTTCATCTGATGGTAACCGGATCGGAGATCAATCTTCGAGAATACTCTAGCACCTCGCATCTGATCAAATAAATCCTCAATACGGGGTAATGGATACTTGTTCTTCACCGTAACATCATTAAGAGATCTATAATCCACACACATCCGTTGCGATCCATCCTTCTTCTGCACAAATAACACCGGTGCTCCCCAAGGTGAGGAACTTGGACGAATGTAACTAGCCTCTTGTAACTCCGTCAACTGCTTCTTAAGTTCCTTCAACTCCTCTACGGACATTCTATAGGGCCGTTTAGAAATAGGGGCGGTTCCAGGTAAGAGATCAATCACAAACTCAACTTCTCTATCAGGTGGCATCCCTGGTAACTCCTCTGGAAAGACATCCGGAAAATCTCTAACCACCCGGATGTTGTCACCAACAAACTCCTCAGGCATAAAGAACATTGCACGCATGGATGAGGAGGTTACTGCAATATTAACTTGAAATCTTTCTCCTTTAGTGGTAGTGAGTTCTACGGTACCTCTACCACATGCTATAACGGCCTTTGCCTTTCTTAGCCATGACATACCAAGGATCAGATCTATACTGCTTGACTCTAATATTATAGCAGTAGCTCCAAATTCTCTACCCATAATGGTTAATGTCAATCTACGTGTCATTTGATTCGCCTCAACAGGCCCTTTAGGTGTAATTACTATCAGGGGTCTTCTCATATTTAGCAGTGGTATTTCATTGGTGTTGGCATAACGAGCAGACATGAATGAATGTGTAGCACCAGAATCAAATAATATTGTTGCAGGAATTGCATTAACATAAAACATACCAATTACGAGGTCACCACCATCAGGAGTATCATCAACGCTGACTTGATTCACCCTGGCTATAGAATATCCCTTGCCAGGGGTCTATTGCTTGTTCTGAGCTGGAGTAGTAGCAATCCTCTATGGGCAGACATTTGCATAATGACCAGTCTTCCCACACTTGAAGCACGTAGTGCCTGGACTCTGTCCAGCAAACTTCGTCGGGGTGCCAGTGGGAGTAGCCTGCCGAGTAGGTGTCCTCAGTGGTGATTGCTGAACTGGGCGCGGTCCTCCTGGTCGAGTCGGTGTACCCTGTGGTGAACTGTAGCAAGGACGAACACTGCTGCTACCCTGTCCTTGTGAGATAGCCTTCCTCTTCAAATCACCCAGTTGAACACGCTTGTGTTCAATAGCAAGAGCCTTATCCAGTAGCCTCTGAAATGATGGAAAAGTGTGTGCAACCAGTGCATATTGCAAGGATCCATTCAGTCCTTCAATGAAGTGCTCCTGCTTCCTTTCATCCTCAGCAACTTCCTCCGGAGCATACCTTGACAGCTGAATAAATTTGTCTCTGTACTCGCTGACCGACATATTGCCTTGCTTCAATGACAGAAACTCCTTCTTCTTGATCTTTATCATACCAGCTGGGATATGGTAGTTCCTGAACTGCGTACTGAACTCTGCCCAAGTAATAGTATCCGCAGCATCATGGGCAGCAGTATAAGAATCCCACAGTCAGCAGCAGGACCAGTCAGACGTCGAGAAGCATATAAAACCTTCTCCCGGTCAGTGCATTGTGCAATATTCAGCATCTTCTCGATTGACTTCAACCAATCATCCGCGTCCAGTGGATCAGGTGAGCTAGCGAATGTAGGTGGCTTATGACTCATAAACTCCCGGTGCTTATCACGAGGTGGAACTGGTGGTGGTGGTGGAGGCAATGGCACTTGTTGCTGTTGTTGCTGTTGTTGAAGTTGTTGTTGCAGCTGCTGTTGTTGCGCCCTCCTTTCTTGGCGTATCTCATCTCTCTCCTGGCGCAACTCCTGGCGTATATCTTCTCTTTCCTGACGCATTTCCTGGCGTTCTTGCTGCATCTGGGCACGCATATCAGCCATAGTGTCTGCCATTTGCTGCATCACCGCCATCTGAGCAGCAACCAGTGGGTCAACTCCGCCTGGTGGAGGATTAGGAGGATTCATCTCTGCAGGCTGTGGCTGAGGTTGTCTATATATCCTTCGAGTGTGTCGGTTAGGAGGCAAATCAATTCCACCACCCCTCCTGGTATTGACCATCTGAGTTAGATACATATGGTAAGAGAGAGTAGTAGACAAGGCAGTAATTACAAATCATGTTACTTTGGGGGATTTATTAGCTAAGTAGTTTAATGTTTTACCTACCATAGCTAATTTATTACCTTATGGTGGTACATACTAAGATGTCCATCTATGTAATATTTCAATCAATCAAAGAAGCAAATCAGGCATTGATCATCAGAACAATCAACCAACATTTTTAATAGAGAAAATAGTTTTAATTTTGTCTTAGGTCTCCTATCTCTTAAAAATGTCATAGGGGTAGGGATTCCAAGGTGTGAAATCCATCTTGTCTCAGAGTAGAAAAGGTAAGAATGATCAGAGTAGAACAGTAGAAGGTGAGACAGGATCAAGATAAGTGTAGAAAGAATCAGAGTAAGGTAAGTAGGTAAGGCTTTTGTCCATTTCTATCTAGGTCTCGTCCTACATTCAACATTTCCTCTGATACCACTTCTGTAACACCCGGCTTTAAGGAACAAAGCCAGGTGCATCTCATACATGCGCCAAAGAAGACAACATATATAATAACAGAGTGTATAGAGATAAATGTCATAAACATCAGAGTATTTATTACATAGCGGAAGACTTATTACAAAGTAAAAGAATAAATGTAAAACGAACTAAGGATCATCGGCGCCAATGTCAACTGAGAAACGCCACCTAGATCAGATCGAACTCCTCAGTGTTAGGCGGCTCCTCCTGAACCACCTGCTCTTCTCCTGTGGGGGGGGTGTGAGACAGCAAGAGTGAGCTCACATACGATCATAGCTCAACAAGTCGTGGGGAATAATGTGACATGAACTCACCAAAGGTGGGAGTTCATGAAGTGTAAGGCTGATCAATGAAATAATGGCTGAAGCTGAGCATTGCTTTTATAAGTTGGTCAAAATTTTATTAGCAGTTACTAAGTGTAAGTAAATACCAAACCATAGTAATAATAAGTAAAAGTAATAATAAAATAATCCCAAATGCAATGAAATGACAGGTTAAGTTTAAGTTCCATAATTTAATCATGTGAGTGTCCGAGCCGCTCATGACCGTGAGCACGGCTAGTATACCAGTTTTACACTCTGCAGAGGTTGCGCATCTTTACCCACAAGTCGTGTTACCCATTTGCCACGGAGTTGATCAGACTCCATACACCTCTACCTAGGAAGCGAGGCAGGGTACCACTACGAGGCCTTTACAAAGTTCCACTAGCTTCAGACTACCCGCTACAGTTTATAGGAAGCTCCAGTGCAGGGTTCCTGGCTGACCGCCATCGCAGCAAAATCAACCAGGGACCTCCCTACACTGACCACTCCCCTACTGCCCTTGCCCCTTTCGGGTAAGGTAGCCCTCCCCTAGCTTTCCTAGTTAATCAGCCAAGGGCGTCCCATTAAACCCTTGTGGTAGCACTGTTTTCCCGGGTGGTTCTCCATATTCCCATTAACATAATGATCTTAACATGAACAAGGAATAATAAAACAGATAACAATAAATAGTATAACAATGAGTGATGAATATCTCTATACCCAAATCCACATAAAGCAATAGCATGTACTACCCAAAACTTTAGTAGTAAAACCAGTGGTGAAGCAAGGTATAAAGATAGTCAAAATCTAGGGCATCCTATTGGGTCCCAGCAAAATTATCCTATGCAGATCATTATGAATAATAAGAACATGAATGGGTAAAAGAAGTGATCAAGGGCACAACTTGCCTTCAACGAGCTCCTGCTCAGCTATCTCTACTTGTTGAACCGCAGATTCCTCTGTAGCTTGCTCGTCTACTCGCATCAACACAATACATACATAGTATAGCAAGAATTAACATTACACCAAACATGTAAATAAAATACACAGTAATAATCTAGACACTAAAATGAGATCACAGGAACTGGAATCATTAAATTTGGAGTTACAGATTTTAAGTTATGGATTTTTCTAATGTTTTATGTGCTTAATACAAGATTAAGTGAAGGAATAATTTTAATGTGTTTGTCATGTCAGAACAGAGGCACTAATGGGTAGACAATATTATTACAAAAATTTAGGAACTGGAATGGACCAATTTGGAGTTCCTATGCATTTTCTATGAATTATACAAGTTTTAACATTTATTTATGCACTAAAAATTGATTTCTGATATTAATTCCCAATTTTCAGCCCTCTCTGGATTGGGCCCCAATTTCCAGAAAGCGCAGGGACTACGGTGCAAAATATCCTAGACACAGTGAACAGCAAAATGGGACGGCGGGTTGATTTCAGCAAAGTCCAGGGGCTCTTATGCATATTAGGCGGCCGAAGGGGTATCGGTAAATGTGGGCCGCCCGATCACTAATCAACGCATAGGATTAGCTTTGGTTAAATCAAAACTGGCATTCCTATACGCGCCCTTGGATCCAGAAGTAACGACTTGGATTTTAAACGATCACGATCACACCACGGACGTCCATGACCGGATCAACGGCCACCACAACTCAATACTGAAGCAAGAATAAGTTTTGATCCCCACCGTTCAAATCAAATCAACGGACACGTACATCGTCTTCAACCCCTGGCTCCCTCTCTCTCTTCTTTTTCTCCTTTCTCAGTTGATATTCCACGGCCGAACGCCATAACAGCAGTAGCGAGCCACCCCGAGCTCACCATACGAGCACTAATCTCTCCCGCCAATGTACTATCCTACGGCCATAGGCTCTCTTCCACCACCGACACGCCGGTGAGGATGACCCGCCCCCAACATCTTAGTCTACGAAGCTCTACCGACATGACTGGGTAAATTAAAAGGGTTTTAGGGATTGATGGGTCTCACCAGAAGCTCAAGCGCCGGATCGACTAGCCCACCGAGGCAGCCCCGCACAAGTCTTCAACGATCGGCGAGGTGACCTGGTCCGCTTCACGCCGCGCGCACATGCAAGCACCGGAATGTCCAGAGTGCGGCTGCGTCGAACACCCGCCTGGCGACCGCCCTCACGTTCTCTCTCCGCTCCCTTTTCTTCTCTCCCGATGACGCAAACACGTGGGAGTCGCCTGGTCAACCAAAACGGCGAGCGCCAGGCCCCAGTTTATAGGCCGCATGGCGTTAGTGCCGAATACCTCGGCAAGCCGTTCCGATCGGCGTGCGCACCCTGGAGGCCAGCGTATCCTATACGATGTGGTCCATTCGTCAGTCGCAACAGAAGGTGGAGGGACGACGTCACACATGATGCACAACCGACGTCTTCATGCGGAGAATACATTATTTATTCGGCTGGCACACCTACGGCGGGGTAGCGACCGTGGCGATAATCTCCCTGGGTCGGCGCGCGCGCATGGGGGAAGGTGGGCCGCACGGATGTTATCTCCAGATGGGCCAGATGAAGTATCCGAGGCCCAGGTATGCTCCCATCCCTTTTCTTTTATGTTTTATTTTCTGTTTTTCTTTTATTTATAACTCTTTTGAATCCAAATTTTGAATGCCATCTCAAGTGCAAATTTAAACTCATTTTAACTATGCATATTGGTCATACCAAATTATGAGGATGTTATTTAAGTTATAAGATTATTTTATATTGGATATTGTTTCCTTCTTTCCTCTATTTTCATGGCTTTGCTTTCAATTTAGAGGTTAAATTCCAATTGATGAAATCACTATTTTCAGTGAATGCACACACACAAAATAACTTCAGCATGATGCACACTTTATTAAGGAATTATCCACTTTATCTTTGCCTTCTAATAATTTTCATGAATGAAAAGGTACTACACATGAAGATTTATTTCTTTCTCTTATATTTCAAAGTTGGGTATTACAAGGACCTTCGGGAGCCGAAGGCCCCCAACATTATGCAACTTGATATGTGTATAAATCTGTGTATGAAACTTGATATGTGGATGAATCTGTGTATGGAACTTGTTATGCAACATATCTGTTTTTGAATCTGTGTTTGAATCTGTGTTTGAATCTGTTATTAATTCTGTATATGAATCTGGAATCTGAATATGAATCTGGAATCTAGATATTGAAATACAGTCGGACCTATATTTAAAACCGCCTGTGATGTGTGGCTAACACAAGAGGCTAGGATTAGGAACCGCCTGTGATGTGTGTCTATCATAGGCGGTTCCTTTAAACTGGACCACCTGTGATGTGTGTCTATCACAAGCCATTTTTGATTGACCGCCTGTGATGTTGTTTTACATCACAGGCGGTGCACCATAAGCGGTTCCTGGAACCGCCTATGTAGAGGCTAACTGGATCGTCTGTATAGAGGTTTACTGTAGTAGTGCCAGGCGGAGTCTACGCACGCATCTAGACCTGGCGAGCGGGGAAGGAGCAAGACGACGGGCGACGGCGACACAAGGACTGACGGCGCTGAGGACAGCTATGGTGGACAGGCAGACTAATCCTCACGGCGGAGGATTAATCACTCAAGGCAGAGGATTAATCACTGTCGAACACGGCTGATGCGTTGAACGAGTCTATACTGACGTTTATATGTTGTGTAGATTTCCAAATGGTCGAAGCCCTCCCTTATGCCTCCATTTCGTCGAAGCTGATCATGTCGTGTTTCATAATGGCAAAAATCTCCTGCTCTCCATGGTGCTTCAACTCTTTTGTTGCAATTGACGCCCAGGCCCAAAGCTAGGTCTAAAAATGGAACCAGATTTCGGTTACCACAAACTGTTTTCAAAATTTTACCGAAATTTAAGGTTACTGAAAACAAGACAAAAACGGAAACGGTACGAGTCTCTTTGAACAATATTCGGTATTTTACCGCCGATAACGAATTTGGTATTTTTTAGAAAAATATTAATTAAATCTAAATTAATCTTCGTAAATTCATAATAAATTCATTTTAACTTAGAAACATATAAACTACTTTTATTATTTTTCTAAAATCAAGATCTATCTAATATAATTCAGAGTCGTTTAAAACTTTTATGTATCTTATCTATAGTTTCTTACCAATTATTACTCTCGATACATATATTCATAGTTTGCATGATATTTTGAGAAGGACCAGGAGGACACCAATTATGTTGACTATGTCAAGTAGTAGTAGTACAATTAGAATGCAAGTGACGTGTCATCAATCACATCTTAATTCTATAGTCATATGCTACTGGACTTACTATTACTTTATTTAAATACATGATAATGATTTTATTATTGTATTACATTCTCTTACATTTATTGTGACCTTCTACCTTGTATTAAAATATCTTATAAACTATTATTTATATTATGATGGGTCAAGTTATGTGGTTAGCTATATGCTCCATAGTATGATGTGTGATATTGTTTTACGGGTTTTGATGAATGTATTTTTAATTGTATAGTTTTGTTTTATAAGGTACTGCGTTATGACTTTCTAACTACATATATGTGCGCACTGTGCTGGCCATTTGTATTTGTGAGATATTGCTTCAATGTTTTGTGATAGATGCTTTAACCCTTCATGAATTTGTGATAGATGTTTTATGAGGGTGCCGAACCTCTTCATCAACTGAGTGTATGGGGAAAAACTTGTGGGTTATAGGCAGAGAGGATGAAGGAGATCTCTCATCCAGAGGATTGCTACTCTCAGAAGATAAGTACTTATTCACTGAGTCCATCTTAGGTGGAAAATCCTCCTCAGTGCTACCAAACAGCTGCAGTGACAAGTATGGTCTGGTTTCTTGTTCTGTCTGCTTGTATATATGAGTATGGCCAGGAAAGTTTGGGAGGAAGGGGTAAACCTTGGAATTATCAAGGCATAGTACAACAAACTGTACAAGCAAATGCACCATTCTCCTACTCTTTCTTTTTACTGCTCTGTTCAGAAGGTGAATCTCAGCCAGCATCTCCATAGTTTCCTTTTATAATTCCTCGCTGACCAAGCTTCTCTTGGCAAGAATATCCAGAAGTGTTTTAGTAAGAGAGCACCAGTCACGCTCGCTAGAGAACAGTAAAAGATATTTGAACCGTGTGATTGAAAACTGAGTCAAATCCAAATCAGACACATCAGGTCTGGTGGACAATGTATAGGCAGAAGCCCTCTGAAAGAGTGAGCTGAGTTCATTAAGGAAGTGTAGAACTTGAACCCTCGTGTTCTGTCTGCTTGTATATATGAGGTCGGCTTTCTTGTGTGTTGTTGCTTCTCATGAAACCAGCAGCAGGAAAATCTTGGGTTAATATATCGTGTGAATTTACAACAGTTGTTGGCTCCGTTGAATGGCTCTTGCTCTTGTTATTACCACTACTGTCACTGCTCCCTTGGGACTGAGATGTATTTGTCTCAGGTGTTGAAGTTGCAAGGCCAGTTGGAAAAACTCCTAGCAAATCCATGGTTGATGGCACAGTTTGCTTGTCGATTCCGTTGGTCGTCTTCCCCATAGAATCCTGTCGTTGCACTTGTTGCTCTTGCAAAGCATCCAAATCAACGACTTCAGATGGAGGAGACATGTCCATAGAGGTCATATTGTTCAATGAATTTATTTTGCTGATAATTTCAACCAGATTCTGCTTATCTGGTATGGGAGGAATGCTAGGCACTTTACCGACGCTAGAACCTGACATTACGGACAACAAATTCCACTATACTGGTTAAAATCACAAAGTCTTGAAACGGTATATTGAGTATGGAGTGTTAGCAGTCAGTACCATGCAAGTGCGCAATCACTGTAATAATATTGACAATATCTTGCGCCCTATTTGCTGCATTTTCTTGGTTTCCAGGTAGCAGCAACTACGAAGAAACATCTGTTGGCTGGGTTTTTCTTCTCCGCCGGTTGTGCCCAGCAAGCCTATGCCGGCAGCTCCTCTTACCCTCGTCAAACTCCGCGAGTGGGTGAAATCTAATCGATTGACCAGAAGAACCAACTTAATTAGTAACTAAAACTCCCACAGCCTACATCGGCGTCGGCCGAAACCGCAGCATGAATCCGTGCTACAGGAACATGTCTCTGGCCCAGCAAGCACACACTCCATACGAACCGATCAGATCACAAAAACAGACTCCTAGCACTATATAGGTAGTAGCAAAGGTCTACTACTACACATTGTTCAAGGGTAGCAGGTGGGCTTGGGAGAGATGTAGTAGATGTGTTTCCTGTCCAGAATTGCAATAATCTAAGTATGAATATGACTAATCTTTTTCTACACAGGTCTGTTGGTAGACTAAAAGACGTAGATGGATCCGTTCAACAATAACGATGTTCAACCTCCATTAAGAGAATTGTCTAGCAACACCCTTGAAGGTATATCTACTAATAAAATGCAATATTTGATCTCTCACCAAGGTTTTAAAAAGGAAAATATTAAATGGTTTAGGAGGACATGTTGATGCAAGGCAACGTAAGCGGGAAAGAGAAAGAGGACGATATGCAGCGATGAGTGATGAAAAAAAGAATGAACTGAAGAAGCGTCGTGAGTCACGCAAAAACGAAAACATTGAGTACTCAAAAGGTATGTTACCTATTTCCATGAATCATTCATCAATAAGGGTAACACATATGTGTTGTCGGGTTACTTTATTGATGCAAATGTTAACTAAAACGATGTTCATATTGTGTAGATGAATGTCCAGAGGTACCTGTCAGCGACGGAAGCATAATTGATTTAACTAAATCGTGTGATAACACTCAAGGTGAATATGTTTGTTTACCATGTATTGACAATGGAGATTATTGATGGGTAATATATGATGGTTCAGGAGGTCGAACTGATGCGAGACAATGTAAGAGAGAAAGAGAAAGAGCACGATATGCAGCGATGAGTGTTGAAAAAAAACGAATTGAAGAACCATCGTCAGTCACGCAAAAAAGAGAACGTTGTTCACCATGAGTATTCAAAAGGTAAATTAAGGCTGCTTGTGCGTCACTCATCTTTAAAATAATGCTTTTCTTATGTGTTATCGGGTTACTTTGTGTAGATGATTGTCTAGATGTGGCTATAGGCGACGGAGGCATCATTGATTGTACTATACCGTGTGGTATCACTCTAGGTAATTACATTTCTTTGTTATGTTAATTAACAACAACGATTAATAATGGAAAAGGATATAACTAGTTAGGTGGATGTGATGATGCGATACAACGTAAGAGGGAAAGAGAAAGAGCACGATACGCCACGATGAGTGCTGAAAAGAAAAATGAATTGAAGAGGCGTCGTCAGTCAAGCAAAAATGAAAATGTTGTGCACCATGAGCGTTCAAAAGGTATGTTAACTATGCTCGTGTGTCACTCATCTTTAAAGTAATGCTTTTCTTATGTGCTCTTGGTTTAGTTTGTAGATTGCAGCATACCTGCACACAAAGAGAATAATAATCATCAAAGCATTGACACTCTAGGTTATTATGTTTCTGTGTTATGTTATTGAAAGACAAAAATTATAACAAATGTGCCCCAATAGTGAGTTGAGCTCTCATCATTCAACCTATAATATATACACCTAAGAGCTTTGTTACTTTCAACTTTAAGGCGCATCAGCTCAGACGGGTCATCAACATGATTCCAATCCAAGTTCAGAAGTTTTAGATGCAAGGGAACGTAAGAGAATTCGAGAACAGATTCGATTTGCAACTCTAACAAGGGAACAAAGGGCATTGCGTAATACTAAACCATGTCAAATGAGTGCAAGGGAAAACTATAGTAGAAGACAACAAGAAATGCTAGCTCAAGACTCGATCGCCATTGAGAATCCGAAGTTTACGCCGGAGCTTGTGTGGAGTTCAGCAGATTCTCAACCTCATACTGGGTCTCTATCTAGCTCCAAGGACATGGTTATCTCTAAGTTGAGTGCAACACCTTTTGTTTATGCTTCATTGCAGACTAAGGATGTTGACATGGACAAAATGACACAGTCTCCTAGAAGACAACGACATAGGCATCATGTGTCGTCTGGCGAAAGACAGAGCCTGATATCTCGTCAAAACCAGAAATTTCAATCTGCCATTAGAAGAAACTTTGCTACTGCAACTAGGGATCACGAAATGGAAGGCGGTGAGCACAATGAAATTGATCACGCGATTGCTTCAGAGATCAAAAACAACAGTAATTACTAATTCATCCTTAATTGATATGATACTTAACTTATAGTGGCCAATTGATTTAACACAACTTTCCGTCAATAGAAAGTACAAGCCCATGTTCAGTCACTGCTCCACATAGTGACAAAATGACTGAAGGAGCAGACGTTGGATTGCAACAATAGATAACCCCGAATGTCACCACCAATGGTAATTACAAGCTCCTTCCACAATTAGTTCCCTAATTATTCTTAGTGGTTAAAACCATGTGAATCAATAGATGCCGATGAAGGTGTGCTCTTTGTAGAGAATCATGACGAGGATGTACTTTTCGAAGATGATGACGAAGAAGATGGATACCTATTCGCTGGGCAAGGTACTAACATAATGTTTGTAATAGTATATATATAGGATATAGGATTTGAAAGTTTCTAAAGTTATTCGTCTTACCCATTGTTCCTTGAAAACAAATTTACATGGTGAATCTATTGAGGATATCGAGATTGATGAAACTCAAGATGCATTTACTGTTACCCCAGACGTACCTGACCCGTACGATAAGGTGTATAGTAACATACCTGAAGAAACACATTCGTTGGACATTGTTGCTGACTGCGTTTACTGCAAAGCAAAGAAGTTTCAGTATGAACCACCTGGATTTTGTTGTCGTAATGGACAGATTGATCTAGCCCCGTCCGAGACACCACCCCAACTTAGGAGGCTGTATTGTTGCCTTGACAGTATGACTACAAACATGAATTGTGGTATTTACACGTTCCATGCACATGGCATGATGTACCACAATGTAAGGTCGTTCGGTTGGGAAGCTGGGGCAGAACATAAACACCTTGAACTTTACTTCTACGATGATGATCCTAGCCTCGAGCATAGATATCATAAATGTCGTCAAGATCAACTTGAGAAAGACAAGGCAGTTATTAAACAGTTGGTTGAAATACTTAAGGGAAACCCATACTCTGAGCACCTTAGGAGTATGGGACACGTTGATAACATTGAAGACTACCATATCGCCTTGAACCTTGACCAAATGCTGAACCAGAATTTATATAATGCACCCATCACTTCGGAGGTCGCTGCAGTTTGGATTGAGGGGAGTGAACGACGAGGTCAATTCAGTAATAGTGTTATGTTGCATGGGAAGGATAGGTCAAGCCACGGTATCCGTTCCTATCATGGATGTTATGATGCACTATCATATCCAATGTTCTTTCCTAAAGGTGAACTTGGATGGCATGCAAATATTCCTAAGTCCAATGTTTCCATGGACGAAGTAGACGCGTACCGTGAGCAACATAGGACAAGGGATGCAAACGATGATGATACATGTTAGTTGCTTCTTTGTGATTTTTATATGATGCTTTGTTAAATATGTTTTTAGCAACACTAATTAATAAACCTTCTGGCTGTAGAACGACCCAGCCATCTATGTGTGTTTGTACGTGATTATTACTGCTATAGATTCCAAATCGACCAGGTATATTCAATCCAGTACTTCATGGGAAGCGGCTTTTCCAACAGTTCGTGGTTGACACCTACATCAAGATTGAGAGCTCTTGATGCGTCACGATGCCCGATCTTCACGACGTAGGATCAATCTTCAGATAACTAGCTTCAAAGAAGCCAAGATAACTTGCTGCAAGCAGCGATAACTAGTGCAACCTGACAAATAAAACTCGAAGCCAACCACCGTCTTTAACCGGCAGCCTGAATCAAGGATTCGCCCAACCACACTCTCAAAGAACCAACCAACACAGCCTACAATCAATCGAGGAGACCTCGAAGGGAGTAGGAGCACCAATTGGGAGCGGATGAAGCCGCCGCTTCTGCAATCCCGCGAAGGAATTCACAAGAGCAAAGGGGTAGAGATTACTCTCAATATTTGTTAGCACACAGCTGAACAAAGGGGTTCTGTTTTAGATTATCATAAGCTGCCTTACATCATAGACATAGGGGGGTATTTATACTAGTAACAACCAGCCTTAGCAAGGTATAAACACAAAACAAAAGTATTTTCACGTGCTAATGTGAAGGAGCCTCTTCGGGAGATCTGCAGAGCTGATTTCCGTGTGGCTGTTTGACTTCTGCGCAGCCTTCAGTATTTTGACAATAACTTCTTCTAGGAATCTTCAAATGACGTGGGACTAGTTGCATTGGAAAGCTAACTTGATAAGCTTTCTCACCATATATAGCATGCTTAATGAAACTTCGTAGAATGATGCAGTTTAATACGAAAACTTGGTCATCAAGCAGACTGTTGACCTTCTGACCAGTCAGCACTAAAGTAGGTCGGCTGCCTTTCTGGTAGATGTGGTTAAGTCGGCTGTAGAAGCATTGGAAACTAGACTTCAAGAGCTTTCCAAAAAGTACTTATGGGCCTTCATAGCTTTTGGGGATCAAAAGATATGACTGTTTCTTCTGGACGGTTCTGTTGCGCTGGACTGACTCGGATTTTCTGACCAGTCGGCACTAAAGTAGGTCGGCTGCCTTTCTGGTAGATGTGGTTAAGTCGGCTTTAGAAGCATTGGAAACTAGACTTCAAGAGCTTTCCAAAAAGTACTTATGGGTCTTCATAGCTTTTGGGAATCAAAAGATATGACTATTTCTTCTGGACGGTTCTATAGCGCTGGACTCACTCGGACATAACTCTTCTTGCTGATTTGCCTTTGATATGTTTTGTCCTTCCTCTTTGGTGAACCTAAGTAATATCAACATACACGACTTAGGTAGCATAAAGTTCTCATTAGTATTTAATTGAAATTCATAAAGTAGCGCGTGCACCTCTTGCTGTAGCTTCTTAGCTCGGCTACGTGTAATTGGTCCATCAAAGACTTGGGTTGGTGATGATGTTGGTTGTACTTGAGTTGATGTAGTATGACTTGGGGGTTGTAACATGTTGCTTAATGGCGTGGTCATATCATCCTCCTCCCCTTGAAAAGGAGTCGTCCTCGACTCTGAAATGTCTTCGCTTGTATATGGTAAGAGGTCAGCAACATTGAACGTGTTGCTCACGCCATAGCTTGGTGGAAGATCTATTTTATATGCATTATCATTGATCTTGGCAAGAACACGAAATGGACCATCCCCTCGTGGCATCAATTTGGATTTGCGCTGATCAGGAAAACGCTCCTTGCGCAAGTGAATCCAAACCAAGTCCCCCGACTCAAATAACAGTTTCTTCCTATGCTTGTTCACACTTGCAGCCTTGCGCACTGCTTTGAGCTCAATTGCTTCCTTGGTCTTCTCATGTATCTTTTTTATATATACAGCACGCTTAGAAGCTTCCATATTGGTTCTTTCCTGCAATGGAAGGGGCAACAAATCTATGGGAGCAATAGGTTTGAACCCATATACAATTTCGAAGGGGCATAAATTAGTTGTAGAATGTACTGCCCTGTTATAAGCAAACTCCACGTGTGGCAAACATTCCTCCCAATCCTTCAAGTTCTTCTTTACCATTGTTCGCAGCAGCATTGACAATGTACGATTCACCACTTCAGTTTGGCCATCAGTTTGGGGGTGGCATGTGGTGGAGAACAAAAGTTTAGTCCCAAGCTTTGCCCACAATGTCTTCCAAAAATAGCTCACAAACTTCACATCTCGGTCAGATACGATGGTCTTGGGCACTCCATGTAGTCTCACGATTTCTCTGAAAAACAAATTAGCAACATGTGAAGCATCGTCGCTCTTGTTGCATGGAATAAAATGAGCCATTTTTGAAAATCTATCAACCACAACAAAAATAGAATCTCTCTTTTTTCGAGTCATCGGCAGTCCTAAAACAAAATCCATACTTATGTCTTCCCAAGGAATTTTAGGAGCGGTTAAAGGAGTATATAAACCATGAGGGTTCAATTTTGACTTAGCTTTGTGACAGGTGATACAACGCTCCACAAATCTGATGACGTCTCTCCTCATCTTGGGCCAATAGAAATGATCATTGAGCATTTCATAAGTCTTCTTTTGTCCAAAATGACCTGTTAGACCGCCTCCATGGGACTCCTGCAATAAAAGCAATTTAACCGAAGAATTTGGTACACAAAGTTTGTTAGCTCTAAACAAAAATCCATCATGTATATGATATTTTTCCCAACCTTTTCCATTTTTACAATGATTGTATGGTTCTGAAAATTCAGGATCATCATTATACACCTCTTTCAGATTTTCAAGACCCAAAACTTTTACCTCTAGTTGATTCAACAACACATTCCTTCGAGACAAGGCATCAGCGACCACATTGTCCTTACCTTTCTTATATTTCACAATGTATGGAAATGTTTCGATAAACTCAACCCATTTGGCATGGCGACGGTTCAGTTTGGCTTGCCCTTTCAAATACTTCAAGGCTTCATGATCGGAATGAATAACAAACTCTTTTGGCCATAAGTAGTGCTGCCATGTTTCAAGCGCTCGGACCAAGGCATACAATTCTTTGTCATACACAGAATAATTTAATTGAGCACCTCCCAATTTTTCACTAAAATATGCTATAGGTTTTCCTTGTTGCATTAAAACTCCTCCTATCCCAATCCCACTAGCATCACATTCTACTTCAAAAGTTTTAGTGAAATCAGGAAGAATAAGTACAGGTGCTTCAGTCAAACGTTTCTTCAATTCTTGAAAAGCATCTTCTTGTGAGTTTCCCCATTTAAATTCAACACCTTTCTTTGTCAATTCATTTAAAGGAGAAGCGATGGTACTGAAATCCCGCACAAATCTTCTATAAAAACCAGCAAGACCATGAAAACTTCTTACTTGACTTATATTCGTTGGAGCTGGCCAATCCTTGATGGCTTTCACCTTGGATTCATCCACCTCTATTCCTTTTGCTGAAACAACAAAGCCAAGAAACACAACATGGTCTGTGCAAAAACTACACTTCTCAAGATTAGCAAATAATTTCTCCTTTCTAAGCTCATCTAAAACTTGTCGAATGTGTTTCACATGTTCATCAAAAGACTTGCTGTAAATTAGAATATCATCGAAGTAGACAACAACAAATTTTCCAATGAAAGTTCTTAAGACATGGTTCATTAATCTCATAAAAGTACTAGGAGCATTAGTCAACCCAAAGGGCATCACTAACCATTCATACAACCCAAATTTTGTTTTAAATGCAGTCTTCCATTCATCTCCAGTTTTCATTCTTATTTGATGGTATCCACTTCTCAAATCAATTTTAGTAAAAATTGTGGAACCACTTAATTCATCAAGCATATCATCTAGTCGTGGAATAGGATGGCGATAGCGAACGGTAATATTATTTATCGCTCTACAATCAACACACATCCTCCAAGATCCATCTTTCTTAGGTACTAAAATCACAGGAACAGCACAAGGGCTTAAGCTTTCACGAACAAAACCTTTATCAAGAAGTTCTTGTACTTGCCTTTGTATTTCCTTAGTTTCTTCAGGATTGGTTCGATATGGTGGACGGTTAGGAAGCGCAGCCCCTGGAATAAGATCGATTTGATGCTCAATCCCTCGAATTGGAGGTAGTCCAGCCAGTGTTTCTTGTGGAAACACGTCTTCAAAGTCCTGCAAAAGATCAGCCACAACACTAGGAAGAGATGTTATGTCGTTAGGAGAAATCAAAACATCTTTGTTCACAAGTACAAAGAGTACTTGATATGGGTTGTTCCTCACTTCTCTCAGCTCAGATTTTGTGGCTAGCATAACTAGATGTTCTCCCTCTTCCTTCCTTTTATCTCTTGAATTTGGCTTGTAGCACTCGCTCACCGAATTGTGGATGGCACTCAATTTCTTTTGCTCTTCTCCTCCTCTACTTGCTGCACTAATTTCAGTTTTCTTTTGTAAATGTTCAGCCATGATTTGTTGAGGGGTCATAGGCTTGAGTACAAACTTTCTCCCTTTCAGATCTAGCGTGTATTGATTTGTTCTTCCACAATGCTGAGAATATCGATCATATTGCCAAGGTCTTCCTAGCAGCATGTGACACACAGACATGGGTGCAACATCGCACTCCACTGTGTCAACATACTCTCCAATCTTGAACGAAACTTTCACCTTATAACCAATCTTGATATCTCCTGATTCATTCAACCATTGGACATGATATGGATGAGGGTGTCGCTGCAACTTCAAACCAAGCTTTTCAACCATCTCACGACTTGCAAGATTATGGCAACTCCCTCCATCAATGATCACTTTTACTACTTTGTCTTGCACTTTGGCTCGCGTTTGAAAAAGATTATGTCGCTGTCCAATTTCAGCTTCTTTCATTTGAACACTCAAAATTTGTGTAACCACAAGAGTAGTACCATGCTCAAATTCACATCCCGTTTGTTCTTCAGATTTATCAATGTCATCTTCATTTCCTGCTTCAGCTTCCTCTTCACTAGCTGATGTATATTCTCCATCATCAGTCACAAGGATCACACGATTATTTGGACACTCCTTTATGACATGACCACGACCTCCACACTTGAAGCACTGAATACCACTACTCTTGGCTGTTGAACCCACTGATGTTGAAGTGGATGCTGCTGGTTTATAACTCGGGTTTGTAGCAGCACCGTTCTTTCCACTAGAATTGCCTTGAATATTGGATCGCAGGCCTCCAGTTGAACCTTTTGTTGCTGAGGATGCAGCAGTAAACCTTGAGATCGATTTGCTTCCTCCAGTCATGGTTCGTGCACCATATGACAAGGGCTTGCTGCTCTTAGCATCTTGTTGCAGCTGGCGTTCAGCTTTGGTGGCTTGATGTACCAAATCAATAAGACTTTGGTACGGCTGAAACTCAACAATACGCTGAATGTTGCGGTGTAACCCAGCCATGAAACGTGCAATGGTTTGCTCTTCGTCTTCATACACATTGGCTCTAATCATGGCCTTCTCCATCTCCTTATAATACTCCTCAACAGAGAAACTTCCTTGCCTCAAATTCTGCAATTTATCAAAAAGATCACGCCGATAATGCTTCGGCACAAAACGAATTCTCATTTCTCGCTTCATCTCTTGCCAAGTAATAATAGGGTCCTCTCCATCTTCTTCACGATCACGAAGAAGTTGCTCCCACCAAATCAGAGCATATCCTTCAAACTCAAGAGATGCCATTGCGAGTTTCTTCTCCTCTGAATAATTATGTAGGCAGAAGATTTTCTCCACCTTCAATTCCCATGTGAAATAATCTTCAGGATCAGATCTACCATCAAATTTTGGCATGGTAAACTTAAGTTTCCCAAATCTCTCTTCTTGGTTGACACCTCTATGATGACGACGACCATAGCGATGTTGAGACTGATCATCCCCAAATTCAGATTCTTCATTGTCATTATTTCTTCGATTCCGGCCTCTTCCTCTACCATATGCAGCACCTTGATTTCTCCTCCCATGTTCACTTGCTCTTCTAGAATAATTTCCTTCATCTTCTTCCCCATCTTCATCATGGTTTCTTAAACCGTCGGGGAGTCGACGACGACCTCTGATTTCAGCCATAAGTGTCTGAAGATCTTGTGCAACAGATCTTGCTTGGCTTCTATGCTTTGTTTGAGCTCATTGAATTGTATCAGGGTGACACATTCTTCAATCTCAACGTTGGGATCCATCTTCCTGCAAAGTTAGTGACAACGAGGCAACAAATATAGGTGGAATATGAAGCTATATAGAATCTCACAACCTCACCACTCTTACCAACCAAAGCTCTTATGAGTTCCCTGCGGGTTGCAAGAAAATGTGTGGTGGTAACAAGAAAGTGGTGGTTAAGCGAATACAAGACCAGAGTACCGATTACGATGGCTTATATGTGGAGCTTGGTGGGGATTAATAAACAAGGGATACAATCTGAATTCTAGTTGTTGTTAAGTTAAATAACCATCCGACTAGAAGTTCCCTGCCTAGTGCTGACCACAAGATTCGAGTGATGTAAATAGATCAAACACACGCGCAAGAAATTTCAGATTTGATGCAGACAAGGAGTATGATTGGAATGCAAGTGTTGCAATCAGATCCAACCAAAATTTTGCACCAAATGACAATAGCAAACTGGTTGAACAACTTGATAAAATTTTCAGCACTTGTGCACATAAACAAACTGATTGTTTTACTTTTCTTTCACAATCTTGTTCAACACTTTTCTTTGGTACTTTTCTTTCTTCTCTTTTTTTTTGATACTCTTTTTTATAAAACTAAACATAGAGATCTTATATGATATTGCACACTTTATAATACTTAACAAAGAACTCAACCAGCAGCTATAACTTAAATAGGATCAAAGTTAACGCGAAGGAAATGATGAGGGTTTTTTTTTAGAATACTCTTTTTTGTGGATATTTTTCAGATATATATAAGAGGCTCAAAGGGAACACAAAGGATAGAGTGACCAGCAACTAAACAAAGATTCTAAGGACTGAAACTTAACAAAACTCACTGGAACAACAGATTGAAAGAAAAGGCTATGGCAAAAATATTTTATGGCTTTTGGGTGGATAGGACGAACACAAAATATATGTAGCTAAGGGTAAAGAATCCTACCGTGGCAACTGAGGCTTTGATACCAGATGATGCGTCACGATGCCCGATCTTCACGACGTAGGATCAATCTTCAGATAACTAGCTTCAAAGAAGCCAAGATAACTTGCTGCAAGCAGCGATAACTAGTGCAACCTGACAAATAAAACTCGAAGCCAACCACCGTCTTTAACCGGCAGCCTGAATCGAGGATTCGCCCAACCACACTCTCAAAGAACCAACCAACACAGCCTACAATCAATCGAGGAGACCTCGAAGGGAGTAGGAGCACCAATTGGGAGCGGATGAAGCCACCGCTTCTGCAATCCCGCGAAGGAATTCACAAGAGCAAAGGGGTAGAGATTACTCTCAATATTTGTTAGCACACAGCTGAACAAAGGGGTTCTGTTTTAGATTATCATAAGCTGCCTTACATCATAGACATAGGGGGGTATTTATACTAGTAACAACCAGCCTTAGCAAGGTATAAACACAAAACAAAAGTATTTTCACGTGCTAATGTGAAGGAGCCTCTTCGGGAGATCTGCAGAGCTGATTTCCGTGTGGCTGTTTGACTTCTGCGCAGCCTTCAGTATTTTGACAATAACTTCTTCTAGGAATCTTCAAATGACGTGGGACTGGTTGCATTGGAAAGCTAACTTGATAAGCTTTCTCACCATATATAGCATGCTTAATGAAACTTCGTAGAATGATGCAGTTTAATACGAAAACTTGGTCATCAAGCAGACTGTTGACCTTCTGACCAGTCAGCACTAAAGTAGGTCGGCTGCCTTTCTGGTAGATGTGGTTAAGTCGGCTGTAGAAGCATTGGAAACTAGACTTCAAGAGCTTTCCAAAAAGTACTTATGGGCCTTCATAGCTTTTGGGGATCAAAAGATATGACTGTTTCTTCTGGACGGTTCTGTTGCGCTGGACTGACTCGGATTTTCTGACCAGTCGGCACTAAAGTAGGTCGGCTGCCTTTCTGGTAGATGTGGTTAAGTCGGCTTTAGAAGCATTGGAAACTAGACTTCAAGAGCTTTCCAAAAAGTACTTATGGGTCTTCATAGCTTTTGGGAATCAAAAGATATGACTGTTTCTTCTGGACGGTTCTATAGCGCTGGACTCACTCGGACATAACTCTTCTTGCTGATTTGCCTTTGATATGTTTTGTCCTTCCTCTTTGGTGAACCTAAGTAATATCAACATACACGACTTAGGTAGCATAAAGTTCTCATTAGTATTTAATTGAAATTCATAAAGTAGCGCGTGCACCTCTTGCTGTAGCTTCTTAGCTCGGCTACGTGTAATTGGTCCATCAAAGACTTGGGTTGGTGATGATGTTGGTTGTACTTGAGTTGATGTAGTATGACTTGGGGGTTGTAACATGTTGCTTAATGGCGTGGTCATATCAGCTCTCGTTTGGAATTCATACGTAAAGACCAAGACAGATTAAGGGCGGATCTATACAAGGGTTTGGTAGATAGCTTGCATGAAGGCGAGAACAGAGTAGACAAAATTGGAAAGCGAACCGTGTTGTCTACATCATTTATCGGTGGTCCTCATGACATGAGACGCCGGTATATGGATGCTATGGCCCTTGTGCGGAAGTTTGGGAAGCCAGACATATTCCTCACTATGACGTGCAACCCCAATTGGGATGAAATAACCAGAGAGCTTCTCCCTATGCAGTCACCACAGGATCGTCCGGACCTTGTTGTTCGCATATTCCGTGCAAAACTAGAGGAACTGAAGAAGAGATTGACTAAGCATCATATTCTTGGAAAAATCCGGGCTTATGTCTATGTCGTGGAGTTCCAGAAGCGAGGTTTGCCTCATGTCCATTTCCTACTCATCATGCAGAGAAAGTACAAGCTAACTTGCCCCGATTAGTATGATCTCCTTATCTCCGCTGAGATCCCTGACAAGAAGAAGTACCCTGAACTATACAAGATGGTTATCAAGCATATGATGCATGGACCGTGCGGGTTGCTAAATCCTAAATGCCCATGCACTAAGGGTCGTGCTTCATGCAAAAACCATTATCCTAGAGCTTTTAGCAATGCAACGTCTCAAGGAAAGGATTCATATCCTATTTATAGGCGTCGTGATGATGGGCGTAAGGAAACGGTTCGAGGTTGTGAATTGGACAACAGATGGGTCGTCCCTTATAACCCTTACCTCCTCTGGCTCTTCAACTGTCACATCAATGTTGAGGCGTGCGGGAGCATCAAGGCTGTCAAATACTTGTTCAAATACATATACAAAGGCCACGATCGTGCGTCTGTGGCTGTGACAGATGCAAACAAGGCTGATGGTGACGTTGATGAGATCAAGCAGTATAGAGATGCTAGGTGGGTGACCCCTCCAGAAGCCCTTTGGAGGATATTCAGCTTTGATCTAGTCAAAACTCTCCACCAGTGATGCAACTGCAGCTCCATCTTGAAAACATGCATATGGTGTCATTTCATGAGCATGCTAAAGTAAATCATGTTGTCCAACGTCCATGTGCCGATAGGTCAATGCTTACGGCATATTTTGAGGCAAATAGGCTACACGAGGAGGCTCGGGGCATCCTTTACCGTGATTTTCATGAGTGGTACACTTTGCAGCAAGGCAAAGTGTGGCAAAGGAGGAAAGGAAACACGGGTGGACAGGTTGGTAGAATAGTCTCTGCTCATCCAGCTGAGGGGGAGCGCTTTTATCTTCGACTTCTCTTAAACCAAGTGACGGGTGCTACCTCCTATGCGGATCTAAGGACAGTAGATGGTGACACACTACCATCTTTTCGTGAGGTAGCACAAAGGAGTGGACTGCTTGAAGCAGACAACACAATAGATGAGTGTATCAATGAAGCCGCTATTTACCAAATGTCGTCAGCACTACGAAGGTTGTTTGCAACAATACTGGTATACTGTGAGCCGAACGATGTGGCAGAATTATGGCAGATACACCTTGATTCAATGTCAGAGGACTATCACCGTAGTACTCAAAGCAAAACCCATGTGCAACAGATGGTCTTGATTGACATTAGAAACATTTTGCAGTCAATGGGTAAAGACATAAAGACATTCCCTCTCCCTGCTATCATCGACAAATATGACGCTTCACATGGTACTGATAGAGAGATTTACGAGGAGGAAAGTATCAAGCCGACAACAGAAGACGTTGCTATGAAAGAAACCCTAAATGAGGAGCAGAGGTCTGCCTATGATAAGATCCTATCTGTCGTTGACACCAATAATAGTGGAGTGTTCTTTGTGGATGGGCCTGGTGGGACTGGCAAGACCTATCTATATAAGGCACTGCTTGCGGCACTACGTAGTCAGGACAAGATTGCAGTTGCAACAGCTACATCTGGTGTTGCGGCTTCCATATTGCCTAGGGGGAGGACTGCCCATTCACGCTTCAAGATACCACTTACTATTGATGATGGTGCTGTATGTAGCTTCACGAAACAAAGCGGGATAGCAAAGTTGCTACAAAAAGCATCGCTCATTATCTGGGACGAGGCATCGATGACTAAGAGACAAGCAATTGAGGCGCTAGACAATAGCATGCGTGATATAATGGGACGGCCTGGGCTGCCCTTTGGTAGGAGGACTGTTGTGTTTGGGGGTGATTTCAGACAAGTACTCCCTATTGTACGCAAGGGGTCAAGGGCTCAGATAGTTGTTGCCTCTCTACGGAGTTCTTACCTCTGGGAATCCATGTGCCACCTAAAGCTTGTTCAAAACATGAGGGCACAGAGCGACCCATGGTTTGCAGAATATTTGTTGCGCGTCGGTGGTGGAACTGAGGAAGGGAACAACGATGGTGATGTTCATCTTCCAGATGAGGTATGTGTGCCATATACTGGTAATGATCGTGACCTTGATAGACTGATAGATGACATTTACCCCAATCTAAATGAAAACATGTCTAACACAAGCTACATCACTTCAAGAGCAATATTGTCTACACGGAATGACTGGGTGGATATGATAAATATGAGGATGATCGATCGTTTCCAAGGGGAGAAGATGATGTACCATAGTTTTGACACCGTGGTGGATGATCCTAATAACTATTACCCATCGGAGTTTCTAAACACGCTGACTCCTAATGGACTACCCCCGCTCGTTCTGAAGCTCAAAGTTGGATGCCCAATCATGTTGCTTAGGAATATAGACCCTGCTAATGGACTTTGCAATGGCACGAGGTTGGTGGTTCGTGGTTTCCAAAAAAACAGTATTGATGCTGAAATTGTCCTTGGCCAACATGCTGGAATGCGAATTTTCTTGCCTCGTATACCCCTGTGCCCCTCTGATGATGAGATGTTCCCTTTCCAGTTTAAAAGGAAGCAGTTTTCGATAAGACTAAGTTTTGCCATGACGGTTAACAAGGCCCAGGGCCAGACGATTCCTAATGTTGGTGTGTACTTGCCGGAACCAGTGTTCTCTCATGGCCAGCTTTATGTTGCTCTATCAAGGGCCACCGCTCGATCTAAAGTGAAGATACTTGCCATTCCAGTCACTGATGGGAAGAAGAAGGGGGTTGAAAGGAACTCAGCGATAAATGGCGCAACATACACAAAGAATATCGTTTATAAGGAGGTCCTTACGTCGTAGCTGACATTGATGAATGCATGGCAATTAACAACTTGTAATGCACTTAATTATTTTGGTTTTTAGGTGAAGATGTATTTTTGCCTTTTATTTCTCTATTTTAGCTCCTTTTTAGCTTCCTATTGTTTAGTGGTCATTTGGTTGATACAACAAAGAAAGCAGATGAGCATTGAATAGATGTTATCGGTCTCTTTTCATTATGTTTCATGTATTGTTAAGTAAATAGTCTTGGGTCTTTGGACCCAACTTAACTAGATATATAGTGTTGGAACTTGCTCTCAGTTGCAAGGGGATCCAACGAGGGTGAACAGTGACGTCAACAGAGTTCTCGCGTTAGATGGCAATAGCTCTGTTAATCTGCCCTCTCACGGGCACTGTGCAGGGGTATTTATAGGTACCTGAGCGCGCAGTGCCTTGAGCTAAGGACGCATGTGCCCTTAGCTACCTAGATTATCCCCAGAATATTCCCATAAAGCGGGGTTACAGACCGTAATTACAGGGATGCCTTTACAAATTAGGCCCGTAACGCACGGCGGCCGCAAGGGGCCCGTTACGATGGGCCGGATCGCACGTGGGCCTCTGAGCTAGACGAGGCCGCACTGTGGGATGCCCTTCGTCGCCGGTCTTCGTCTGGTGCCGATCAAGCGAAGGGTGTCCCTGCCTGTTTTGTTTCTGTTAGCTCAGCTGCTGCAGCGAAGGCTTCGAGCGAAGGGTGGCGTCTTTGCCTTCGCCCCAACATTTGCCCTCCGAGGGACCGGTTCGACAAAGTCACCTGGTGCCGAAGACGTCGCTAGATGGCGGAGACGCTGCCCTCGCTCGAAGTGGTTCCGCGGGGGTTTTTGATATGACCGTTGATTGACGGCGTACTGTTGGATTGCGGGTTTCCCGAAGCGCCGAGCCCTGCCTATAAAAGGGGGTGGGGGTCGGCGCTTTTTGAACTTCACTTTCCGCGCTCCGTGAAAACCCTAGCCGCCCTTTCCGCCGTCTTGCTGCTCGTCTGCCTGCCCTGCTCTTGTTCGCCGGAGATCTGGCTCGAGTGAAGCAGACCGCCCGCCGCCGCCGACGGTACGTAGCGATGCCGTCCTCGTCTTCTTCCGCTGCCGCTACGCCGCCGGCCGATCCCTCGCCGCCGGCCGCCGTCTCGTCTGAGGAGACGCTGAGTAGTTTGATGGCGGAGGAGTTGCGTGCCGGCGATTCTGTTGATTTTGGCGTGTCGTGGATGTCGTCGGTCCGCGTGCAAGATATGCAGCGGTTGGGTTACTTCGGCGGCGGAGTTGCTCGAGTCCTGGGGATGGAGGAAGTCCCCGAGCCGGAGGGCGAGTTGGTTGTTTTCGAGGCGTTCTTCGCCGCCGGACTCCGCTTGCCTACGCACCGATTTGTTGGCGAAGTCCTGCGCAGGTTCAACGTTCAAATACATCAGCTGACACCGAATGCCATAGTGGCTCTGTCGAAGTATGTCTGGGCGACGACTTCGTACGGCGGACAGCCATCGGTTGAAGTTTTTGCGAAGTATTATTGTTTGCACTGGCAGAAGAGGATGATTGGAGACGAAGTTGCTCAGTTTGGGTCCTGCACGTTCACGCCGAAGACCGGCAAGACCACGATGCAGGTAGTCGAGTTGGTTCCTTGCGCCCGCAACAAGTGGGGCAACTGGAATGAATTTTGGTTTTACGTTGCTGAGGGTACCGTCGAAGGCCATGAGGGACTCCCCGTGTCCGAGATGTGTTCTCATTTTTACTCAGCATACCCGCCCTTTGAAGTGGCGGAGGAGGATGTGGACGAAGGGGCCCTTCGGTGCGCCGCCGGCCTGAGCAGTGGGCGCGATTTGGTTGAAGAGTTTGTGGCGTACGGGGTATGGCCCTTGGCGCATGGCTGGGCGTTGGGCAAAGTGTGCCCTCGCCAGATGCCTTCCCATGGTGGGAAGATGGTGCGAAGTCCTGCCTTCGTACTGAATCTGCAAAACCGCGACCCGGCCGCCTTTGTGCGTGAGGCGGAGGATGGGGCGGTGCGGCTCGTTGGACGTTACGTGCCGAGGACAGAGGGCCAGCGCAGCTGGGATATCCGCGGGTCGAATGACCGTTTGAACAGGGTTTTTGAATTAAATCAATTGTCATATGACGGCTACCCTAGTCAAGACGATGTGGACCGCCGTGGGAAGAAGCCGGCGGTGGAGACTGGAGACGACCCTGCGCCGGCGGCCGCCCCATCCTCTAAAAAGAGAAAATTAGGTACTGTTACGGGAGGTCTTGGGGTTTCTGATGGTTTTGCTAGAGAGCTGATGAGGACGTGCGCGGCCCCCGGGGGAAGGATGTCTTCGCCCGAGCTCCGGGAGTCTTCGGCTCGGATGCTGAGGGTTACCGGGGGTTGTTGGCCTAGGAGTGTTCCTGTCCCCCGCGCGGCTGGCGAGGATTTTTTTACATCTCGCATGGTTTGTGAATGGAGAGTTTTCTTTACGGGCGGAATATTGTTGCTGTTGTGTCGGCAGTGATGGACAAGGATCGCCAGGGAGCTGCACAAAAGCGCCAGGCGGCTGTCAGGCTCGTTGAAGCCAGGCCAAAGAGGCAGCGGGGGGCTGCGAAGGCTGCGGCCCCCGGCGGAGGCAAGCCGCCGCTGGCGGCGAAGTCGGGCGCCCTGCATCTAGCAAGGCGCCGGAGGCAACGGCAGGCGCCGGAGGCTCTAAATCGACGAAGGTGGTGCCACCGGTCGACGGAGTGGCGGAGGTCACGAAGGCGGCCCGAGCGTTGCCGTTGTCAGGCAAACGCGTCGCCGACTTCGCCACCAATATTAGTGTGGACGACTATCTTGGTGGTAAGTCGTTGGCTCTATATATTTTTTTTATTTATTCGTTGGTACGTCGCAGGGTCGGGCGAAGGCCAACTTGCTATGGTTGCGCCTGCCGCAGTGCCGAAGGCGAAGGGCGGGGCTCTTAGCGCCGGAGGCGAGGTGTCGGCCCTCGCGGTTGTCAGGGATGAGGCGGGCGCTGCGTCCCGCCGGCTAAAGGAGGTGACGGAGGCGCTAAATCAGGTCCACTGAGCTGGACTTCGTTTTTTTAGTCGGCTTGCTGGGGCCACGGTCTTACGATTGCTCTGCAGGTGGCTGACTTCGCTAGCCGCACAGCGTCGGGGGCCCTCACGGCAGCTGTGGCTGCCGAAGTCGAGAGACTTCGGACACAACATGCTGACGCCGTCCGTGAAAAATCGGCCGCCGACAGCAAGTGTCGCAAGCTGGCGGACAAGGTGGCCACGCTGGAGGGAGAGAAGGCTGACCTCCGGCGCCAGTTGGCGGGGGAGAGGAGAGAGACTAACGAGGCCCTTGTCAAGGCGCAGGCTGCGCAGGCGGAGGCTAACCTGGCACGGGCGGAGGGCAATCTTGCCAGGGAGCGCGCCGAGCAGCTGCAGGAGCGGCTCACCGCCCTGGAGAGCCGCGTGGAGAGGGCCGAGGCCGTGTCGCGCGCGGAGGCAGAGCGGACGCGCCAGCTGCTTATAGATACATACCGTGGGCTGGGCGCGAGGACCGGTGATTTCGAAGTGCCGGACCGAGAGCCCGGACTTCGCTGCCTGGAGTGAGTGCAGGAGGAGTTGCAGGCACTCCCCACTATCGTGGAGGGGTTATGGCGTATGCCTCCCTGGTCACCTGCGTGGGGGCGAGGAACGCGCTCTCCCGTGAAGGGTGCCGGCACTTCGAGGTCTTCGACCAAGCCGATGAAGATTTTGAGCGAGATATCTTTAAGGTTGAGGACCCCATAGTGAAGGAATCCGCCGGAGCCATCTACGACCGGATGTGGGGTCCGCACGGTCGCGAGGTGGTCAAGGAGCGGGCCGAGTCGGCGAGGGCTCAGGTAACGTTTTCGTTTGTTTGGTGTTTGTTGGATGTAGGTTGTGTGTGTGTTTGATGAATTTTGTGTGTTTTGTCTTAGGCGGCGCGTGGCGAGAGGGTCGACGACTTCGGGGCGTTGAACAGCATGCTGTCTGACCCGGAGTCGGCCCCGGCGGAGGCCGTGTCTGGGGTCGCCCTGGAGCCGACCCCGGAGACTGCGGGAGACGCGTCGGGTGCCCCCGCATCCGCAGCGGCCGGTGAAAACGTGCCCCCAGAGGTCGCCGAATGCGCGCCTGATGCCTCCGCAGCTGCTGCGCCGAGTGCTGAAGATCCCGCGGCAGTGGCGGCGGAGACAACAGCGGAAGCAACGGTGGAGCCAACGGCGGAGGCTCCCGCAACGTTAGGGCCTTCGCAGGTGGCGTAGTGGGTGTAGAGGGTTGGGGAAATTTGTATATGTTGCTGAATTTTGGTTGCTGCGCAGGTTCAAGATTTTGGGCCTGCGCACGCAACCGCTACTACTAAATTTTTGGCGGCTTCGACCGCGGAAGATGGTAATGAATGTGGTGGATCTGCATCTGAGTTTTTTGATTGTGCTGACTCTGGGAGCTCGGTTGAGTGGACTGAGGAGTCGTCGGAGGAGGACTTGGACTACTTTGCGGCCTTGGATGTGGCTGCGGCGGAGGCTTCGCCGCACGTCGCGGACGCAGGAGATGTGCCAGGTCCTAGCACCGGGCGACGACGACGAAGGGCGGTTGCGAAACGTAGAGTTAGTGGGGCGGAGGGGGCTCGGCTTCGTGTGAGTGGGGCTGGCCGGCAGGAACTGTTGTCTTTGCCGGCCGCCTTGAATACAGGTGAAGGGGAACTGCGAAGTCTTTTTGCGGGTGAGGAGCTTAGGATAATGTTGTTTAATTATAGGGAGATAGGAATTATTCCTAAGGTTGAGCCGATGTAGAGTGTGGTGCCCTCGCTTGTATATGTGTAGAGGCTTGTATGATGAAGTTGTGTGCCCTCGCTTGTCTATGCCTGCGAAGGCGTTGTGTACTTTGTCTGGTTTGTTTTGTTGTGCTGTGCTGGTGCGATTATAGTTGGTCTTGGCGCGGACGGTTTGATGTTGTCGTTTCTGCCTTTGTTGTGCTAGTCCGGTTGCACCCTTAGGTGTCTTCTGCACGGACGGTCTTTGCGGTAGGCTTCGGTTTTTTCGCACTTGTTGTGCTAGTCCGGCTGCACCCTTAGGCGACTTCTGCGCGGATAGTCTTCGCGGTAGACCTTGGTTTTTTTTTGCACTTGTTGTGCTGGTTCGGCTGCACCCTTAGGCGACTTCTGCGCGGATAGTCTTCGCGGTAGACTTCGATTTTTTCACACTTGTTGTGCTGGTCCGGCTGCACCCTTAGGCGACTTCTGCGCGGATAGTCTTCGCGATAGACTTTGATTTTTTCGCACTTGTTGTGCTGGTCCGGCTGCACCCTTAGGCGACTTCTGCGCGGATAGTCTTCGCGGTAGACTTTGATTTTTCGCACTTGTTGTGCTGGTCCGGCTGCACCCTTTGGCGACTTCTGCGCGGATAGTCTTCGCGATAGACTTCGATTTTTTCGCACTTGTTGTGTTGGTCCGGCTGCACCCTTAGGCGACTTCTGCGCGGATAGTCTTCGCGATAGACTTCGATTTTTTCGCACTTGTTGTGCTAGTCCGGCTGCACCCTTAGGCGACTTTTGCGTGGATTTGTCGCACGCGAGGGTGGCTAGCGCTTAGCCTCGCGGTGACCTCGTATTGGTCGAATGTCGAAGGCCGTCGTCGCGGTCTTTTTTCGACGTATGTTTTTGCGGGGGATTTTCACACATATATTACATGGCTCCGCCTCGTTAAAAACCTCACCCCCGGGAGGAAAAGAGTGCGGGCCGGTACAAGATTGTTTTTGCGAATTACAAGGGCGAAATTAGCCCTGAGGATTCAAACAAAAAATTTGCGGAGGTTGTCGATGTTCCAGGAGTGCTCCAGGTCCTCGCCGTTTGGCGTTGTGAGCCTGTAAGCGCTGGGGGAAGCTTTTGTCTTGACTATAAAGGGGCCCTCCCACTTGGGCTCCAGCTTGCCCTTGGACTCCGTCCGAGCTGTTCGGACGAGTACGAGGTCCCCCTCGCTGAACTCCCTCGGGATGACTGTGTGGTCGCGCCATGCTTTGGTCTGGGCTTGGTATTTGTTTAGGGCCTGTAGGGCGAAGACTCGGTCTCCGTCAATGAGATCCTTTGAAGTTGGCTCGTCCACGTCGGGGACGGCTGACGGAACTGTTCGCGGGGACCCATGCTTTATTTCTTGCGGGGTCATGGCCTCCGATCCGTATAGAAGGCGGAAGGGAGTAAACCCGGTCGCCCTGCACTCAGTCGTGTTTAGTGCCCAGACTGCCTCAGGTAACAAATCGGTCCATCTGCCCTTTTTTCATCAATGAGCATTTTCTTGACAGCTGTGAAAATTTTTCCGTTGGCGCGTTCCACGACCCCGTTGGACTGCGGATGATAGACTGAGGCGAAGGCAAGCTTGGTGCCAACGGAGAAACAAAAATCCTTGAAGTCTTGGTTGTCAAACTGCTTGCCGTTGTCAACTGTTAGTTCGGACGGTACTCCGAAGCGGCAAACAATGTTCTGCCAGAAGAATTTTTGGGCAGTCTTTGATGTTATTGTAGAAACAGCCCGCGCCTCGATCCATTTGGTGAAGTACTCGACAGCGACGAAGGCGAACTTAAGGTTCCCCTGAGCGGTGGGCAGGGGCCCGACAATGTCCAGGCCCCAGCGCTGGAGAGGCCATGTATGGGCGATCAGCTTTGTATACTGCGAGGGGCTGCCTGACCTTGGAGAAAACTTCTGGCAGGCTTCGCAGGACCGTGTGACCCGATTTGCGGCGCAGATCATTGCGGGCCAGTAAAAGCCCTGGCGGATCACCTTAGCAGCTAGGGCCCTTGGCCCTGCGTGTGAGCCGCATGTGCCACTGTGGACTTCACGTAAGATCTGCATGCCTTCGGCTTCGGTGACGCACTTAAGCATTGGCTGACTGACCCCTTTTTTGTAGAGTTGGCCTTCAATCAGTGCGAAGTCTCGGCTTCGATGTCTGAGGCGCTTGGCCTCACTGATGTCGGCTGGATGATAATACCCCTGTAGGAACAGGGTTATTGGTGCCCGCCAGTCTTCGGTCATGATAAGGTTGACTATGCAGTGGCCCTCGCTGTCATTGGTTATTTGGAGCCCTTCGGGGCTCCGGACAGCTGGCGTGCCGATGACATGAAAGAACACGTCGGAGGGCAGAGTTTCGCCCCTGGCGGCAGCCTTGGCCAATGCGTCGGTCTCTTCATTCTTGGCCCGATCCACATGCTGCAAGGTGAACCCCTTGAATTGCCTCTCGAGACTTCGGATGGCCGCGAGGTACTGCATGAGCGCGGGGTCCTTTGCTGCATAGTCTTTCTCGACTTGGCCGGCAACTACCTTGGAGTCTGTTTTAATGATGCAGGTGGTGACTCCGAGGGCCCTTAGCTTGCGGAGGCCGAGGATGACTGCTTCGTATTCTGCTATATTATTTGTGCATCTGTCGGATTCCAGATTGAAGCTGAGGCGTGCTGCATATCTATGCTTGACACCGACTGGTGAGGTGATGACTGCAGCGACGCCTGCCCCCGCATGGCACCATGCGCCATCGCAATGGATCGTCCAAATCTTCTCTATGGACGGGTCTGGCTGTGTTGTTGGCCCAGTCCAGTCGACGACGAAGTCTGCTAGGACTTGAGACTTGATGGTTGTCCTGGGCTCGAAGCAGATGTGGTAGCCGGAGAGTTCGGCCGCCCACTTGGCAATCCTCACCGATGCCTCTGGGTTTCTGAATAATTCGCCGAGTCCCCTGTTTGAGGTGACTCGGACCTTGAATGCTTCGAAGTAATGGCGCAGTTTGCGCGACGACATGACGACTGCGTAGGCAATCTTCTCCAGCTCTGTCATGTTGCACTTGGACGGTGTCAGCACTTCGGAGACATAGTACACGGGGCACTGCCGGACCACGCCCTCGACAGTCTTCTCCTGCACTAGTGCCGCGCTGACCGCATGTGGCGAAGCCGCGACGTAGAGCAGCAGGGGGAGCGAGGGGTCGGGGCTGGTAAGGACGGCCAACTCTGTCAGGTACTGTTTTAATGAGGCGAAGGCCGCCGCCTGCTCTGGTCCCCAGGCGAAGTCTTTTGCACCACGAAGTGTCTTGAGGAAGGGGAGACTTCGCTCGGCGGACCTGGAGATGAATCTGTTGAGAGCGGCGAATCTGCCTGTCAGGCGCTGGACGTCCCTGACGGACTGCGGAGGCGTCATGTCTAAGATGGCCTGAATCTTGGTTGGGTTGGCCTCGATGCCGCGGTGTGATACCAGGTAGCCCAATATTTTGCCTTGGCGAACGCCGAAGACGCACTTTTCTGGGTTTAGGCGGAGTTGTGCGTCTCGCATGTTCGCGAATGTTTCGACGAGGTCGGCGAGGTGGTCCTCCTTGCTCTTGCTGGCGACGACAATGTCGTCCACATATGTGAATATGTTTCTGCCAACTTGCCCTTCGAGCACTGTTTTGGTAAGCCTGGAGAAGGTGGACCCGGCGTTCTTGAGTCCCTCCGGCATTCTGATGAAGCAATATGTGCCGAAGGGTGTTATAAAGCTGGTGCTAGCCTTGTCTTCTTCCTTCATGTATATCTGGTGGTAGCCGGAGAAGCAATCGAGGAGGGACATGACTTCGCATCCGGCCGCGCTATCGACTATTTTGTCGATCCGCGGCAACGGGAAATTGTCCTTTGGGCAGGCTTTATTGAGACTGGTGAAGTCGATGCACATTCGCCACTTCCCGCTCTTTTTCTGCACCATCACGACATTGGAGAGCCATGTGGGGTAAGCCACCGGCTCGATGAATTTGGCTTCCAGGAGGCGGTGCACTTCTGCCTTGGCGGCCTCCGTCTTCTCGTCGGACATCTTGCGAAGCCGCTGCTTTTTCGGCCGTACCGAAGGGTCGATTCCCAGACTGTGCTCAATTATTGAACGGCTAACCCCGACCAGATCGAGGGCCGACCAGGCGAAGACATCTTTGTTCTTGGACAGGCAGCAGAGGAGCTTCTCTTCTTCATGCGAAGTAAGGTCTTCGCTGATAATGACTGTCTGCCTGGGCGTGGCCTGGTCGAGGGGGACAGTCTTGGTCCCGTCGTTGCTCTACAGCTGTGCCTTGTCGTGCTGCTTATTGGTTGGGCTGGCAGGCGCGGCGACCTCGCGTTGGGCCGTGAGGCAGTGCACGTTTCTTTGACCGGGCACGAAGTCTCGCTCTATGTTGCGCGCAGTCTGTTGATTGCCGAAGACTGTGATGACGCCTAACGGACCTGGTATCTTCATACATAGGTACAGTCCGTGAATGGCTGCTTCGAACTTATTGATGGAGCCTCGGCCCATGATGGCATTGTAAGGATATACCATGTCCACAATGTCAAAGGTTATTTGCTCGCTTCGGGCATTTTGCCGACGGGGAAGGTGCCCTTGCCGCCGAAGCCATACAACGGGTTGTCCGAAGGCTTAAGCAGGCTGTGGCTTATGCCCATGCGATCGAAGGCGTGGAGGAAGATGATGTCCGCCTGACTACCGTTGTCAACTAGGACTTTGTGCAGGTCCCAGCCTGCCACGCTGCAATTGATAACCATGGCGTCGCAGTGGGGGGCGCTGCGCAGGTCGACGTCTCGTGCGTCGAAGGTTAGCGGTATGTGGGACCACTTTGTCTGCACGACTGGGCCAGTGACGGCGACATGGTTGATGCTGCGGTAGTGGTCCCGCTTCTGCCGCTTGGTGTCGAAGTCAGTGCTGGACCCCCCAGTTATCATGTGGATGACTCCGCGATATGGTTGATCAGCGAAGTCTTCCTGCTTTGGGGCATGGGGGATGTTTTGATGTTGCTGGTGTGGTGGTGGGGGTGGAGGAGGTACGATTTGTACTTCCTGATGGTGTTGGTAAGCGTGGTGCGGTGGATGCGGGGCGGGAGCGTGGATATATGGTGGAGGGGGTTGCTGGTAATTGTGCGCGACAATTCTGGGGTTGTCGGCTGGCTGCGCCCGTGCCATTCTGTCTCTGGTAGCCTTCGTTTCGGGGCAGTCTTTGGTTTGGTGAGCGCAATCTTCGCCATGGAAGAGGCAGTAGAATCGGCGCGGCAGCTGCGCACGCCCTCGGCCCCTACCACGAGTTCCATTTCCGCGGCCCTAGGGGGGATATTCCTGGTGACGAGGGGGTCAGCAGCGGGATGCTGGTTGGCGATGTTGTGCACTTGCTGCTGATTGCGGCCGTCTCGACTGGAGTCTGGCTGCGGAGTCCTTGTCCACGTGCGGCTGGACTGTGGAGCATCTTTTGGCTTCCTTTGGGACTCAATCTTGCGCTGGTGGAGCTCTTCGGATCTGGCATACTTTTCAAACAGCTGATATAACTCCTGGAGGTTCTTTGGCGGATCTCTGATGCAGTGGCTGTAAAGGACGCCGGCGCGAAGGCCACTGATAGCATAGTGGATGGCAATCTAGTCATCGACTGAGGGCAGCTGTGATTTGAGTGTTAAAAATTTGCGGTAATACTCCCTCAGAGTCTCCTTTTCCAGCTGCTTGCAGAGCGAGAGTTCGGCCAGGGCGTCGGTGTCTGGGCGGTACCCTTGGAAGTTGAGCAGGAACTTGTCCCGGAGACTTCTCTAGGAATCAATGGACAGCGAAGGCAACCTGGTGAACCAGGTGAGTGCTGGGCCCTCGAGGGCGATGATGAAAGACTTCGCCATTGTGGCGTCGTCCCCTCCGGAAGATGCAACGGCGACCTGATAACTCATTATGTATTGAGCCGGGTCGGTGCTGCCGTTGTACTTGGGATAGGTCCCTGCCCGGAAGTTAGCTGGCCAAGGCGTCACTTGCAGGTGTGGCGCCAGGGGACTTCGCTCATCGAGATAGTTGACCCCTTGGAATGGCGCGGTGTGCGGGAAGGTGTGGTCGCGCTGGGGGAAACGCGGGTCCTCCGGTTGCGCGTGGTGTTGCAGGGGTGGCCCATGGTGCAAGCCGAGGTGGCCTTCGCGCGTGTCTTCGAGTTGTGCGCGCTGCTGGAGGGGTGGCTCGTGCTGCAGGCCGAGGTGGCCTTCGCGCTGCATCAGCGCAATCTCCCGCTCGAGTTTCTAGGCCTTCTGCTCTTCGTCGCGTATCATTTGCTGCACTTTGGCTAGTGCGGACACGCGCTGGCGCTTGGCCTCCAGTATCTCCTTCTGCCTCTGGAGATTGCGGTTCTTGAGGCGTAGGGCGCGCAGCTGTAGCTGTTCTTCTGCTGAGACGCCGAGGACTTCACCGTCCTCGGTGAGGTCCGCGCCCTCCAGTGGTGCGAAGCCTGTGGGTGGCTACGGTTGTCCTTCAGGGCCGCAGGTGCGGAGAATGTCGTCTTCGCAGGTGCGGGGAACATCGTCTTCAGTGGCCTCTTGGTGGGTGGATTGGGTGAGGGCGAGGGCCTTGCCCTTTCTTGCGGCGAGCAGGGCTGCCTTCGCAGCCTCGTCAGCCTTCGGGTTAGCTCTCTTAGGTGCCATCGCGGGTGGTTTTCTCGTAGCACGAACGGTGGGCACCAAATGTTGGAACTTGCTCTCAGTTGCAAGGGGATCCAACGAGGGTGAACAGTGACGTCAACAGAGTTCTCGCGTTAGATGGCAATAGCTCTGTTAATCTGCCCTCTCACGGGCACTGTGCAGGGGTATTTATAGGTACCTGAGCGCGCAGCGCCTTGAGCTAAGGACGCATGTGCCCTCAGCTACCTAGATTATCCCCAGAATATTCCCATAAAGCGGGGTTACAGACCGCAATTACAGGGATGCCTTTACAAATTAGGCCCGTAACGCACTGTAACACCCCGGGTGTTACTCAGGGTGTCCACCCCAGGGTTACCCCTTTCAACCCATTATTACATGAAGATTTGTATGGGCCAAGTACCTCAAACTTTGGATTCAAGGTCCTAATCAAGTGAAAAATATCTTGGAAATCATGTCCTAGCTTGTCATGCACATCTAAGTGGGGATTTCCCAAGACCCTAAAGCAAACCCCCCATGGGCAATAGGAACCCCAATTGAAGCTATGATCAAAAAAATCATGTAAACCTTATGATCATGGTTTGGGCCAAATATAAAAGTTGTAACATACTTCATAACCTACAGTTAATAGTAAGGAAGTACCCCCAAAAAGTTTTCAGAAAAGTCCTAAAAAGTTCACCTAAGGTTCAGCACAAGGGAGAATTCAGTTTTTGCCTAAGTACAAAAACTAACCCTTGCACAAAGATTCCACATGTTCACCTTAATCCAATTTTCAAAACCCTTCGACCCAATTGACAAAGTGGCGCCAAATTAACCCTAGAACACCCTGGAAAGAGATGACACCTACCCTAGGGCGCTAGACACGACTTGACACCACTTTTGTCTCGGTTCGGACCTAGCTGACACAGCAAACTTCTTCCCTCTCTATCTCCCTACCCCGACCATATCTCGACTTGGAACTCACAGCAAAAAGGTAGGATATGGAGCAGAGAAGCGACCGTACACAGTGACTTTGCCAAGATACGCACGCTATGGTGCTCTAATCCGCCGTTGAACCATGGCAGAAGCAAGCTTCCACGTGTTCGACGCGAGCTGACATCCGGGGGGGGCGCTCAGAGCACGCCCGTGCGCGAACCCCCGCGCGCCCGCGGCCGCCCGTGACCACGCCCGCGCCATGGCTATAAAGCCCCCCCCAGTGCTCGGCTGCCTTCCCCGTGGCCTCCTCCGTACCTCGCCTGACTTACCCGAGCCAGCCATTAGCTCCGGCGACCTCCCCGCGACCCGCCAGTGCCGCCCAAGAGCAACCACCGTGGCCAGCCCCTTTTCCGTCCTCCTCCGTTTGATCCAAGCCCTCAGATAGCTTCCTGGTGAGGCCGTGAGACTTGCTCAAGCTTGACCCGGGGGCCCGCGTCACCGGAGTAGCTCAATCGTGCTCACCGGAGTTCGAGAACCCGCCGGCGCACGTGGACCGGGTAAGCCTCTGCACCGATTTCCAATTCGTTGCGCGCATGGCCTCTACATCACCCCGTGGTGGCCAGGGTAGCTCCGACCACCTCCGACGCCGACCCGCACACCGACGTGACCGTCGCGACCTCCCGGACGTCACTGACCACCCCGCCGGAGCTCTTCTGCCACCGGTAAGCCCCACCGCCATAATCTATGTCGCGGGTACTGTTTAAGTCAGTCAGGGAGCGCGGGTTAGATTTCGGTTAGGTCCAGGGGGTTTTGTGTAATGTCAGTGACCCATGCCAATAGTGGACCGAGGACTGTTTTGTGAGAAAAGAAAGAGATAAACCCCAGGGGCCTCAGCGTAAACCTGTTTTCTTTTCCATTTTCGAATTTATTTTTCTTTTGTTATGACAGATAACTAAATAAATGCATAACTTGAAGAATAATCATCCAAAAATGTTCAAACCAATTTTGCTAGATTCTGGAAATTATGAACTATCAGATAAAAATAATAAAACCCATGGTTTCTGTATTTCTTTCTGAAGTTTTAAATTAAATAAGAAAACTACTCAAAACTCAATATTAGAAGGAAAAATAGGAATATTGTTTGACCAGGGTTAGAAAAATTTTGAGAAGTTTGTATCTACCTACTAAACCAAATAAAAATGTTAAACCTCTCTGTCCACTCCATTAAGTTAGTTTTTACCCCTTATTCCATAATATGCTTAAAGATAAGAAAAATAGAAAATGTAATTTAAACCATGAACCAGAGAGCACCCCTATTTTTGTTAGGATACTTATTTAATGTAGTTCACTGGAAAAATATATCATACCCTGGTTTAGTATAAAATAAGAAGGATACCTTTTAAATTAATAAAATAAGGATAACTTAGAAAAACCCTACAAAATAACCCTAAGGCAAAGACACCCCAAACTTTGGGATAACTAATGTTTGGTTATTATGAACAGAGGAAAAATACAAAATCTGTTGTTTGATATTTTTCAAATGACAAGTTAGTTATAAGCACCTTTTTGGCATTAAACCTTAGAAAATCACAATTAAATAATCACCAATTAACTTTCTATGGATTTTGGAACAGAGGTTTAGTATTACTGTTAGATCCCAACAAAAATGACCCTTAGGAAGAAACTCAACTCTAATGGTGAGGTGTAGTGTAAAGTGGCCCATTTTACACCACCCTTGTTATTTTTTGTCTAAAGCATAGCCCTTATAGTTTAAGCCTCAAATTCCTAAAACCAGCTAGGATAGCCAATGGCAACCCACTGCAATTTTTACAGAATTTTTGGAAATTATTAACCCACTGTCATAGTTCAAACCTACACTAAAAACCATAAGTAGAAATTAAAGAAAGGAAAATAAATACTGGTAATTAGTGTCACCCTAAAACCCTTATAACATTTTCCATTGAAATGTGTAAGAACAATGCAAATCCACTATATTATCCTCAACAAAGACCTAAACCTAGGAGTGATAAGCATAAACCACTAAAGGCCCCGTATGACCCGGAAACCCTAAGTTTTTCCTTAACTTAGTTCTTTTTGCATAATGTTATTAATCCTGCATAATTATAACATACATGTTCATTGCATTCGATAGACTGTAATCTTGCTGACGGAGAGTACGTCCTCGTGCCGGAGCAAGGAGCTGCTCAGGAGGTAGCCCCAGACCCAGCACCAGAGCCTGCACCAGAGGACCTGCCTGCCCCTGCTTTGGAAGGCAAGCCCCGGTTTATGCATAACCTGTTATTTATGCTATTTTACTTCACTTAATGATTGTAGGATTGACTGTGCACTTAGGTGTAGGAGTTGATTGAAACCCTAGTTGCATGAACTCAGGATTCCTTTTTGAGATGGATACTAGTATGCTAGGTCGAGTAGCTGCTTTACTAATTAGGGATCTCGGTAGAAGTCGAGTGATTTTTCTAGCACTCGCGCGAGGTCTGGAATTGGTTGTACCCACTTTTCTTATCACATTGATAGTTGGTTGGTGGACACGGATCCATGGGGATACGTGGTCTATGAGGTAAAATGGGAATAAGGATTAACGTGCGGATACCTGTGTCAAGCGTTTGAACGTACTAAACATATGCCGAGAAATATGGTAAATCGGTAAGCCTAGTACCTGAGTGAACCTGGCAGTGGACATATCCCCTCACGCGACCTGAGACGTGGTCTCCCATTCCGGTTATGGTGGGTACAAGTGCGGTCACTGCACGACGGCCAGTCGGGGTCAGTGAGGCATTGTACGCCAAGGCGGTGAGCCCTGATCTGCTGACGGGGAATCGATGGGGACGGTTGATATGTGTGGGGACAGAGTGCCTCGCCATGTCGTGTGTTTAGGTTTACCTTGCAAGGATAAAAACTCGATTCGAATCGTCTGCTTCTCGCAGCTAATGAGACTGCTTGATCCATTGTACTGCATTGAGTAACAAGTGAAAATATGATGAGTTGATATAAGATGTTGATTGCTAATAATGTTTGCTACTATGTATGAGTAGATAGTACACATTTAGCCTTAAGAGAGTCACACTTAAATTGACAAAGTTAAAACTTGACTTAGAAACTCAGCTAGTGCTTTTGGCAACCAGACCCCACAGCCAAACAGCTGCATGTCTAGAGGTAGAGGAGTAGACTCCTCACACCGGGTAAGTCTAGCTGAGTATTAGTATACTCAGCCTTGCTTGTGGCATAATTTTTACAGGTTCTCTAGAGGACATGGTCGCTGGAGTGACTTGGCCGTCCACCTTACCACCGGGTTGGACTGGTGAGTGGGACCCTGCCTCGGCTGAGGAGGAGCATGAGGAGTGATGGGACAGGCTTCCCCATCTCTCTATTTATTTACCGTTAGTTTATTTCCGCTGCACTTCGAAACAATGATGGTCACTTTTGCAAAAACTCCGATGATGATGATGATGTAATAATTTAATACTCTGACATGTATGGTTTTATGCTTTATTGTATTTGCTCTGTGACTCACCATCGAGTGAGAGTGTGGTACTTGATCCTGTCAGTGGCCGTGTCGGACTAGATCCGAGGGATTGACGAGTTATTCCCATTTAAGTGTGGTCTAGCCTCTAAGGCAGGGCTTAGGCACTTAAGTTGGAATAATTCGGGCAGTTCCGCCACAGCTGGTATCGGAGCTTGTACCACCACAGAGGAATCAATAAAACATGAATGCCATCCTTTTTCTAAAGTAAAATTTGATAGAAACAATGTCGGATAGATCGTAGGACGAGCAGGATAGACCTAGGACGTGAAGCCTTAGGATGATAGAAGGGTAGCTAGGTGGCTAAGTGACTAGGCCCTACAGGCCACTTTTTACAGGATGGGAGTTCTTCCCTATTCCTTTTATCTTCTTGAGAGGTCGTTCAGGACGAGCATGCCTGCATTCTTAATTAAGCAAATGGATAACTGAGTAAAAGGACTTAAAAACAAGATAACAACCAACTAGGTCCCCAGTGCCTTTTTCTTTTAACTAAAGACAGGCTGAGTTTTATTTTCCTTGTTCTTTTTGTAATTCTTTTTCTTTTACTTACGCTTAACCGTACACAGATGACTTCCCATGGATCCTCCGATGACGGAAATGCACTGACCCACACTGACGGACTTGCACGAGAGGGTTTTCCCCGCATCTTGTGGGAGGTACTTCAGGGGGCCGGATACTTGACACCCCCTCAGTACATGGTGCAGCAATTTGAGAAGCACCGGGTGCCTCGCTGTAGGGTGAGGATGATCTTGGAGCCTCATCCCCTGCAGCCAGGCTGGCGTTCTCTGGACTCCGAGTCTTTCGGATACCGGGCAGAGGACACGATCGAGGCAATCGCTCTGCACGGGTTGACGACTTTTTGCGGGTTTCATCCCTTGGAGCTCTCTACCCACCCCATTGGGTTGTTCCCCGCGGAAAAGGAGGACGACCCGATGTGGAAGGATCGGGTGGAGCATGCCAAGGACATCTGGGCTCTCTACCCAGGCCACACGGCTCACTTGTCGGTGCGATGCATGAACGCCCTGTATCGTCTGCAAGTGATGCGTGGGGAGGCAATGTCTCATTTGATGGCACTGCTAGAGGCGACCAAGATCACCTTGGACAACAGGGAGGAGCTCGTGGTTGACTTGTCCCAGGAGCTGGTAGAAAAAGATTTGCTAGTGGAGCAGCTGTCTGATGAGATTCATGAGTTGGAGGAGCTAGTGGGCACCAGGGAGAACACCATCGAGGTTTTAGAGGATCAGCTCATTAACACTCAGCAGCAGCTTGCTGAGGCTAATGAGCACCTGGACATGCATCACCAGGAGATCCAGGACCAGGAGGCCAACGAGGACGTCGACATCGAGGGAGGAGATGAGCCTGCCTCCAGTGTAGACACTGGTGGCTCGGGAAGACCACCTTCCCCCGAGTCGAGTGCGGCCTCATTTGCTCACTAGATGTTCAGAGTAGAGTTAGACGTTGGTGATGGTAGGACTCCTCGCGGCTAGCTTAGCTTTTGCGCCTTTGGGGTACTAAGCTAGATAGAGTTGAGTCATTTTGGGACCAATCGATGTAATCGTGCTAAACTCTCTTGGAAGCTTGTTTAATGGATGCTAATATCAGTTTAAATTTGGAAAGAAGAATTTGTGACTTTTAAAAATCTTTATGTTGAAGTTGGAGTCTATCATGTTGTTTTAACTTTTTCTCCGCGATAAATCTTGAACTTGGAGATGTGGTGTTAAGCATGTATGTGGCTTTTCAGATGGCCGGGAGGCAGCGTCGTGGCCAGAATGAGCACGTTCCTCCACCGCCACCGCCTCCCACTCTGCAGGAGCTCATGGCTCAGCAGAATGAGATCTTGAGGCAGCTGGCTCAGCGTCAGCCACCACCACAGCACTATGGTGGTGGAGACCATCAGCGTCACCCTGCGGCGGCTACCTATCAGGAGTTCCTCAGCACCCAGCCTCCATTGTTCACAAGGGCAGAGGACCCACTTGATGCAGATGTATGGTTGCGGGTGGTGGAATCCAAATTCCCACTGCTCCATGGAGCTTGCTCAGAGGTCGCCAAAGTCAGGTTTGCCACCCAGCAGCTTCGCGGACCCGCAAGGACTTGGTGGGATCATTTTCTTGCTATGCAGCCAGAGGACCGAGAGGTGGAGTGGAGGGAGTTCAAGGCAGCTTTCAGAGGACACCATATACCAGCCGGGATCATGGACCGGAAGCTCAATGAGTTTTTGGCACTCACTCAGGGCAACAGGACAGTGTTGCAGTATGCCCAGGCCTTTAATGACTTGTGCCAGTATGCTGGATACCATGCAGACACGGACGAGAAGAAGAGGGACAGGTTCAGACGGGGGCTCAGCACCAAGCTCTGTGATCGTCTCAACACCGTCAGGGCCAACAGCTACAATGAGTTGGTCAACATGGCTATCTCCCAGGAGGACTGCATTATAGCTCGACAGGCAGAGAAGAAGAGGAAGACCCCTGTGGCGGGACCCTCAGCTCAGCCACAGCGCTTCAGGATTGTGTCCGACACGCAGAACAGGGGACCTCAGCAGCAGCAAGGGAGATGGGTGATCAGACCACCGCAGCAGCAGCAGCAGGCACCCAACCGCACCCAGTTTCCAGCTCAGAGGAACAATCAGCAGCAGCAGTACCGCCAGGCAAATGACAACAGGTGTTTCACCTGTGGTAACACTGGGCATTATGCCAAGAATTGCCCCAGGAATCAGCAGAGGCAGGGGCAGAATGTTAATCAGAACCAAGGGAAGAGGCAGAAGGTGCAAGTGAGGCAGGGCAGGCTGAACTTCACCACCATGGCTGATATTCCAGAGGGAGCACCCGTCATGACTGGTATCTTTACAGTTTTAAATTATCCTGCTATCACTCTTTTTGATTCTGGTGCATCACATAGCTTTATTAGTGCCAAATTTAGTGCCAAGTGTCAATTGCCCTTTCACCACACCCACGGGGGTATCACCATTTCAACACCAGGAGGCAGGATTGCCACCAATCAAATCAACAAGAATGTGCCTCTAAAGTTTGGTAGTTTGATAATTAAAACCAACCTTCTTATCTTGGGGCTAGATAGTGTGGATATCATATTGGGAACTGATTGGTTGACCAAACATCAGGCAGTGATTGACATTGCGGCTAGGGCCATCGAAGTGCACTCACCAACCTGTGGTGAAATCACATTATATTTGCCCGACCAGGGTTGTACCCGTTCTTGTGCCTATATCATGACAGAATCCCCAGTAAGGAAGATCCCAGTAGTCTGTGACTACCCCGACGTTTTTCCGGATGAATTGCCAGGAATGCCACCTGACAGAGACATTGAGTTTGCAATTGAATTGCAACCCGGGAATGCTCCTATCTCTAAGAGACCCTATAGGATGCCTCCCGCGGAATTGGCAGAATTGAAGAAGCAATTGCAAGAGTTGTTGGACAAGGGGCTTATTCGTCCCAGTACTTCACCATGGGGATGTCCCGCCTTATTCGTGAAGAAAAAGGATGAGAGTTTGAGGATGTGTGTTGACTACCGCCCTCTCAATGCGGTGACTATCAAGAACAAATACCCATTGCCCCGCATTGATGTTCTTTTTGATCAGTTGGTAGGAGCCAAGGTATTCTCCAAGATAGACCTTCGCTCAGGCTACCATCAGATCAAGATCCGTGCCAGCGATATTCCCAAGACGGCCTTCTCTACCAGATATGGGCTGTATGAGTTTTTGGTGATGTCTTTTGGGCTGACCAATGCCCCGGCTTATTTCATGTGCTTGATGAACTCAGTATTCATGCCAGAGCTGGACAAGTTCGTGGTCATTTTCATTGATGATATTCTGGTCTATTCCAAGAATGAAGACGAGCATGCTGAGCATTTACATATCGTGCTTCAACGACTGCGCGATCATCGTCTCTATGCTAAATTGTCTAAGTGTGAATTCTGGCTAAAGGAAATAAAATTCTTGGGTCACACAATTTCTCAGGAGGGGATATCAGTTGACCCTGAGAAAGTGCAAGAAGTGATGAACTGGAAACCTCCAACTACAGTGAGACAGATTAGGAGTTTTCTGGGATTGGCAGGGTACTACCGACGATTTATTCCGGATTTCTCCAGAATTGCCAAGCCAATGACTGAACTATTGAAGAAGGGAGCCAAGTTCACGTGGAGCCAGAAGTGCGAAGATGCTTTTCATACACTGAGGCAGCATTTGACAACAGCCCCAGTGCTGGCTCAACCCGATAACACTAAGCCCTTCGAAGTTTATTGTGATGCTTCTGGTACAGGATTGGGATGTGTCTTGATGCAAGAGAACAGAGTGATTGCTTATGCTTCCCGAGCACTCAGACCCCATGAGCAGAACTACCCTACACATGATCTGGAGTTGGCAGCTGTGGTTCATGCTCTCAAGATATGGAGACACTACCTGATGGGAGCTCACTGTAACATCTACACGGATCACAAGAGTCTCAAATACATCTTCACTCAGGCAGATCTGAACATGAGGCAAAGGAGATGGTTAGAGTTAATCAAGGATTATGATTTGGAAGTACATTACCATCCGGGCAAGGCCAATGTTGTGGCAGATGCCTTGAGCAGAAAGGCCCAGTGCAATTGTATGAACATGGATGCAAGAGTCACCACCCTGTGCGATGAGTTGTGTAAGCTGAACCTGGAAGTTGTCCTTTCCGGTGAATTAAGTTATATCGCGGTGGAGCCCACATTGCAAGAGCAAATAGTTCAGGCACAGATTGGGGATAAGGGTGTTCAGGTTATCAAAGATATGCTCAAGCAAAAGGCAGAAAAATACAAGTGTTTCCGACAGGACAGCAAGGGAATTCTATGGTTTGGAGATCGATTGGTTGTTCCTAAGGACCCTGAACTTAGAAAGAAGATACTGGATGAAGCTCACCTTTCCAAATTCTCCATGCACCCTGGTAGCAACAAGATGTACCATGATCTTAAACCTTTTTACTGGTGGACCAGAATGAAGAGGGAAATTGCCAAGTACATCTCCGAGTGTGACACTTGCCAGAGAATAAAAGCTAGTCACTTGAAGGCAGCAGGCCCTCTGCAACCCCTTCCCATACCATCTTGGAAATGGGAGGACATTTGCATGGACTTCATAGTGGGATTACCCAATACCTCCAGGCACCATGATTCTATTTGGGTCATTGTGGACAGATTGACCAAAACTGCTCATTTCTTGCCAGTGCACACCACCCACAAGACAGAGAAGTACGCAGAAATTTATGTTGATCAGATAGTAAGATTGCATGGTATCCCAAAGACCATTATATCTGACAGAGGAGCACTGTTTGTGGCACGCTTTTGGGAGAAACTGCAAGAAGCACTCGGGACCCACGTAATCCGAAGCTCAGCATATCACCCTCAAACCGATGGTCAGACAGAAAGGGTGAATCAGATTTTGGAAGACATGTTGCGAGCATGTGCACTACACTATGGAAAGGATTGGGACAAGTGTCTTTCCTTGGCAGGGTTTTCTTACAATAACAGCTATCAGTCCAGTCTAAAGATGGCACCTTTTGAGGCATTATATGGGAGAAGGTGTAGGACCCCACTAAATTGGTCTCAAGCAGGAGAAAGGGAAATTTTTGGGCCCGATTTGGTACTTGAAGCAGAAGCAAAGGTCAGAATTATCAAGAAGAACCTAGAAGCTGCTCAGGCCAGGCAAAAGAGTTATCATGACAAGAGGCGGAAGCCTCTATAGTTTGAGGTGGGAGATCATGTCTATCTTAAGATATCACCAACCAAGGGTGTCCAGAGATTCGGGATCAAGGGCAAGTTAGCCCCTCGTTACTTTGGACCCTATAAGATCAAGGCAAGTTGTGGACCCGTAGCTTACCAATTGGAATTGCCACCCCGTATGTCAGCAGTTCACAATGTGTTCCATGTATCTCAGCTGCGGAAATGTGTTCGTCTACCCACTGAAGTGCTACCGGAACCGGACATTGAGATAGAACCAGACTTGTCCTACCAAGAGTACCCCGTCAAGGTATTGGATCAAAAGGAGAGATCAACTCGGGCAAGATCAATCAGAATGTATAAGGTTCAGTGGAGTCACCATTCAACAGAAGAAGCTACATGGGAGACGGAGGATTTTCTACGCTCTCGCTTCCCCGACTTTCTGCCCAAAGGAGTCGGTATGTAACCCCAAAAACCCCACCCCCACCTGCCCTTTGAAGTCAATTATAAGAAAAACTTAGATAACAAGGATAGTCTAAGTTGTGGATTTAACTTAAGAAGGGCTTCCTTCTGAAGTTGCAAAGAGGATGACATTCGAAGAGCAGTTAATAAGAGAAACTTAAGTATAAAGGGAAAACAACACCAGCACACCTCCAAGCATCCCTCCAAGGGACTCTACCTGAAATCTCGGGACGAGATTCCTTTAAGGGGGGAGGGCTGTAACACCCCAGGTGTTACTCAGGGTGTCCACCCCAGGGTTACCCCTTTCAACCCATTATTACATGAAGATTTGTATGGGCCAAGTACCTCAAACTTTGGATTCAAGGTCCTAATCAAGTGCAAAATATCTTGGGAATCATGTCCTAGCTTGTCATGCACATCTAAGTGGGGATTTCCCAAGACCCTAAAGCAAACCCCCCATGGGCAATAGGAACCCCAATTGAAGCTATGATCAAAAAAAATCATGTAAACCTTATGATCATGGTTTGGGCCAAATATAAAAGTTGTAACATACTTCATAACCTACAGTTAATAGTAAGGAAGTACCCCCAAAAAGTTTTCAGAAAAGTCCTAAAAAGTTCACCTAAGGTTCAGCACAAGGGAGAATTCAGTTTTTGCCTAAGTACAAAAACTAACCCTTGCACAAAGATTCCACATGTTCACCTTAATCCAATTTTCAAAACCCTTCGACCCAATTGACAAAGTGGCGCCAAATTAACCCTAGAACACCCTGGAAAGAGATGACACCTACCCTAGGGCGCTAGACATGACTTGACACCACTTTTGTCTCGGTTCGGACCTAGCTGACACAGCAAACTTCTTCCCTCTCTATCTCCCTACCCCGACCATATCTCGACTTGGAACTCACAGCAAAAAGGTAAGATATGGAGCAGAGAAGCGACCGTACACAGTGACTTTGCCAAGATACGCACGCTATGGTGCTCTAATCCGCCGTTGAACCATGGCAGAAGCAAGCTTCCACGTGTTCGACGCGAGCTGACATCCGGGGGCGCGCTCAGAGCACGCCCGTGCGCGAACCCCCGCGCGCCCGCGGCCGCCCGTGACCACGCCCGCGCCACGGCTATAAAGCCCCCCCAATGCTCGGCTGCCTTCCCCGTGGCCTCCTCCGTACCTCGCCTGACTTACCCGAGCCAGCCATTAGCTCCGGCGACCTCCCCGCGACCCGCCAGTGCTGCCCAAGAGCAACCACCGTGGCCAGCCCCTTTTCCGTCCTCCTCCGTTTGATCCAAGCCCTCAGATAGCTTCCTGGTGAGGCCGTGAGACTTGCTCAAGCTTGACCCGGGGGCCCGCGTCACCGGAGTAGCTCAATCGTGCTCACCGGAGTTCGAGAACCCGCCGGCGCACGTGGACCGGGTAAGCCTCTGCACCGATTTCCAATTCGTTGCGCGCATGGCCTCTACATCACCCCGTGGAGCTCCTCGTGCACCTTAATTAAACTATACCGCCGTGGTTTGGCCGGAGCAGGAGCCGCCGACGACCCCCGCCGCCTGTGCTCGTGGCCAGGGTAGCTCCGACCACCTCCGACGCTGACCCGCACACCGACGTGACCGTCGTGACCTCCCGGACGTCACTGACCACCCCGCCGGAGCTCTTCTGCCGCCGGTAAGCCCCATCGCCGTAATCTATGCCGCGGGTACTGTTTAAGTCAGTCAGGGAGCGCGGGTTAGATTTCGGTTAGGCCCAGGGGGTTTTGTGTAATGTCAGTGACCCATGCCAATAGTGGACCAAGGACTGTTTTGTGAGAAAAGAAAGAGATAAACCCCAGGGGCCTCAGCGTAAACCTGTTTTCTTTTCCATTTTCGAATTTATTTTTCTTTTGTTATGACAGATAACTAAATAAATGCATAACTTGAAGAATAATCATCCAAAAATGTTCAAACCAATTTTGCTAGATTCTGGAAATTATGAACTATCAGATAAAAATAATAAAACCCATGGTTTTTGTATTTCTTTCTGAAGTTTTAAATTAAATAAGAAAACTACTCAAAACTCAATATTAGAAGGAAAAATAGGAATATTGTTTGACCAGGGTTAGAAAAATTTTGAGAAGTTTGTATCTACCTACTAAACCAAATAAAAATGTTAAACCTCTCTGTCCACTCCATTAAGTTAGTTTTTACCCCTTATTCCATAATATGCTTAAAGATAAGAAAAATAGAAAATGTAATTTAAACCATGAACCAGAGAGCACCCCTATTTTTGTTAGGATACTTATTTAATGTAGTTCACTGGAAAAATATATCATACCCTGGTTTAGTATAAAATAAGAAGGATACCTTTTAAATTAATAAAATAAGGATAACTTAGAAAAACCCTACAAAAATAACCCTAAGGCAAAGACACCCCAAACTTTGGGATAACTAATGTTTGGTTATTATGAACAGAGGAAAAATACAAAATCTGTTGTTTGATATTTTTCAAAAGACAAGTTAGTTATAAGCACCTTTTTGGCATTAAACCTTAGAAAATCACAATTAAATAATCACCAATTAACTTTCTATGGATTTTTGAACAGAGGTTTAGTATTACTGTTAGATCCCAACAAAAATGACCCTTAGGAAGAAACTCAACTCTAATGGTGAGGTGTAGTGTAAAGTGGCCCATTTTACACCACCCTTGTTATTTTTTGTCTAAAGCATAGCCCTTATAGTTTAAGCCTCAAATTCCTAAAACCAGCTAGGATAGCCAATGGCAACCCACTGCAATTTTTACAGAATTTTTGGAAATTATTAACCCACTGTCATAGTTCAAACCTACACTAAAAACCATAAGTAGAAATTAAAGAAAGGAAAATAAATACTGGTAATTAGTGTCACCCTAAAACCCTTATAACATTTTCCATTGAAATGTGTAAGAACAATGCAAATCCACTATATTATCCTCAACAAAGACCTAAACCTAGGAGTGATAAGCATAAACCACTAAAGGCCCCGTATGACCCGGAAACCCTAAGTTTTTCCTTAACTTAGTTCTTTTTGCATAATGTTATTAATCCTGCATAATTATAACATACATGTTCATTGCATTCGATAGACTGTAATCTTGCTGACGGAGAGTACGTCCTCGTGCCGGAGCAAGGAGCTGCTCAGGAGGTAGCCCCAGACCCAGCACCAGAGCCTGCACCAGAGGACCTGCCTGCCCCTGCTTTGGAAGGCAAGCCCCGGTTTATGCATAACCTGTTATTTATGCTATTTTACTTCACTTAATGATTGTAGGATTGACTGTGCACTTAGGTGTAGGAGTTGATTGAAACCCTAGTTGCATGAACTCAGGATTCCTTTTTGAGATGGATACTAGTATGCTAGGTCGAGTAGCTGCTTTACTAATTAGGGATCTCGGTAGAAGTCGAGTGATTTTTCTAGCACTCGCGCGAGGTCAGGAATTGGTTGTACCCACTTTTCTTATCACATTGATAGTTGGTTGGTGGACACGGATCCATGGGGATACGTGGTCTATGAGGTAAAATGGGAATAAGGATTAACGTGCGGATACCTGTGTCAAGCGTTTGAACGTACTAAACATATGCCGAGAAATATGGTAAATCGGTAAGCCTAGTACCTGAGTGAACCTGGCAGTGGACATATCCCCTCACGCGACCTGAGACATGGTCTCCCATTCCGGTTATGGTGGGTACAAGTGCGGTCACTGCACGACGGCCAGTCGGGGTCAGTGAGGCATTGTACGCCAAGGCGGTGAGCCCTGATCTGCTGACGGGGAATCGATGGGGACGGTTGATATGTGTGGGGACGGAGTGCCTCGCCATGTCGTGTGTTTAGGTTTACCTTGCAAGGATAAAAACTCGATTCGAATCGTCTGCTTCTCGCAGCTAATGAGACTGCTTGATCCATTGTACTGCATTGAGTAACAAGTGAAAATATGATGAGTTGATATAAGATGTTGATTGCTAATAATGTTTGCTACTATGTATGAGTAGATAGTACACATTTAGCCTTAAGAGAGTCACACTTAAATTGACAAAGTTAAAACTTGACTTAGAAACTCAGCTAGTGCTTTTGGCAACCAGACCCCACAGCCAAACAGCTGCATGTCTAGAGGTAGAGGAGTAGACTCCTCACACCGGGTAAGTCTAGCTGAGTATTAGTATACTCAGCCTTGCTTGTGGCATAATTTTTACAGGTTCTCTGGAGGACATGGTCGCTGGAGTGACTTGGCCGTCCACCTTACCACCGGGTTGGACTGTTGAGTGGGACCCTGCCTCGGCTGAGGAGGAGCATGAGGAGTGATGGGACAGGCTTCCCCATCTCTCTATTTATTTATCGTTAGTTTATTTCCGCTGCACTTCAAAACAATGATGGTCACTTTTGCAAAAACTCCGATGATGATGATGATGATGTAATAATTTAATACTCTGACATGTATGGTTTTATGCTTTATTGTATTTGCTCTGTGACTCACCATCGAGTGAGAGTGTGGTACTTGATCCTGTCAGTGGCCGTGTCGAACTAGATCCGAGGGATTGACGAGTTATTCCTATTTAAGTGTGGTCTAGCCTCTAAGGCAGGGCTTAGGCACTTAAGTTGGAATAATTCGGGCAGTTCCGCCACACGCACGGCGGCCGCGAGGGGCCCGTTACGATGGGCCGGATCACACGTGGGCCTCTGAGCTGGACGAGGCCGCACTGTGGGATGCCCTTCGTCGCCGGTCTTTGTCTGGTGCCGATCAAGCGAAGGGTGTCCCTGCCTGTTTTGTTTCTGTTAGCTCAGCTGCTGCAGCGAAGGCTTCGAGCGAAGGGTGGCGTCTTTGCCTTCGCCCCAACATATAGATAATTGCATCTCACTTAAATAGAAGAACAATGTTCAGTATGCAAATCTTGTTTATAAGGAGGTCGTGGAGCTGTAAATGCTTTAAATGCACCTGTAAATATTCTCAGTTATACAATTTGATCATACATAAAAAAATTTAAGGAAAATCATGGCAATTCTGTAAATGTCATGTGTTCTTGTGTTGATCCTGAAACTGTTCCTTGAGCTATTGATATGGAAAACTGTATTCCTATACTATTGATTATCCATACATGAACCTTCCAATGTGGGAAAAAGAATGTATGCAGGTAATTATTTCAATGTCATACCTTGTAGTCTTGCATAAATTCATAATGCATAACAGTTTATGGCTCACTGCTTGCCGCTTTCAAGAATTTATCAAGCCCTTCACGAGTACCATTGTCAACTAAGAAAATTACAGTATGTTAGAGCTACAATATTATCTTCCACGACAAAAAATGTAAATATTGACTGGTTTGAGAGGAGAAATGGAAATTACCACAGTTTGTTCCAAGCACATAAAGCTTTTCCAAACCAAGGTACTTTTCTACAGATCTCAAAGCTGCAGTTCAAACAATAACTTTAGCAACTTTTACTTTTACATTTGATAAAACATCAGCAATAGAAAGAGAAGAAAGGCCAGGTAAAGGAAAAGACCTTGCACTTGACAGCCCACACCGCAGAAAAGAAGAAGCTTTACACCAGCTGCCTGCTAAAGGAAACTGTGAAACTCTCTGGATTTATAAACTGGTCACTATAGGATATGTATTGTTATGGTTGGAGGGATGATTGGAAATTTGGAATAGGCTTTGGAACCCACTAGAATGTGGGGCTACTCCAGATTTAATAGGCTAATAGAATTACATTTGTGGTCTTGCCAAGCAACAAATTCAAATATAATTGAACTACTTCTAATTCTCTTGAATTGGGAAATGGGAACGAATATCTGGATCAATTAACCCTAAATTAATATTAGGACAGCTGATTCTGCCTCTCAGAGATCTGCTGATATGACCCAATATTACTTCTATATGTTGCTAAATTCTGATACCTCTAAATTCAGTCATAATAATACAACAATATATTGTTCATATTATTTTAGCATTTTTATAAGGAGCAATATTGTATCTTTGCAATAATGCCATGATATACATCCTATAAGATCAATGGCCTCAGGTATACTTAATCTGTAACACCCGGATTTTAGGGGTCCAAAACCCGGGGTTAACATAAACACCAGGTATGCTGGGACCAAGTCTCATACATATGATGTAAAGTGGCACAGGATCGAATGTCACATCTTTATATATAACAGGAGTTCTATACAAAATAAATAATTACATTATAAGGAGACAACGGTCCAGCAACCCAAAGTTGACTGGGAGACGACGACCTAGACCTCTCACGAACTCATCACAGCATCCTCCATGAGCATCATCCTGCAGTACCTGATCTTGACCTGTGGTGTATGTGAGACAGCAAGAGTGAGCTCACATACGTTCATCGCTCAACAAGTTGTGGGGAATAATGTGCATGAACTCGCCAAAGGTGGGAGCTCACGTGAAGTGTAAGGCTTACCAAAGAAGATGGTTAGAGCTGAGCATTGCTTTTAAAGTTGGTCAAAATTTTATTAGCAGTTACTAAGTATAAGTAAATACCAAACCCAATTAAGTAATAGAACAAAAGTAACAACAATACCTGCAATGCAATGCATATGACAAATTGAGTTTAGTTCCATAATTTAATCATGTGAGGGTCCGAGCTGCTCATGACCGTGAGCACGGCTAGTATACCAGTTTTACACTCTGCAGAGGTTGCGCATCTTTACCCACAAGCCGTGTTACCCATCTGCCAAGGGGTCATGAATCCCATACACCTCTACCAAGGAAGTGAGGCAGGGTAGCACTACGAGGCCTTTACAAAGTTCCACTAGCTTCCGAAAACCCGCTACAGTTTATAGGAAGATCCAGTACAGGAATCCCTTGCAGGACCGCCATCGCAGCAAAATCCTCCCGAGGGCACTTCCCGCACTGACCTCTCCCCTACTGCCCTTGCCCCTTTCGGGTAAGGTAGTCTTCCACTAGCTTTCCTAATTAATCAGCCAAGGGCATCCCATACTACCCTTGTGGTAGCACTGTTTTCCCGGGTGGTCGCTCCATGTTCCAATTAACATAATGATCTCAATCATGAACATTAAATAACAACTGATAACAAAAAGTGTAATCATGAATAGTGTATCTCCATACCCAAAACCACATATAGCACTAGCAAGTACTACCCAGAAAGTTCAGTGGTAAACAAGGTATAGAGGTAATCAAAACTGGGGTAACCTATTGGGTCCCATCAAAATTAACCTATGCAGATCATTATGATTAATCAGAACATGGCTGGGTAAAAAGAAGTGATCAAGGGCACAACTTGCCTGGGCCTTGAGATTCCAGGTACCAGGATGATTCTTCAGATCCTCGTGACCTCACTGCTAGTCGTAGCAATACAAACATACATGGTATAGGCATAATTAACATTACACCAAACATATATGCAAAATACATATTAATAATCTACATATTAAAATAAGATCACAGGAAAAAGAATTATTAATTTTGAAGTTGTAGAATTCAAGTTATGATTTTCCTAAGGTTTACTGTGATTAAAATATGATTAAATGATAAATAAATTTTCTGACAGAGTTCATGTCAAAACAGTGATTCTAAATGGTAGAGAATATTATTACAAAATTTTAGGAATTGGAATGGTTCAATTTGGAATTCATATACATTTTCTATGAATTATATAAATTCTAGGAATTATTTTTATATTAAAAACTCATTTTCTAATTAATTTCCCTGATTTTCTAACTTACTGGACTGGGCCTCAATTCCAGAGAAACCCAGGGGGCTCGGGGTAAGTTTCCCCAGACACAGGGAACAGGATCCCTGGACGGCGGGTTGATTCCAACTAAACAGAGGGTCTCTTTAACAAAATCGCCACAGCGAAAGGGTATCGAATGGGCTGAGCCGTCCGATCAGTAATCAGTGATCCAGATTAGATCAAGGCTTCCGTGAAACGGTATCCAGGGATAGCCATCCGATTAGATCTCGACGGCCCAGGTTTAATGTTACCTACATCGATTTCAAGCGTCAGATCAAGATCGGACGGACCAGATTGGTTCAGCCGAACCGGTACGGGTGTTCTAATCTACACCGTTTGTTTCGCGATCGACGGTCACCGGCCCATCTTCCTTACGACGGCCACCCAGGCAGCATCCCAGGGCGACGGCGCCGCCCACCCGCGGTGGAGCTCGCCCGCGAACGGCAATTCCGCCGCCACCGAGCACTAAACCAAAATTAAACGGTGCTGCGCGATGAAGAGAGCGAGGCGAATCTGCCGGTGGGCTTGTTACCTCGAATTGTCGACTCGACGGCGTTGGCCACGGCGAGCGGCGGAGATCGAAGTGCGACGAGCAATTGTTCGAGCCTCGGCGGCGTTCGACTCAAATCAATGGCACAGACGGCGACCCCAGGTAGAAGCGACGCTCCACGACCCGATTTCGAGAGCCGAGGCCCCCCCGACGACGGCTGTCCACGGCGGCGGCGCTCCCCTCCTTTCTTTCTCGGTGTCCTGCTTGCAAGGGCTATGGCTCAGGGTCACGGGCGCTCGGGTTTTATAGCTCGGAGGAGGGATAAGTCCGCGCGATGCGCACGGACGTTAGCTCCGCCCACGGCGTGAATTTCGCGCGAGAAAAACGACCACGGACACCGCGCGCCATGAGCGAGTTGTTCCCGAGCGCGCGAGGTCGTTTGTTCGGGTCAGCGCGGATCTTGTGAAGCTCGGCCGAGGAGATGACGGCGAATCCCGACGGTGACCGCGCCTCCCCGGATTTCACATCGCCCGCCGCGACCGAGCTCGCCTGAGCCGAGCGGCGAAGGAAGGGGAAAGGCTCTGACAGCGCGGTCCCGCGTGTCAGCGAAACAGAGGGGTGCGCGGCGTAAGACGGTGAGACTGCACGTGGGACCCACCAGTCGGTGTCTAGGCGCGCGCGCAGGAGACCGGAGCGTGGGCCCCATACGGCAGTGTCGAGCGCGCGCGGGGGAAGCGAAGCTGGGCCGCGCGGTAGGTTTCCTTAGGTGGGCCGATTTCCAGTAGCCGGCCCAGTTAGGGGTTTTTATTCTTTTTCTTTTTCTTTTCTATTTTCTTTTCTCCATTTTCAAATCCAATTTGAATTCAAGTTTAAATTCAAACTTTTGTGAATAACTTGTCCTCAGTTTGAATAGTATACTTTAATAATATAAGTATGAAGAATTTTTATTCTGATTTTATTTTGCTTTATGTAGTATTTTCCCTACTCCTTTTATTTTCTATTTTCTATTTTTCCTTTCCATTTGAATTTCAAATCAACACAAGTTTAAAGTTCAAACACTTAATTTGGATACACATATAGAACTTTAGCATAATGTGCAAAAACCTATTTTATGTATTTCTTTATTTATTTTAGTCCTTTTAGACAAGCTTTCATTCATATAGTAGAATAATCCCCACCTTATTACTTCTAGGGAAATCAAATTTATATTGTAGACTTATATATGTTAAGAAATAGTTTAACCATAATTCTTTTATATATCCTAACCCAAAGGCAATTTAGATTATCTAAGTATCTTTAATTATGTATTTTTAACATATTCATGAGTGGAAACTTCTAAATTATGATTATCTTTTAAGGAAAGTTGTTTTGATTTGAAATCTTTGAGAATTTTTCTTTGTTTTCACAAGATTGAACTTTAGGGTGTTACAAATCCTACCCCCCTTAAAAATAATCTCGTCCTCGAGATTTGTAAGAAAAAGGATGCATACTCATATGCACAAACAAAGAGATCTCAGCATGAGGTATAATTCTTTAACAAAACATTGGGTCAATAGACCTTTATTATTTCTTCTAAAATATTATCATATTACTAAAGTAACACCTAGATCCTACAAATCATCATAATTTATATCTATGTAGCTTGGTGAAGCTGGTGGTGGTGGTGGAGGTTGTTGTTGTTGTCTCTCCAGCCGTGCTTGCCTTATTTCTTGGCGGGCTTGACGTATTTCCTCGCGTTGTTGTCTTATCTGATTCTGCATCTCGGTCACCATGTCTGTTAACTGTTGTATTACCAGTTTTTGGGTAGCAACCACTTGATTGATGTCAACAGGTGGAGGATTTGGAGGATTCATTTCTGTTTGCTGTTACGTGATAATCTTTCCTTTCCTGGTATCGACCATGAAAGTTAGAAGCATGTGATAATAGTTTTGCAAAGGAAGTTACTAAGCGGAATGGATAAGCTAGTAGTTGGTTATAATCTATAGATTCTTTGGTAGGGCTTAATTTATGTCCAGATTGGGGTAACCAATCATATAAGGTGAGTATCCAAGGGTAAGATAGAATCTGTCAAGATGAGAGATATATATGGGTGAGATAGACTACAAGATGTAGGTTAAAAGTTTGTTTGATGTTAGGTGGGAATAGAAAGGTCATACTATTCATTATGGCACTATGGGTTGGGTTTGAGTTGATCCAATGTGCTAAGATAATTTTAATACATGGCTAGTGGGGTCTAATCTCTTCTACTAGTGTCATTAATCTGTTTAAGTGAACCACATTAAGTTAGATAACATTAGACCACACTGGATCAGGTCACATTAGGTAAGATAAGATCTAGATTAAATTGGATGTGACTAGATTAGACTAGTTTAGGTTAGATAGATCCAACTGGGTAGAATATGTATTATTAAGATATGTTAGGATGTTTTAAGATTAATTTGATATGTTATGATGAGATAGAATCTCTTGCTAGGTTAAAATTGAGGGGTTATGCAACTATCAGATAGTTGAGGTAGTTGTATATAGCCAAGTTGATCTATCATTCTTAATTTAGTGCGGGGTGAACTAAGTTAAGACTTGTTCTATAGGGGTAGAGTCTAAACTATTCCATCAGTGTTATCTAACATATTTGATAAGTCACTTTGGATTTGATCAGATCTAGGTTAGATTGGTGTGACTAGTTTGACTAGATAAGATTTAATTAATTTGTATTAGATCATGGTGGATAAGTATGCTTATTAGGATAAGACAGATCCCTAAAGATAAGATAGAATCTTCTGAGGCCAGTTAGATCTATTAGGATAAGGATAAAATCTTTTCAAGATAAGATGAGTATCTTTTTAAGATGAGATGTATCTAGTAAGATAAGAGAGAATCTTTTAAGATAAGATGAATTGGTTAGAATGAGATCTTTTAGGATAAGATAAATTTCTTAAGCTAGATATGTTCCAATGGGGACAATCTAGGTTGTCTAGTTATTTTATAAATATATTTTAATACCTATGTGTATATGCAGATGTAATTGTGGACATTACTCCACAACCCATCACACTCAATCAAAGATCCAAATCAGGCAAATATCATAAGAACAAACATTCAAGTACGTAGATAAAAATAGTTTTGTTTTTGTTCCTAGGATTAGGTCTCCTATTCCTAAAGTCACTTTAGGCACTGGATTTCAAAATGTGAAATCCACATTTGTCTTTAGTATGAAAAGGTAAGATTAATCAGAGTAGAGCGGAAATAGATGAGAAAAGATTAAGATAAGTTTAGAAAAGAATCAGAGTAAGGTAAGTAAAGAATGGTTGTCCAGTTCTAACTAGGTTTCGTCCTACAGTCAACATTCCTCTGATACCACTTCTGTAACACCCGGATTTTAGGGGTCCAAAACCCGGGGTTAACATAAACACCAGGTATGCTGGGACCAAGTCTCATACATATGATGTAAAGTGGCACAGGATCGAATGTCACATCTTTATATATAACAGGAGTTCTATACAAAATAAATAATTACATTATAAGGAGACAACGGTCCAGCAACCCAAAGTTGACTGGGAGACGACGACCTAGACCTCTCACGAACTCATCACAGCATCCTCCATGAGCATCATCCTGCAGTACCTGATCTTGACCTGTGGTGTATGTGAGACAGCAAGAGTGAGCTCACATACGTTCATCGCTCAACAAGTTGTGGGGAATAATGTGCATGAACTCGCCAAAGGTGGGAGCTCACGTGAAGTGTAAGGCTTACCAAAGAAGATGGTTAGAGCTGAGCATTGCTTTTAAAGTTGGTCAAAATTTTATTAGCAGTTACTAAGTATAAGTAAATACCAAACCCAATTAAGTAATAGAACAAAAGTAACAACAATACCTGCAATGCAATGCATATGACAAATTGAGTTTAGTTCCATAATTTAATCATGTGAGGGTCCGAGCTGCTCATGACCGTGAGCACGGCTAGTATACCAGTTTTACACTCTGCAGAGGTTGCGCATCTTTACCCACAAGCCGTGTTACCCATCTGCCAAGGGGTCATGAATCCCATACACCTCTACCAAGGAAGTGAGGCAGGGTAGCACTACGAGGCCTTTACAAAGTTCCACTAGCTTCCGAAAACCCGCTACAGTTTATAGGAAGATCCAGTACAGGAATCCCTTGCAGGACCGCCATCGCAGCAAAATCCTCCCGAGGGCACTTCCCGCACTGACCTCTCCCCTACTGCCCTTGCCCCTTTCGGGTAAGGTAGTCTTCCACTAGCTTTCCTAATTAATCAGCCAAGGGCATCCCATACTACCCTTGTGGTAGCACTGTTTTCCCGGGTGGTCGCTCCATGTTCCAATTAACATAATGATCTCAATCATGAACATTAAATAACAACTGATAACAAAAAGTGTAATCATGAATAGTGTATCTCCATACCCAAAACCACATATAGCACTAGCAAGTACTACCCAGAAAGTTCAGTGGTAAACAAGGTATAGAGGTAATCAAAACTGGGGTAACCTATTGGGTCCCATCAAAATTAACCTATGCAGATCATTATGATTAATCAGAACATGGCTGGGTAAAAAGAAGTGATCAAGGGCACAACTTGCCTGGGCCTTGAGATTCCAGGTACCAGGATGATTCTTCAGATCCTCGTGACCTCACTGCTAGTCGTAGCAATACAAACATACATGGTATAGGCATAATTAACATTACACCAAACATATATGCAAAATACATATTAATAATCTACATATTAAAATAAGATCACAGGAAAAAGAATTATTAATTTTGAAGTTGTAGAATTCAAGTTATGATTTTCCTAAGGTTTACTGTGATTAAAATATGATTAAATGATAAATAAATTTTCTGACAGAGTTCATGTCAAAACAGTGATTCTAAATGGTAGAGAATATTATTACAAAATTTTAGGAATTGGAATGGTTCAATTTGGAATTCATATACATTTTCTATGAATTATATAAATTCTAGGAATTATTTTTATATTAAAAACTCATTTTCTAATTAATTTCCCTGATTTTCTAACTTACTGGACTGGGCCTCAATTCCAGAGAAACCCAGGGGGCTCGGGGTAAGTTTCCCCAGACACAGGGAACAGGATCCCTGGACGGCGGGTTGATTCCAACTAAACAGAGGGTCTCTTTAACAAAATCGCCACAGCGAAAGGGTATCGAATGGGCTGAGCCGTCCGATCAGTAATCAGTGATCCAGATTAGATCAAGGCTTCCGTGAAACGGTATCCAGGGATAGCCATCCGATTAGATCTCGACGGCCCAGGTTTAATGTTACCTACATCGATTTCAAGCGTCAGATCAAGATCGGACGGACCAGATTGGTTCAGCCGAACCGGTACGGGTGTTCTAATCTACACCGTTTGTTTCGCGATCGACGGTCACCGGCCCATCTTCCTTACGACGGCCACCCAGGCAGCATCCCAGGGCGACGGCGCCGCCCACCCGCGGTGGAGCTCGCCCGCGAACGGCAATTCCGCCGCCACCGAGCACTAAACCAAAATTAAACGGTGCTGCGCGATGAAGAGAGCGAGGCGAATCTGCCGGTGGGCTTGTTACCTCGAATTGTCGACTCGACGGCGTTGGCCACGGCGAGCGGCGGAGATCGAAGTGCGACGAGCAATTGTTCGAGCCTCGGCGGCGTTCGACTCAAATCAATGGCACAGACGGCGACCCCAGGTAGAAGCGACGCTCCACGACCCGATTTCGAGAGCCGAGGCCCCCCCGACGACGGCTGTCCACGGCGGCGGTGCTCCCCTCCTTTCTTTCTCGGTGTCCTGCTTGCAAGGGCTATGGCTCAGGGTCACGGGCGCTCGGGTTTTATAGCTCGGAGGAGGGATAAGTCCGCGCGATGCGCACGGACGTTAGCTCCGCCCACGGCGTGAATTTCGCGCGAGAAAAACGACCACGGACACCGCGCGCCATGAGCGAGTTGTTCCCGAGCGCGCGAGGTCGTTTGTTCGGGTCAGCGCGGATCTTGTGAAGCTCGGCCGAGGAGATGACGGCGAATCCCGACGGTGACCGCGCCTCCCCGGATTTCACATCGCCCGCCGCGACCGAGCTCGCCTGAGCCGAGCGGCGAAGGAAGGGGAAAGGCTCTGACAGCGCGGTCCCGCGTGTCAGCGAAACAGAGGGGTGCGCGGCGTAAGACGGTGAGACTGCACGTGGGACCCACCAGTCGGTGTCTAGGCGCGCGCGCAGGAGACCGGAGCGTGGGCCCCATACGGCAGTGTCGAGCGCGCGCGGGGGAAGCGAAGCTGGGCCGCGCGGTAGGTTTCCTTAGGTGGGCCGATTTCCAGTAGCCGGCCCAGTTAGGGGTTTTTATTCTTTTTCTTTTTCTTTTCTATTTTCTTTTCTCCATTTTCAAATCCAATTTGAATTCAAGTTTAAATTCAAACTTTTGTGAATAACTTGTCCTCAGTTTGAATAGTATACTTTAATAATATAAGTATGAAGAATTTTTATTCTGATTTTATTTTGCTTTATGTAGTATTTTCCCTACTCCTTTTATTTTCTATTTTCTATTTTTCCTTTCCATTTGAATTTCAAATCAACACAAGTTTAAAGTTCAAACACTTAATTTGGATACACATATAGAACTTTAGCATAATGTGCAAAAACCTATTTTATGTATTTCTTTATTTATTTTAGTCCTTTTAGACAAGCTTTCATTCATATAGTAGAATAATCCCCACCTTATTACTTCTAGGGAAATCAAATTTATATTGTAGACTTATATATGTTAAGAAATAGTTTAACCATAATTCTTTTATATATCCTAACCCAAAGGCAATTTAGATTATCTAAGTATCTTTAATTATGTATTTTTAACATATTCATGAGTGGAAACTTCTAAATTATGATTATCTTTTAAGGAAAGTTGTTTTGATTTGAAATCTTTGAGAATTTTTCTTTGTTTTCACAAGATTGAACTTTAGGGTGTTACATAATCAAAATAGGATGGTGGCAGGCCTGTGTCCCTTTCCTCCGTAAGTTTATACAAGTTCACTTGTCACATCTATATGAATGAAGAACTTAAGCTAAAGTTCGTGTTTTATTTAGTTTCGTGCTATTTGACGATGTACTTTATATACTTAAAATACTTTTGTCAATAAAATTATGTTTGACACTTTCAATCTGATGGGTACAGACCAAATCACAATGGATATAGTGGTGGAGGAAGGAAATGTCGATGTTGGCAATACTGCTGAACCATCGTATGAGGTTGTGGCTATAAGTGGTTGTTCAGCACAATTGTCAACTAATGACACTAATGAACATGAACTGGGTAAGTGCTATTATCAATTACAAAAAACTAAGGTTTGCATAATAAATATTTGTTTGACCCTTAATTCTTCTCTTGTGCGTCATAGCTATAGAGAGCGAGGATAGTAAGGTCAGTGTTGGTAATGCTGCAAAACAATCACACGATGTTGTGGGAGTAGGCATTGACTGTATTTTCAATCATGCTAAAGTGTCAACTGAAGCCGATCTTGGACCACAATCGGGTAGGCTCTCTTATCTACACTCCTAAATGTAAATGTTGTCTTATGAGTACTCCTAAAAATGCTTTTGTCAATAGACTTATGTTTCATTCACTCCTCATACAGATGTGATACACCTGACATCTTTGGATGTTCCAAATGAATCAAGTCAAATAAGTTCTGATGCGGATATGGTAGAGTAGAACAAACAAGATGCTTTGGACACACTTATTAGAATATCACAACATAAAAAACCAAAGAAATTGAATGTAGCTCGAGTTGTCTCTGAAGGTAATTTTTTGTTCTTGCCTTATTCATCTTATTAGTTTTCGCATATATCATTTGCTTATTAAGTATAATATTTTTCATTGTATAGATTATAAGTGCAACCTAGAAGATGTTCAGCTTATTGAATACATTAAAACATTACTGGGGAAACAAGTTGTGGTGAACATCTACAGCGCATGGTTAAATAGAAATGATATGGAATGTCTTTTTCATGGTGACATCCAATTGTCTGACGAAGTAAGTACATCTGTATGTCCATATTATATACAGTAATAAAGTATATATATATTTATAATTATCATATTATACAGTATGGTATACATATTTAAAGCTAGCATGTATATTTGATCTGCTAATTATATTCTTTTGGTGTACAGGCCCTCAGTGCACACATTCTATTAGGGGTGAAGAGTATTTACTTCATAGAGAAGGTGGAAAGGTCTTCTTGGAGAACACATTCATTTCCAGTCTGCTTAAGCGTGATGGCGACCCTAAGGTGCTCTTAAATTGTAAGGAAGACACAATTGAAAAAAAGGTGGACAACTATTTACAGTCTGACATGGTTGACCTAAAACTCATCTCATTTTTAATATATGTAATATGTAATATATTGGTGCACAATACTTACAAATTAATGTTAATGTATGTTCTATGAAGGTGTTCCTTCCAATGAATATAGAAAATTTTCACTGGTACCTGGCAGTTCTGAATGCAAAAAAAAGTGAGGTACATGTACTCGATTCTATGGGACAACAAATAACGGATCGCCGAGACCTTTATACAGTGAGTAATCATTTCTTTTACATTATGATTATTTCATCATTACATTATTTTTTATCTATAAATCTTGATATGTTTTATATATACACATAGTTAAAAGGTCTAGAAAGACAGATTAAACTTGCAGCAGAACATAAAGAGCTTTACCAAGGCAAGTGGTCGAACCTTAATGTTGCATCATGGCCAGTTATAGAGAAGATCACAACACAAATGCAAACCGATGGGTAAAATTCATGTGACCACAACTCTACAAAATTGGTTATATTTATTTTCATATATACATAGAAACTCACCTGATCTGTTAAATTTCATATTAGGGTATCTTGCGGGCTATGGATGATAAACTATATGGAATACTAGACAGGATCCTCCCTATCTGATAACGTAACTCAGGTAAAGGACGTATATTTATTTATAGGAACAATGTTTCTTTTGTTCTAATTTATATACTTGCAGGATGATATAACAATGTTTAGGTTTAAGCTACCTGCAATATTATGGGACTCGAGGTTAAACACAAAGAAAAGACATCAAAATCTTGACCACAATGTGGATGAAGATGGAGAGAGTTCAAGTGATGTTCAAATAATCGATACTCCATCTGAGTTATCTAAATCGTCAAATACATCACATCATATTGAACCATATATATCTCCATATGTTCTGCCTGCTAAAGTAACATCAACAAACACGCAAGAACTGATGTTTGTATTATGCACATATATCATGGGGATAGACAACGCCAAATATTTAAAGTAAGTTAATTCTCATTTAATATAGTATATGCATGGTAAATATTCAACACATATGTTCTTGCTTTAACTATAAAAACAACTATTCATTTAATAGGAAACATTGGATTCAGAGCACTAAACCTTATCCAATTTCTTTAAGTCTTCAAAAACTTAAAGATATATTGGATGTAAATAAGCCGATGGATACAGATTGTTTTAACATGGCTGTTCGGATGATCGCATGCAATGATGCCTTGTTCTTGTTGGAAGACGAATACCACTACATGGATCTACAGTTCTGTGTAAGTTCAAGTAATTAGTCTTTATTCATATAAGTGTGTTCATTATATAATTATTTTACTAACAAAAAGCAGTCCATAACTAAATTTGGTCGAGACCCTCGCCTTCGTGCAAAGCCAGATATCAACATGTTGGCAAAATTATTAGAATGTTGGCCTGACATGGAGTACGAAGTTTGAGATTGCAAACAAGTAAGCTATACTCTTCATCATTTTTGTAATCTTGTTTTTTCTCTTACTTGAACTATTTTTTAACTTGCAGATTCTATTGCCCTTTTCTTTCTTGGGTCACTTCACCTTATATGTACTTAACATGGACACTAGAAGCATCTATATAATGGACTCCATGCCTATACCATCATGGTTTAAGGGTGATCATCCTAGCATGCATTATATCCATAATATACATTATATTGCCAATAATATGAATGCTGCCATAGAATTGGCCAATCCTACATGGAAAGATGATATTTATATGTGTCGTCGTATAGTACCAACATGGGTTCCAAGAACATTAAACTGGTAATTTTTTTAACCCGAACAACTTATTAATTTTGTCTACATATATGTAACAACGTATTATTTTAATTTGTAGGGATTTATCCGGCTTTCTTGTTATCAACTTTATGCACGATTGGAATGGTATAAGGTTACCCTGCATTTGCACTGTGAGTACCCTATTTGTTCTAATACTTTGTCAATATTGTTCTTCTATAATTGATTATTAATTGAGTTCAATGATATGTAATAATGAATGTGCAGAATGGGAATGACCTGAGGACCACATTCTTAGTAGAATTATTGAAGTACAAGGACAATGAGTCCAAAGACAACATTCCAGAAGAAATACAAGAAATTATTAGGCACATCAGATAGATATGATTTTATTTGTAATGATACTCAACTTATTATCCTAATTAATTTTATTGCCTTTTAGGTTCGTAGTATCATTAGGAACATTTGCCAACATATATTTTAGTTATATGATGCAAATATGAAGGCAGTTCAGATTTTTGTACTTTTTGTCGGTGTTTCGAAACCCGGGGGATCCCTGGACCGACGAGTGAATTGTCGCCGCGTGCCCCAGCCCAGATGGGTCGACGCAAGGCGGAACGCGAAGGGGGGAAAGGAAGCAGCCGGAGGGAGGCAGGCGTGTGAGAGAGCGGATCCCGCGGCCTTCGTGTTAGCCCCGCGCCTGAGTCGGGTGCGCTTACAGTAGGGGGATACAAGCGTCCACGCGGGAGTGGGAGCGAGCGGCCTTGCGCGAGCGCCGTCTCGTCCTTCTCCGCGCGGGCCAACCCTCTGTAAGAGGGCCCTGGTCCTTCCTTTTATAGGCGTAAGGAGAGGATCCAGGTGTACAATGGGGAGCGTAGCAGAGTGCTACGTGTCTAGCGGAGGAGAGCTAGCGCCCTAAGTACATGTCATCGTGGCAGTCGGAGAGGTTTTGGCACCCGGTTCGTGTGGTGTCGTGGCCGTCGGAGGAGTGTTGGAGCCTAGCGAGAGGACAACTGTCGGTGCTGTCGAGTCCTTGCTGACGTCCTCTTGCTTCCGTAAGGGGGCCAAGAGCCGCCGTCGTCACAGAGTGTGTGGGACGCCATCATTGCCTATCTGGCGGAGCGAGCCAGATGGGACGCCGGTCTTGTTCCCCGTAGCCTGAGTCAGCTCGGGGTAGGGTAATGATGGTGCCTCCTGTCGATGTGGTCGGTCCGCGCCCTAGGTTGGGCGATGTGGAGGCTCCTCCGAGGTCGAGGTCGAGTCTGTCTTCCGTGGCCGTGGTCGAGTCCGAGCCCCTGGGCCGGGCGAGGCGGAGTTCGTCGTCTTCCGGGGTCGAGCCCATGTCCGAGCCCTTGGTCGGGCGGAGCGGAGTTCGTCGTCTTCCGGGGCGGAGCCCAAGTCCGAGCCCTGGGTCGGGCGGAGCAGAGTTCGCCGTCTTCCGGGGCTGAGCCCGAGTCCGAGCCCTGGGTCGGGCGGAGCAGAGTTTCCTATGATGCCCGAGGCCGGCCTTGGCTGCTGTCAGCCTCACTCTGTCGGGTGGTTCAGCAGTCGGAGCGGCGCAGGCGACGCTGTCCTCTTGTCAGACTGGTCAGTAGAGCGGCGAAGTGACTGCGGTCACTTCGGCTCTGTCGACTGGAGGGCGTGCGTCAGGATAAAGGTGTCAGGCCACCTTTGCATTAAATGCCCCTGCGATTTGGTCGGTCGGCGTGGCGATGTGGCCAAGGTTGCTTCTTAGTGAAGACTGGGCCTCGGGCGAGCCGATAGTGTGCCCGCTGCTAGAGGGGGGGGGGGGTCCTCGGGCGAGACATAGGTTCTCCGGGGTTGGCTTCCCTTGCCCGAGGCTAGGCTCGGGCGAGGCACGATCGTGTCCCTTGAATGGACCAATCCTTGATTTAATCGCACCCATCAGGCCTTTGCAGCTTTGTGCTAATGGGGGTTACCAGCTGAGATTTAGGGGCCTTGAGGGTACCCCTAATTATGGTCCCCGACAGTAGCCCCCGAGCCTCCAAGGGAGTACTAATACTCGCTTGGAGGCTTTTGCCGCACTTTTTTGCAAGGGGACCAGCCTTTTTTGGTTGCATTCTGTTCCGGTGGGTGCGCGCGAGCGCACCCGCCGGGTGTAGCCCCCGAGGCCTCGGAGGAGTAATTTTACTCCTTCGAGGTCTTAAGACGCTTCGCAACACTTCGGCTGGTCTAGTGGTCCCCTCATGTGAGCTGACCGTAGCCCGAGTGCACGGTCGGGTCCCAAGTTCTCGGGCTGGTATGTTGACGCTGTCAACGGTTTGGCCGGAGCCGGTTTTGCGAGAGCAGCCCCCGAGCCTCTGCACAGGGCGAGAGGATGGTCAGGGACAGACTCGACTTTTTTACATACGCCCCTGCGTCGCCTTTCCGCAAGGAGGAGGGGGGAAAGCGCCATGTTGCCCTCAGGTGGCGCCAAACATGGTGTCTCCGGTGAGCTGCTAGCGGGTAATCCGAGCGGACGTTCGTGCCCCATTTGATAGGGGTCGGCTAGAGGCCCAGAGGCACGCCCAAAAGTACCTGCGGGTGATCTGCCGGACCCGGTCCCCTGTCGACGGGGTCCGAGGGCTCGATGCCTCCCTCTGGTGGGATTTCGTTACAAGATCGTTCCCGCTGGTCTCGGAAATGTCCTAGGGTACCTCGAGAGCGTAGCCCGAGCCTTGGTTATGTATCGAACGTACCCATGGTCATCCCTCGCTCTGTGTCTGAGGTGACTGTGAACCCTTCGAGCGCCAGCCTACGAACCCCTGATCAGTAGTGGGCGCGGAGCCCGAGTGGCCTGAGGCGGCCGTTGAACCCTTCGAGGGGCCGGCCATCGAACCTCTGACCAGTAGTGGGTGTGGAGCCCACGTGCTCTGAGGCGGCTGTTGAACCCCTCCGAAGGGCCAGCCTTCGAACCTCTGATCAGTAGGGAGGCTCGGAGCCTGTTTCCTTCATGGAGAAGGGTCCTTTTTGGTGTATCCCCCTTTCCCGGTCCCTGTTGTAAGAGAGAGAAAGAGGAAAAGGAAAAAGGACACGAAATCGAATGACGTGGCGTACCTTTTTCGACGCGGTCATTATGGCGAAGGCGAAGCGTCGCTTGCTTCCCCTGCCAGAGACGCCGCCTGTCCCGCCGCGGAGTTAATGCGACGGGGCGAGCGGTTCGCGGGGCGGCCGTTGCGCGTGCGCGAGCCGTTCGAGGAACGGATCGCGGGCGCACCGTCTTCACGCCGTGAGAGAAGGCTCCCCCGCTGCCCCTGGATGGGACGTGAGCTTGGCTGGCGACGTGACCGCTACTTCTGCCCGCCTGTCACCGCCATTACTGTCGGCCCAATTTTGACCGCATTTGACCGTCGCGCTTGGCTGGCGCTGCAGGGCTGCCTCAAGTCGCGGTATTGACTCCGCAGTCGAGGAGGCGCGGTAGTGGCGTGAGTGGCGGTGCAGTTGCTCACACGTAGCAACCGGCGCGCTGGTTGCATGACGCGTGGATCTGGACCTCCATGCTGGGCTCATTGGAGTCGGAGAGGTGCGCCCACTTGGCGCGGTTGCATGCCGCCTGCATGGCTGCCCGCCCTTTCGCCCGCTGGTCTGGGCAAAAGTGGAGAACTGATTGTAACCGCCGGGCGGTTGCATGCACCGCGCGCGCGTGGTGGTTTGGCTTCTTCTCCCCTGGACCGGCTTGCATGACGTGTGGGACCCAGCCCCCGCGCCGTGGGGGGGAGAATCTTGGAGCGTGTTGGAGAAGACTCGACCCGCAACAGTTGAGGGCACAGGTAGGGAGAGCCGCCTTTAAAAGGGGGGCGACCCCCTTGGAGGGCAACCATGTCTTCGCGCTTCCCTCATGCATCGTGTCTTCCCACCTTCCGAGCCCCCGGGCGGGGGACGCCTGGAATCCTTCCGTCTTGTCGTCGGAGGAACGCAACTTCGTTGAAGTTGGTACCTTTCAGCCATCGTTCGGCTTCAAGGATTTTCGTCATGCAGCCCGGCTGCACCCCTCCGCCGGCGGTCACCCAAGACGGTGACCCCCAGCTTCTGGGTGGGGAGGAGCAAGCCAGGCTGCGATCTTGGCTCCGCCCTCAGCTTCAAGGATGTTCATCATCCTTGCTGGGGCGGAGAGCGAGGCGAGCCGGGGCTCTACCTCCCGCGCGGGTCGGCTGGCCACCTTCTCTTCCAGCTTCTGGTGGTGGAAACCATCCTCCAGCTCTGCGGAGGAGGCGTCCTCCAGCCATGCCGGGGAAGGCGGACTGTTGCTGCCCAGCTAGGATGCAACATTCCGCCCTCTTCCTCGCTTTCGCGGCGAGGACGGGAGTGAGGACCTGCCGGCGCACCTTGCAGACCGTCGGCGTTGGTGGAGAGGCGGACGCCGCCGTCCGTGCTGCCGTGGTGGCAGCCGGAGGAAGCTCCCCCCATTGAAGCCGTTGGCGCCGCCCATGGGCCGGCCCCCGACTCTTTGGCTTTGATGTCTGTTTCGCGTCCCTTGAGTAGGGACGCGAACGAAAGACTTCCGGCGGCCGCGCCCGTACTGGGATCATGGCTGCTGCAGTGGGGTCGGAACCGGAGTTCCGTTTGTAATGGCACCTTGAGTGCTGGTGTTTTTGTTCATTGTGGCTGTCGAGGCCTGAACATGTATGTAATTTTGGCGCGGAGCCGTGTTTTTTCTTCATTTCGAGCACTAAGACTCGCCTTGTCGATTATCTGAACCGCTTCACCGAGCGTGAGTTGCCTCGTGCAAAGGTGACGAGTGAGGTATCCGTATCCCGGAGGCGTAGGAATCCCTCGGCTCGGTCGGCCTTGCAGTCTGAGGCCCCTCTTGCTTAGTTAAGGGAACCCCTCAGCCACTCTTTGAAGAGCCGAAGCCGGAGGTAGCGGTGTCATCACGGACGGAGGCAGAGTTGGCTTCAGAAAGGAGGTGTAGTTGGCCAGAGCCTGGCCGGGTCGTCCACTGGCGGAACCGACGCCGGAGTTGAGCTGCCGAGGCCACGAGCCGAGCTGATGTCTTTTGGGGTCAGCTGGCCGAGGCCTCGGGGTGGCCGGCCGAGCCGCCTGCTCGGGCCGGATTCTCGAAGAAGACCCTGGCGACGATGGCCCGGGCGTGGTGCTGATGTCGTCCTTCAGAGTGGGGGCCCTCCGACCGTGTCACCGTCCGAGGCTAGGTCAGACCCCGCCGAAGGTGTAGTTGATGCCGAGGGTGCTGTTGCCCCTTCGGCCGTCAACGTCCGAGCCTGCAGGATCAGGTCGTCTTGTAGTGTGTGTATGTTTTCCGCGGCCGCCGAGGCCTAAACACACCGTCGTCGTGTTGTAAAGCTGCGTCTCTTTTCCTCTTGTTTCGAGTGTTCGGACTCATTTGTCGGTAACAGAATTGTTTGTGCGGGCGAGAGTTGCTTTTCACGGAAGATGATGAGTGAGGTATCCGTATCCCGGAGGCGTAGGAGTCCCTCGGCTCGGTCAGCCTTGCCGCTTACGCGCGCTCTTACTCGTCCATAGGGTTCTGTTACCGACGCAGTTGAGAAGGCCCGAAAAATCATTTCGGCAGAGGAGCTTCTCGAGCATGAAGACTTGTTCGGTCCGCGGAGTCACTTATCCGAGCGCGAGTTACTTATCGCAGAAGGTGATGAGTGAGGTATCCGTATCCCGGAGGCGTAGGAGTCCCTCGGCTCGGTCAGCCTTGGCTGCTTACGTGTACTCCGTCGTTTTCAGGATCCACTTTTGAAATAGTCGAAGAGCACGAAAGGCATTCTGGCAGAAAAGATTTTTTTCTTTTTTCGAGGAAAATTTTGACGCAGAGGGGGTTGCCCCCTTCTAGCCCCCGAGGGAGGGTCGGGCTTTGCCGAGGCAAGGCTGACCCTTCCTTGACGACCAGACTTGGTGTGTGAACGAAGTATACGAGCAACTTGAAAACATCTTAAGGGTAGAAGCGACGTAGCTATTGGATGTTCCAAGCGTTGCTGTAGACCTCGCCTTGACTGTTGGCCAGCTTGTACGTTCCGGGCTTCAGGACCTTGGCGATGACGAACGGCCCTTCCCAGGGAGGCATGAGTTTGTGTCGCCCTCGGGCGTCTTATCGCAGCCGAAGCACCAGGTCGCCCACCTGGGGGTCTCGGGACCTAACCCCTCAGGCATGGTAGCGTCGCAGGGACTGCTGGTACCACGCCGAGTGTATTAAGGCCATGTCCCGAGCCTCCTCCAGCTGGTCCAGTGAGTCTTCTCGGTTGGCTTGGTTGCTTTGGTCAGTGTAGGCCCTCGCCCTCGGGGAACCGTATTCTAGGTCTGTGGGCAAGATGGCTTCAGCCCCATAGACTAGAAAAAACGGTGTGAAGCCCGTGGCTCGGCTCGGCGTTGTCCTCAGACTCCAGACCACCGAGGGGAGTTCCTTCATCCACCGCTTGCCGAACTTGTTGAGGTCGTTGTAGATCCGAGGCTTGAGTCCTTGCAGGATCATGCCGTTGGCCCGCTCCACTTGCCCATTCGTCATGGGGTGAGCCACGGCAGCCCAGTCCACCCGGATGTGGTTATCCTCGCAGAAGTCTAGGAATTTTCTGCCGGTGAACTAGGTGCCATTGTCGGTGACGATGGAGTTCGGGACCCCAAAACGATGGATGATGTTGGTGAAGAACGCCACCGCCTGTTCGGACCTGATGCTGTTTAGGGGTCGGACCTCGATCCACTTGGAGAATTTGTCGATGGCGACCAACAGGTGCGTGTAGCCCCCGGGTGCCTTCTGCAAGGGGCCAACAAGGTCCAGACCCCACATAGCAAATGGCCAGGTGATGGGTATGGTCTGCAGAGCCTGAGCGGGCAGGTGGGTCTGCCTCGCGTAGAACTGACACCCTTCGCAGGTGCGGACAATTCTAGTAGCGTCGGCCACCACCGTCGGCCAGTAGAATCCTTGTCGGAAGGCGTTTCCAATGAGGGTTCGAGGTGCTGCGTGATGGACGCAAGCCCCCGAGTGTATCTCTTGCAAGAGTTGCTGGCCTTCGGTGATGGAAATGCATCGCTGGAGGATGCCTGAGGGGCTGCGGTGGTAGAGCTCCTTCCCATCTCCCAGCAAGACGAAAGACTTGGCGCGCCGCGCCAACCGCCGAGCTTCTGCTTGGTCGAGGGGTAGCTCCCCTTGGTGGAGATATTGCAGGTATGGGGTCTGCCAGTTTTGATTAGGCGTGACCTCGCTCGGCTCCCCTTCGACGCGCAGTGCCTCACCCTCGGGGGCCGAGGGTACCTCGGGCTGAGCCGAGGGTACCAAGGACCGTGCCGAGGGTACCTCGGACCGTGCCGAGGGTGCCTCGGGTGGAGCCGAAGGTGCCTCGGGCTCGGGCGTGTCCTCGGTCTTGACGGAGGGTTGATGCAGGTCTCGGGAGAATACGTCCGGGGGAACTGTTGTTCGTCCCGAGGCTATTTTAGCCAGCTCGTCCGCAGTCTCGTTGTAGCGTCGGGCGATGTGGTTGAGCTCGAGCCCGTAGAACTTGTCTTCCAGGCGCCAAACCTCATTGCAGTAGGCTTCCATCTTCGGGTCGCGGCAGTGGGAGTTCTTCATGACTTGGTCGATGACGAGCTGCGAGTCACCGCGAGCGTCGAGGCGTCGGACCCCTAGCTCGATGGCGATTCGCAACCCATTTACCAGAGCCTCGTACTCCGCCACATTGTTGGACGCCGGGAAGTGGAGGCGTAGCACGTAGCGTAGGTGCTTTCCGAGGGGCGAGACGAAGAGGAGGCCTGCGCCGGCCCCCGTCTTCATCAGCGACCCGTCGAAAAACATGGTCTAGAGCTCCGGTTGGATCGGAGCCGTCGGGAGCTGGGTGTCGGCCCATTCAGCCACGAAGTCCGCCAAGACCTGGGACTTGATGGCCTTCCGAGGGGCGAACAAGATCGTCTCGCCCATGATCTCCACCGCCCACTTCGCAATTCTACCCGAGGCCTCTCGGGACTGGATGATCTCTCCCAGGGGGAAGGATGACACCATAGTCACCGGATGAGACTCGAAGTAGTGTCGCAACTTCCGCCGTGTCAGGATCACCGCGTACAGCAGCTTCTGGATTTGTGGGTAGCGGATCTTGGTCTCGGACAGTACCTCACTGATGAAGTAGACTGGCCTCTGGATGGGCAATGCATGCCCTTCTTCTCGTCTCTCAACCACGATCGCGGCGCTAACCACCTGGGTGGTTGCGGCGACGTAGATCAAGAGGGCTTCTCCGGCAGCGGGGGCACCAAGATGGGCGCGTTCGTGAGAAGCGCCTTCAGGTTCCCGAGGGCTTCCTCGACCTCAGGAGTCCAAGCGAAGCACTCAGATTTTCTTAAGAGGCGGTACAGAGGCAGACCTCTTTCGCCGAGGCGGGAGATGAAGCGGCTCAGAGCTGCGAGACATCCCATGACCCACTGTACGCCTTTCAAGTCCTTGATGGGCCCCATGCTGGTGATGGCTGCAATCTTCTCCGGGTTGGCTTCGATGCCTCGCTCGGAGACGATGAACCCCAAGAGCATGCCTCGGGGGACCCCGAAGACACACTTTTCGGGATTAAGCTTCACGCCTTTTGTCTTGAGACATCGGAATGTCGCTTCAAGGTCGGAAAGGAGGTCGGAGGCCTTCCTCGTCTTGACTACGATGTCATCGACGTAGGCCTCGACCGTTCGGCCGATGTGTTCGCCAAACACATGGTTCATGCACCGCTGGTACGTTGCCCCCGCATTCCTCAAACCAAACGGCATTGTAACATAGCAGTACATGCCGAAGGGTGTGATGAATGAAGTCGCGAGCTGGTCGGACTCCTTCATCTTGATCTGGTGATACCCTGAGTAGGCATCGAGGAAAGACAGGGTTTCGCACCCAGCAGTGGAATCCACGATCTGATCGATGCGAGGCAGAGGGTAGGGAACCTTCGGACATGCTTTGTTTAGACCAGTGTAGTCTACACACATCCGCCATTTCCCCCCTTTCTTTCTTACTAGCACAGGGTTGGCAAGCCATTCGGGATGGAATACCTCTTTGATGAACCCTGCCGCCAGTAACTTGTGGATCTCCTCGCCTATGGCTCTGCGCTTTTCTTCTTCAAATCGGCGCAGAGGTTGCTTCACGGGTCGGGCCCCAGCTCGAATATCCAGAGAGTGCTCGACGACTTCCCTCGGTATGCCGGGCATGTCCGAGGGACTCCACGCGAAAACGTCGGCGTTCGCGCGGAGAAAGTCGACGAGCACTGCTTCCTATTTGGGGTCGAGCTCGGAACCGATCCGGATCTGCTTGGAGGCGTCGTTGCTGGGGTTGAGAGGGACGGACTTGACCGTCTCCGCTGGTTCGAAGTTGTCGGCGTGGCACTTCACGTCGGGCGCCTCCCTAGAGAGGCTCTCTAGGTCAGCGATGAGTGCCTCGGATTCAGCGAGGGCCTCAGCGTACTCCACGCACTCCGCATCGTATTCGTATGCGTGCCGGTACGTGGGCCCAACGGTGATGACCCCGTTGGGGCCCGGCATCTTGAGCTTGAGGTAGGTGTAGCTGGGGACGGCCATGAACTTGGCGTAGCATGGCCTCCCCAGCACTGCGTGGTAGGTTCCTCGGAACTCGACCACCTCGAACGTGAGGGTCTCCTTTCGAAAGTTGGAGGGCGTTCCAAAGCAGACGGGTAGGTCGAGTAGTCCGAGGGGTTGAACGCGCTTCCCGGGGACGATCCCGTGGAAAGGCGCAGCGCCCGTCTGGACCGAGGACAGATCGATCCGCAGGAGCTTGAGGGTCTCGGCGTAGATGATGTTGAGGCTGCTGCCTCCGTCCATGAGGACCTTGGTGAGCCTGATGTTGCCGATGATGGGGTCGACAACGAGTGGGTATCTCCCCGGGCTCGGCACGTAGTCTGGATGGTCGGCCCGGTCAAAGGTGATGGGCTCGTCGGACCAGTCTAGGTAGACTGGCGCCGCCACCTTTGCCGAGCAGACTTCCCGACGCTCTTGCTTGCGGTGCCGAGCCGAGGCGTTCGCCACTTGCCCTCCGTAGATCATGAAGCAGTCGCGAACCTCAAGGAACTCTCCTGCCTTGTGATCTTCCTCCTTCGCGTCGTCGGGGGCCTTGCCACCCTCCGCGGGTGGCCCGGCCTTGTGGAAGTGTCGTCGAAGCATGGCACACTCCTCGAGGGTGTGCTTGACGGGCCCCTGATGATTGGGGCACGGCTCCTTGAGCATCTTGTCGAAAAGGTTGGCACCTCCGGGAGGTTTCCGGGGGTTCTTGTACTCGGCGGCGACGACAAGGTCCGCGTCGGCTGCGTCGCGTTTCGCTTGCGACTTCTTCTTGCCCTTCTTCTTGGCGCCGCGCTGAGTTGATGCCTCGGGAGCATCTTCTGGTGGGCGGCCCTGGGGCTGCTTGTCCTTCCGGAAAATGGCCTCAACCGCCTCCTGGCCAGAGGCGAACTTGGTGGCGATGTCCATTAGTTCGCTCCCCCTGGTGGGGGTCTTGCGACCCAGCTTGCTCACCAGGTCGCGGCAGGTGGTGCCGGCGAGGAACGCGTCGATGACATCTGAATCGGTGACGTTGGGCAGCTCTGTGCGCTGCTTCGAGAATCGTCGGATGTAGTCCCGGAGAGGCTCTCCCGGCTGCTGGCGGCAGCTTCGGAGATCCTAGGAGTTTCCAGGGCGCACGTATGTGCCCTGGAAATTGCCGGCGAAAGCTTGGACCAGGTCGTCCCAGTTGGAGATCTGCCCCGGGGGCAGATGCTCCAGCCAGGCTCGAGCGGTGTCGGAGAGGAACAGGGGGAGGTTGCGGATGATGAGGTTGTCATCGTCCGTTCCACCCAGTTGGCAGGCCAGCCGATAGTCCGCGAGCCACAGTTCCGGTCCCGTCTCCCCCGATTACTTTGTGATAGTAGTCAGGGTTCGGAATCGGGTCGGGAACGGTGCCCGTCGTATGGCACGGCTGAAAGCCTGCGGACCGGGTGGTTCGGGCGAAGGACTCCAATCCTCCCCACTGTCGTAGCGTCCCCCACGCCTGGGGTGGTAGCCTCGGCGCGCCCTGTCGTCGAGGTGGGCCCGACGGCCGTGATGATGGCGCTCATTGCCGAGGGGACCCGGGGCCGCAGGCGCTGTGTTACGCGTGCACCCGGAGTGGACCGAGGCTCATAAATCGGGAAGTCGCGGCGCGATGTTCCTGGGGGAACCCCTGCCTTCGGGAGGCAGAGCTTTCGGCCCGTCGGACCGCGGCGTCCTCCAGGAGATTCTTGAGCTCTCCCTGGATACGCCGCCCCTCGGTGGTTGATGGCTCCGGCATCGCGCGGAGAAACATTGCTGCTGCAGCCAGGTTTTGGCCGACTCCGCTGGAATCCGGCGGCGGCCTCACCCTGACGTCGTCGGCGATGCGGTGCTGGATGTCCTGGGGAAGATGACGCGCTTCTCCGGCCGGGGGTTGGACCGCCCATTCCTGCCCGATGTCTCGGCGGATCAGCACAAGCGTTCCTGCTCCCTCGTCGCGCCTGGCCTGCCTCTCGCGGATATGCTCGAGCTGTGGGTCAGGACCCCTCGCCGGGACGGGGACCACAGCTAGCTCCCGAGGGATGTCAACGCGAGGCGCGGGCCTAGGGGGATCACCGTTTTCTGGCATACCAAGATGGTTGCCTTCGTCGGGACCCCCTAGATCGACGTGGAAACATTCACGACTTGGGCCGCGGTCCTCGTCGTCGAGGCCGCGGCTGCCGTCGGAACAGTCGGAAAGGCAGTAGTCACATGCGGTCATGAAGTCCCGCACGGCACTGGGGTTACCAAGTCTAGAGAAATCCCAACAGAGGTTGGGCTCGCCGTCTTCCTCGGACCCCGAGGGCTCGTAGGTCGAGTCGGCCGTCAGTCGGTCCCAGGGTGACCGCACACGATACCCCAGAGGGTTTGGACTCGCCTCTATGAAAGTGCTCACCGAAGCGGAGTCGCTCGGTGGGTCGAGGCTGAATCCAAAAGACACGAGATGGGAGTCGGTCGGTACCTTTCGGTCGACGGTCGGTGACGAGGTCGCGTCTGGGACTGACTGCATCGTCGTCTCAGGTACGAGGGTGACGCCCAGCAAGTCCTTTGCGAGCGTGCTGGCGTCGTGCGTTTGCTTGAGATCGGCGCGTTGCGGGGAGGCGGCGCTCGTCTTCGTCTCAGACGCGAGATCGATGCTCGACGCGCCCTCCGTTGGGGCGCCGGCACCGTCGACTCGCTCGACAGCCAACGAGGTGCCGCTTCCCGCTCGGCCTTGGTTGCCCCGCCTCCTCCTCCATCGGCGGGGGAGGGGACGGGACAAGCCCGAATGTCGTCCTTCCACCACGTGGGGAAGGCGTCGTTGATTTCCTCGCCGGTGAGCGGGTTGTCGACCGCCATTGTCGCTGTCGCATGGCGGGGGAAGGAGTATCATGTCGTAGCTGCCGTCGAGGGACATGAACTCAAGATTCCCGAAATGGAGCACCGTCCCGGGCTGGAAAGGTTGCTGGAGACTGCCCATCTGGAGCTTGACAGGAAGCTGTTCATCAACACGCAGCAGGCCCCTACCTGGCGCGCCAACTGTCGGTGTTTCGAAACCCGGGGGGTCCCTGGACCGACGAGTGAATTGTCGCCGCGTGCCCCAGCCCAGATGGGTCGACGCAAGGCGGAACGCGAAGGGGGGAAAGGAAGCAGCCGGAGGGAGGCAGGCGTGTGAGAGAGCGGATCCCGCGGCCTTCGCATTAGCCCCGCGCCTGAGTTGGGTGCGCTTGCAGTAGGGGGATACAAGCGTCCACGCGGGAGTGGGAGCGAGCGGCCTTGCGCGAGCGCCGTCTCGTCCTTCTCCGCGCGGGCCAACCCTCTGTAAGAGGGCCCTGGTCCTTCCTTTTATAGGCGTAAGGAGAGGATCCAGGTGTACAATGGGGAGCGTAGCAGAGTGCTACGTGTCTAGCGGAGGAGAGCTAGCGCCCTAAGTACATGCCATCGTGGCAGCCGGAGAGGTTTTGGCACCCGGTTCGTGTGGTGTCGTGGCCATCGGAGGAGTGCTGGAGCCTGGCAAGAGGACAACTGTCGGTGCTGTCGAGTCCTTGCTGATGTCCTCTTGCTTCCGTAAGGGGGCCGAGAGCCACCGTCGTCACAGTGTGTGGGACGCCATCATTGCCTATCTGGCGGAGCGAGCCAGATGGGACGCCGGTCTTGTTCCCCGTAGCCTGAGTCAGCTCGGGGTAGGGTAATGATAGCGCCTCCTGTCGACGTGGTCGGTTCGCGCCCTAGGTTGGGCGATGTGGAGGCTCCTCCGAGGTCGAGGTCGAGTCTGTCTTCCGTGGCCGTGGTCAAGTCTGAGCCCCTGGGCCGGGCGAGGCGGAGTTCGTCGTCTTCTGGGGTCGAGCCCATGTCCGAGCCCTGGGTCGGGCGGAGCGGAGTTCGTCGTCTTCCGGGGCGGAGCCCAAGTCCGAGCCCTGGGTCGGGCGGAGCGGAGTTCGCCGTCTTCCGGGGCTGAGCCCGAGTCCGAGCCCTAGGTCGGGTGAGCGGAGTTTCCTATGACGCCCGAGGCCGGCCTTGGCTGCTGTCATCCTCACTCTGTCGGGTGGTTCAGCAGTCGGAGCGACGCAGGCGGCGCTGTCCTCTTGTTAGACTTGTTAGTAGAGCGGCGAAGTGACTGCGGTCACTTCGGCTCTATCGACTGGAGGGCGTGCGTCAGGATAAAGGTGTCAGGCCACCTTTGCATTAAATGCCCCTGCGATTTGGTCGGTCGGCGTGGCGATGTGGCCAAGGTTGCTTCTCAGTGAAGACTGGGCCTCGGGCGAGCCGATAGTGTGCCCGCTGCTGGAGGGGGGTCCTCGGGCGAGACGTAGGTTCTCCGGGGTCGGCTTCCCTTGCCCGAGGCTAGGCTCGGGCGAGGCACGATCGTGTCCCTTGAATGGACCGATCCTTGATTTAATCGCACCCATCAGGCCTTTGCAGCTTTGTGCTGATGGGGGTTACCAGCTAAGATTTAGGGGCCTTGAGGGTACCCCTAATTATGGTCCCCGACACTTTTAAAGATGCATTGGTGTTTTAGAAGCTTCAGCTTATCCTACTGTAGTACTGTGCTTAAAAGACTCCTATGGGTTTCCATCTTTTTATTGGAAACGAAGTACCATACTATTGTACTGTACAGTGACTTACAGGTATGAAGGGATAGGGCTCATCGCACCTTCTAGCTTCGTGAGTCAAATTTGAAGACTGGTAAAATCATTTTAAGCCTTTCGAAATAACATACCATGTGTTTTTATTCTTTAAAGCTCTCATGTGACAATTTTTCCTCCAAGTTATTGCAATCATTATCAATTCTCATCTTGGTGTTGAACATTAACAGTATCTTTATCATCTGTGTTTTTCTCAGCACTGTAGTCTGTCACCACTGCCAGCATATGAGCCTGCATTTGATTGGGAGAATGAGAGGTCTTTGATATTTGGCCAAAGGGTGCCAGAAAGTATACCAGCAATAAGCAACAGGTTGCTTCAGCCCACAGACTAAACCAATGCATCCATCATTTCTCTCTCCCCACCCCTTCTTCTGGTGATCAATGCTTATTAATTAATCCCGTTTTAAATTGTTTTGTACTGATTACAGTGGCTTGAAGATAACTGTCAAGGTACTATCTTTGTCATTCCAAGCTGGATTAGTTGGTGAGCAAAACTAGAATATTTTGTGATTGCTTCTTAACTTCTTTACTGTAATTTATCTCATTTACACTCAACCGCACAACCTTAACTTTCTGTTTTCACAATATATCATGTGCGTTTAGAACCTTTCAGTGGAACGATTTGCTTGTATAACAGAGATAGTAGAGAAAAACTGTCAGAAGACTTCTACTTTCACATACTTCTAACAGATATGCGGGATGTAAGCTCTCAGCGCCAGTTGCTTTCTTCTTCTTGTTTTATATCTGCATATATAGAATATTGTAGCATGTTAACAATGTTAAGTTTACACTAATCAAATTTCTATTCTTACTGATCATTTAACTTCCTCTGGGCTTAACAGGCTCAGGGTTCTTTGGATCGTCGAGGCGTTTTTCATTGGACACACATTCACCATCAGTCTGCCTTTTGATTCAATTGGAAAAGGCTGCTGCTGAAGAAGGGGGAGTAACACCTTCTGTTTATTCTCGTAAAGAGCCTGTAAGTTAAAAAGCGTTATCCATTATAATATTAGTGTTGTGCTGCCTACATCGATTGCGTGTTCTCATATTATTCCTGCACCCATTCTTTGTCAGGTGCACTTAGCTGAGAAAGAGAAGCAAAAGCTGCAAGTATGGTCTCGAATTATGCCTTGTAAAGAGTCATTTGCATGGGCCATGATTCCTCTGTTTGAAGGTAACCATGCGGGTGGTCTTAGTGATGCTGCTTATCCTAGCAGTCCTTTAGCAACAAGTTTACCAGGATCAACTTCTCAAGATAGTATTGTGAACCCTATTTTAAAGCTTACTTTAGATGGAAAAGTGAACCATTACTCGAGTGGAAGCTCAGTTATTGTAGAGATATCAAACCTAAACAAAGTGAAGGAAAGCTATATAGTGGACTCCCTCCAAGTAAGAAGGATCAGTGCAGCACATGCAGTTAATATTTGTAATTTGTTATGCTAAATAGTTATAACTTTTGTCTCCTATAGGATCCAAAACGGAAAGTACATAAACCAGTGAAAGGTGTATTGAGATTAGAAGTGGAAAAACTTCATGGTGGCTACAATGATGTGGATAACACTTCTGAAGGCGGAAGCATGGCCAATGATTTGAATGATGCTGGTGACATCAATAATGGCAGAAGCAATAGAAGTAGCTTTGATGGGATTCACAGTTTTGTGAATTCTATTGCCATTGCCCAGAAAGATGCTCATCACAATGGAATCATTTCTAATGCTGAGAATGGTGACAATGTAAGTGGCTGGGTACTGGTCATATAGGACAACACTTTTCTGTTTATTTGTGATACATTCTTGTGTTATTCATGTTGTTCTGCTTAGAGGAGATGCACTTTCTTATTGCAGTTTGAAGCTTTTGACTTTCGGATGTTGACCCGAAGTGAGCCGTTTTCACAACTTTTTCATTGCCTCTATGTGTACCCGTTGACTGTTAGCTTGAGCCGCAAAAGAAACATGTTTGTTAGAGTGGAACTGAGAAAGGACGATTCTGACATCCGAAAGCCTCCATTAGAGGTTTGCCTGCTGAACTATTTGTCCTGATGTTGAATGTTGGTGTCTATTCAAACATCCTTATCCATTAGAGACGTGGGCTTCCAGGCTGTTCATCCTAGGGAGCGGAATATGATGCTACAGAAGTGGGGCCATACACAGATTGTTGTTGGAACAAGAATGGCTTCCTACCATGATGAAGTTAAAATCAGCCTACCTGCTCTTTTGACACCCCAGCATCATCTTGTGTTCACATTTTTCCATGTAGATCTTCAAATGAATCTTGAAGCACTGAAACCAGTATGCATCATGTTGCTTATTAGTATGGATTATGCTTAGTTGTTTAGTTTGCTCATTTCTGACATGTTCTTTATTTCTTCAGGTGATCGTTGGGCATTCTGTACTTCCATTGTCGACACATATTCAATATGCATCATCTACTCAATTATTTTTCAGTGTAGTAGCAACATTATATTACTCTTTGTCACTTGTCAGCTGCTTCAAATATGAGACCACATCCCACTCTCAGCCATTATTGTTTTAGCCTTTGAACTTATTCAATTTATGTGATCCATAGCTAATATCATGTAAGAGCATGAAGTTAGTATGTTTAGGGACAATAGTTCATATGCTGTACTCCTTCCATTCTTTCCTTTAAACTTTTCTAAGCATTTCTTATTTAAAACTATCGAAAATATAATTATTTGAAAGCATTTTTAATAAAAAGTTGTTAATAACATTTTCTGGAACACATCTTCATAGTTTTTAAGAAAAACGATGACATTGTGAGCTCATATGATTGTTACTGAAACTTTGGAAGCTGTCGCAGATTGCTGACAGAAGAGATCAGGAGCGGAAGGCATTTGCTAGGATTTTCCAACCTTCTGGAAAGTCTGGCAAGAGCAACGAAGTAATTTCCCAGTACCGATTCACTTTCTTTCTCTACAGTTGGGTAATGGAGCTAATGGCTGCTTTAATATTTTGTACTGTAGGAGAATAATTGATCTACAGTTCCTTTCCCCCATCTGAAACTTTGCTTAGCTTAAATCTGGGGCACATTGGAATAGGTCTGATTCAGCCTTGGAGATAACATTGATGTTTAACTGCTTTTTAGTCCAGCTGCTTATCTGAATCAACTAAAAGCAGCTGTGTTTAGACACGAATCATACACGACACTTTTGGTTTAGCAGTATTCCTGTCCTGACTACATTCTGGTTTTGTGGATTGTCGGGCAGCTGTGGCTGCATCTGTTCGTACTGCTGTAGCTGCAATCCGTAGAAATAAAATACTGTGACTGCAGCTGTTCGTACTGCTGCAGCTGCAATCCGTAGATAAAATATTGTAGAAGCCACAATAAGATTAAAGCTGCATTGAAGACTTTGCCTTCCGCGTGATCGTGCATCGGACGATCGAAGTTGTTTCGTTTCGTTCCACATTCTTGTTAGCCAATATATTTTTTGGTGCAAACTGGGCCAACTTATTTATAGTTTTTTAATATGGAACCTGTCCGTCTTAATAATTCAGGGTTAGCATCGGCGTTTCTGTTTTGTGTGAGATGAACCCTAAACTTGTATTCGCATCTGGGCTACGTCCAACTTTAAGGTGATGTGTCCAAAGTTAAAATTCAGGTCCTTCAACTTTTTAGGTGGTCCATTGGAAGTTTAAATTCAGGTCTGTGATTGGATTTAGAGTGAACTTAGGATGGATTAGTTAAAAAAGCGAAGGACCTAGATGACTACTTTGAGAGTTCATAGATCTAGATAAAAATGCTAGAAAATTTTAATAATTTAGATGACCACTTTGATAGTACATAAACCTAGATGGGAATGCTAGCAAAAGGGACATAGTGGGTGTGATATGTATATTTATATGGGTGCGTGATTGAGAGCGGTTGTGTTGGAAAAAAATGAGGATAAAAACAAACAAGCACAAAATTAAGGATTGGTTAGTGCTATTTAGGCCAAGTTACTAATGTCAAGATGGGTTAAAGTGATGATTTTAGATACATAAGATCTCGACATGTAGTGATATTTGTATATCATAGTGATATTTGTCATTCTGTTTATATGTTTCATACATTTTTTTAATCCCGTCGCAACGCACGGGCACTCACCTATTACCTCTGAAGCTTCATACGGTCCACCAGATAACTGGAAAGGCTCTGCAACACGGCTTGAGTTCAAACAAAGGCTCTCAATAGCTATTAGGGCAGCTAAAGGTACGAAAACTTTGAGATTTTTCCTCTTTGTGTCCTTGTGGGTCACTGGCTCGAGCAGAACTTAGTGTGAGTGAAAATGCTGTTGTAGGTTTGAATCATCTGCACAGTCTTGATCCTCCTTTGATACACAAGGACTTCAAGACAAACAATGTGCTGGTTGATGAAATTTCATTGCAAAGGTGGCTGATGCTGGACTTGTTAGGTTAATTAGAGGATCTGACGATGCCGGCCCATCGCGTGGGTTCAGTAACAGTGTTTACCAAGATCCAGAGTAAGTCTAGTTATAACATTTATCAGACAAGTATGTAGGTCACTTCACAGTAACATGTCCAGTTGAGTTTTCAGTGAAAGTGACATTTTTTGGTATTTTAGTGTTATGGGTTTGTAATGCTATTGAGTCTTAAATCTCTGCAGTCATGGACGATTTTCTTGGCTCATCCTGTGATTATAATTTGCAACCCATTCTGAATGCTTATATGCAGGGTACAGTCGATGACTCAGTTCTCTGAAAGTAGTGATGTTTACATCTTTAGAGTTTTTCTTTTGGAGCTAATTACTGGCAGGGAAGCAGCTTCCTTGATACCTACAGAGTCCAGAGAATATTTGGCACACTGAGTAATTTCTACTGACATGTAGCTGTAAGTTATCTAGAAAGGAAAGTTATGGAGTTCTGCTTAATCTCCAGCAAAATATCATTCTTGTGTTTAGTGTACCTTACTGTGAAGTCAGGCCACACATTTCTAAAACTTGAAAACAGCTAGAGCATAAACTGTTTTCATAGTTATTAGGAGTGAGAAGTGTTTGTCATGTTGTAGGATCACATAACTTCTTATTAGGATATATTATTGAATACTGAAAGTCCTTGTTGATGTTTGATAATGGATACAACTAATTGTACCTTAGTTGAGACACTTTTTAATAGGAAAATAACAATTTGAAAAAAGTGCTGCAGTTTCTCGTGCATAAGGATATTTGTTTTATGCGAAAGGGCCACTAGCGTAAAGGATATTTCTTTTACTCACTGCTTACTGAAAAAACATTTTCTTGTCACATTGAATGATCGAAAGATGGAAGCGCATTTCAGTTCAAATGAACTGATTGACCCAAGATTAGCCAGCAACTTCACTGCAGATGGTATGAAGGAGCTTGTTGGTCTGGCCTTCCAATGCTTGAACCCATCATCAAGACGCCGACCAAGGATGAGGCTTCAAGATTATCACGATGTTATCTGTGCGGATCTATTTTTTATTTTTTATGCCTAACAATGTTTGTATGTTGAAATCATCCTTAGTTATTGGTTGTTCTTAGCTTCAAGATTATTTACATGCACCCGTTTAGATTTTTTTTGGTCTTGTTGAACTTCTTTCCTCACTGGTTCACTGGGATATCTTATCTATTCTCATGACAGTGAATGAGTTCTTACTGTTGACCTCCCACAGTTCCTGACTTCCTGACATATCAGCCACTGTATTTTTAGTTGATTGACCGGCCTGAGGGTGGATACTTGACTGCTGATTTACCAATGCCTCGGGGAGAAATTGTCATTGGAGGTCCAAATATAATTAAAGGCTATTTCAAGAATTAAGCTAAAACAAATGAAGTCTACAAGGTATGGTGTTATTCTACCAATATATTCATAGATTGTTTCAGGCATTGAACTTTAACTTCTTCACACTTTCGCAGCAAGGAATCAAATACAGCGATTTCTCAGATTTGTGCCAGAAGCAAGAGGCTGTTAAAGAAGTGCTTGGATCTTTAGCAAAGGTTCGTGTTTTCTGTTCACCTGTCAGCATCTGTTTTCTTTACTGTGTTGGATCACCACACGTTCATACCTGACTTCACATTTATTACAAGTGGATTTGTATGAAAGAAAAAGGTTTAGCATCCATTGATCTTCCACTCATCCATGCTTTGATTTTTCCAGGAACGTATCATTATATTTTTGGCTTGATTCACTATTACAGATTCCGTTCTTCAGCATCACATACTAAGGAATTCCAGTGTGAATTAATCTGCAAAGTTCTTGAATTTCCAACAATCCATAGAGAAAGCCTGGCATGTGTTAGTGCGACATTCATACGTCTAACATCTGCAACAAACCCAATGAAGCAACAAAAGCTGTAGTCAAGGAAGATTTATCGCTGAGGTCAGCTTCTTCAAGAGAGTAGGGAGCGAGCCTCGTGGAAGGACGGCAACGAGTTCCTTGTTTTGATGACTATTGCCATTGGTCTCAAATTGGAGTTGAGGCCACACAGCAGCTGAAGCACCAGAGTGTCGACAGAGACAGGCTGACCGACATCAGCAAGGGAGTCAGTCAACGCTTTCAGCCGTTGAGAGTACTGAAGCACCATCTAACCGCCTTGTTCAGTGGTGTGGAACTCATCTTCGAGAGCAAGGGCGTAGAAGATTCCTTCAATTGCGGTCCATATGGTGCGTGCAGTGACACCTCGCATGAGAACGCTGTCGAGGATTTCATCCAAAACTGATGAGTAGATGAGGGAGTGCACAGCATAGTCAGTCGCTATCCAGACAGAGGTGCCAGGATCAGGCACTGCTGTGCCATCAACATGATGAATGGCACTGAATTTTCCCACTAGAGTGTGGAATAGCTCACGCTATCTATTGTAGTTGAGAGGATGGAGTTCTAGAGTGAAAGGGATATGAGAACGGACATTGATAGAGGCTAAAGCAGCAGCAGGATTGGCTGGTTGTGGTTGGGGAAGAGCAGCAGCAGGATCAGCAAGTTGCTGGTCAACCAAGGAGGGATAAGCAGCAGGTAGAGAGGAAGGATCGGTAATTAGGCTGATACCAAGAAAGCAAATAGGCGGAATGATTTCTCTATTGCTGTATGCTTATAGGAGTCTCTGATCCTTGCATCTATTCACAGAGAAAGTATATAGCCTTAGTTTCCTACACAATAATAAACATGGGCAGGTAGAGAGACAATACCCTCACCTGTTCTTTAGAAATGACAGTATTTCAATAGTTGTATCAGCTTCAAAATCATTACAGAGTGACTGTGTAGCAGCATTTCTTCCACAATGTTCACGGCCGTCAGCAATATCAAAAAACATGTATGGACCAAGACACTCATGAAAATGAAATGAAGCTGATTTATCAGCCACCTCCGCACCATCAAGCAGTTTATTTTTGTAGAAATGTAAAGATGGAAACCTGCTAATCTCTGGATGCATGTGATACTGCAGACATGTGAAAAGAAATAATCCACAAGGATTTAGCATAAAAGTTTAATGCTATTTCACATTTTGCATACATATCTAGCAAGATGGAAACCTGCTAATCTCTGGATGCAGGCGATACTGCAGACAGGTCAAAAGAAATAACCCGTGGTGCAGTCCTCGTACTCCCTCCTGGACACCTGCACCAGGAAAACTTGAACGTATGTGCTGATGCCTTAAATATGTCAGCGGATATCCTTGAAGGTTCAATGGATCAACATTTCCATTCGATAATGCAAAATCTCCATACACAACACAGAAGGGATATGGTCAATGATAATTTAACATTAGAAATAATTGAAGAAACTGTTAATTATGAAGAATTGCATCACATGTTTACTTTTATTTTTTATTGCTAATAAATCATCATAAATTGTTTATAGATAATCTATTGCATTTTACTCGATAAGGTATATTTTGCCTGGAGAACAGTTTCAGTTGGGTGGAAACTTATTTACTGGGACATATGTTTGCAAATGCAACAAGTTGCCTGATCACTTTTTAGAGTTTGTTTCACTTTTTGTCCATGTCATTACGCGGCCCTCAGCTGTATACATTTATCAGTTGATTCAACGACAAGTTCGAATTCATTTTTTGGGCACGCTGTTAGATCGAGTCCATGTACATTTATCATTTTTTGGAAACCAAAGGGAGTTTAGATATCATGAATATCTAATGAGTTCACTGCATTTATTTTGTTATGTATACTCTTTTTGTAGTTTTAGAATATAGTTATCTATATTCATCTGTTCCCTTTGGTTTACAAGGACAATTTCTCTTTATTGTGGATGGATGATAGAGAACTATGTTCCTGCTTTTTGGGATGTAATTGCTCCACCGCTCATGACACATGTAATATTTTCGTTAATGTTGGCACATCTTGATACATATAACACACAGTTGTGATAATAATTCACAGTGTGTTTTATGATTTCTAATCCTCACTTTCTCTTTTCCAGTTGGGCTGCTATTTTACCCCGTGGAGTGTGAACACCATCCCATTGCAACGCACCGACAGAAGCAACAAGATAAGGTCAGCGGTGACAGTGACGCAGCAGCCATCCCCTTGGGTAGTGACTTTCGTTTCTTGCCAATAAGCACATAGCATCTTTTTGTTTCTATCTGATCTCACGTATAGGGTTTTTGCAATGGGATGGTGTTCATGTTTGTTGTAGATTCTAAGCTTCACACTGATTCGGCACCTGCTGGTGGTCAGTTGGCCAAGCACGCAGGTGTTTCTTAATGGTTGATGGATTGGTCTTGGCTCTGTAGGTTTAGATGTGCCAACCAATTGAAATTATAAGCTTTCAGCACGCAGATGCTCAATTGAAGCTAGAAGCTTCTTCTACTCATTACTATTATATCCAATCTGATGACATGCCCATCTTAGCACTTGGTTAGTGTTGATCTTTAGTGTCAGGCTCTGCAGTTCCACTGAAAACAGAGATAACCTGTGGCAGTAAACAATTTGACAGAAAATGGCAGTTTTACATATTTTTTCATGTAGCGTTTAGAATGATTCAGCATGTATTCATGCCAAGAACACATGTAAAACTAACACATAGTTTGCATGTGTTTTATTCCCTAATATTCCTGAAGCCTACTTGGATCGCTGGTAAGTAATTTCTGTCCCTGGCATGCTGCTCTACACTACTCATTGTGAAGTGCATGTTCGTAAGGGATGTCATATTATAGAACATATCTT